>CM067065.1:337346-682346 GCA_033980235.1 Diadema setosum
TTCATGAATTACTACTCGGCTGTAATCTATATGATGCAAGCGCCAAAAGGGGATGAAAATGTGTCCTTTATTTTTCTCCCGCTAATCTCTTCCCATTTCGTACATGCGTGCTTAAAAGGTATACGACACGGCCGAATTCACATTCCTTTTTGCGCCTATTTCTACCTCAAATATCAGCGGGTTTGTGGCGATTTTATTAATTACTTCGGATGTCATCTTTTGTAATGCACGCACCAGAAGGGTAAATGTGTTTTTTATTTTTCTCCCGATAATCTCGTCGCATTTGTGCATGCGTTTTGATAACCAACACGGCATGCAGGACTGAATTCAAGATCCTTTTTGCGCCTATATTATTTCCTCAAATTTCAACGGGATTGCGTTGATTTCATGAATTTTTATTCGGCTGTAATCTTTTATGATGCACGTACCAAATGTGTCCTTTATTTTTTTTTTCTCCTCTATAATCTCTTCGCATTTCGTACATGAGCTTTTGAAAGGTGTACGACGCGGCCGGCCGAATTCATGATCCTTTTTGGGACGATTTCTACCTCAAATATGTAAGCGGGACTGCGATGATTTCATGATTTTTTTTCTCCCTAGTATTATCTCTTCACATTTTGTGCATGCGTTCTTAAAAAGTACACGGAAGGGCCGATTTCGTGATCCTTTTTGCGCCTATCTTCATTGTGAGATCATTCTGAACGAATGAAAATATTCATTTGTGAAATGACTGTGTAAAATGAAACTGAACGCAATCAGATCCATTTACTGTATCGCTGAATATCGAATATGTTTTTACTTTTCTAAAATCGACACAAGTAAATTAGTTCTAACATGTCAACTGCCACGCTGCTGCGAAGCCGGGATCGGATCGTGAGTAAAATGACCCAGAAATGCGTGCGCTTCTAATTTTATCAATGCTTCTTGTCGATGTCTGGCATGACCGCCGATTGCAAGCAAACGAAAAGCAGTTACTCTGTACATGCTTTGCATGTATTGCATGGCATGGCAGTGCGTGAGCAGCGCCAATGCGCAAGCTAGCTCGAATAACTGGTCGCCAGTGTGCAGTCCTGTACTAAGTGCATATTTTGGTGCATATATATGCATTGATTGGATTTCGTGTGCGTGCACGCTTGTGAGCCAAAAAGGTAGCTACATTGTAGCATGCAATGCATGCTATAAAACGTAGCCTGTGGACCCGCGCGGCCCGAACACAATTACGACGGGTCGATGAGATGAAAAAAAAAAAAAAAAAAAAAAAACATTTTTAGACTTTTTGTAATTCTTTCTCTAGCTTAAAATGGATAATTTTGGGTTTAAAATCATTCACAAATTTGTAGAAGATGAAATTTGTGGAAAAAACATAAACTTGAAAGAGAAAAAAAAAAAAAAAAAAAAAAAAAACGCGACCCGAAATTTCCGTGATTTTCGGTCGGTCGCGAAGGGCAAACAAACCATTTTTTTTTTTTTTTGGCCTAAACAAAAAGGAAATTGGCAATCTGATGTTGGATTGACAGTCCACTCTGCTTGTACGCCTTAAGGTATTGTTTCAAGGTTTGAACACAGCGTTCTACTGCTCCATTGGATGCAGGGTGATATGGTGGAACTCTGATGTGATTCACACCATTCTTTTTCATGAATTCAGCAAATTGGGCAGAAATGAACTGTGGTCCATTGTCTGTGACAAATTGTTCAGGAAGACCGTGTATGGCGAAAATGTGCCTCAAAATGTCGATCATTGCACCAGTCGTCGTAGTGTTCATTGGATACACTTCCATCCATTTTGAATAAACGTCAACAAGTATGAAGAAATGCTGACCATCTAGCTCTGCAAAATCTGCATGAACTCTCTCCCAAACTCTTGAAGGCCATTTCCATGAGTGAAGTGGCGCTGTTGGTGGTTGATTCCTCGTATGAAGACAAATGTGGCAATTCCTTGCAAGTGACTCAATGTCTTGATCCAAACGAGGCCACCAAAAGAAACTGCGTGCCAGATTCTTCATACGGCTCATACCGATATGCCCATCGTGTAGTTCTGTCAACATCTGAGTTTGCAGACTTGCAGGAATGATGATTCTTAATCCCCAAATCAAAACATTCTGTTCCACCCTTGTAAAAAAATACCATGGTTTGACTATGAGGCATAACCATGGTTTTACATTGGATTCATCCATGGTTTAACCATAGTGCAATATGGTTTGATTATGGTCAAACCATGGTGCACTAATGTTTAACCATAGTTTAACAATAGTTAAACAATAGTGCACTATGGTTAAACCATGGTATCTACGGTTAAACCATAGGTTTAGCATGGGTTAACCATGGTAACCATGGTTTAAAGGTGGTAAATTGGAACGCACTTACCATGACATTACTGTGGTATTACCATGGTCACTACTGTGGTTCTACAGTACCAAAACCATGGTTAAGAAAAAGTAAAACCATGGTTAAGGAAGTGTGAAACCATGGTTAGGAAATGGTGAAACTATGGTTAGGAAAAGATGAAACCATGGCAAACTTATGGTTTAACCATAGTGCAATATGGTTTAATTATGGTCAAACCATGGTGCACTAGTGTTTCACCATAGTTTAACAATAGTTAAACAATAGTGCACTATGGTTAAACCATGGTATCTACGGTTAAACCATAGGTTTAGCATGGGTTAACCATGGTAACCATGGTATAAAGGTGGTAAATTGGAACGCACTTACCATGACATTACTGTGGTATTACCATGGTCACTACTGTGTTTCTACCAAGCCAAAACCATGGTTAAGAAAAAGTGAAACCATGGTAAAGGAAGTGTAAAACCATGGTTAGGAAATGGTGAAACTACGGTTAGGAAAAGATGAAACCATGATAAACTTATGGTTTAACCATAGGGCAATATGGTTTAATTATGGTCAAACCATGGTGCACTAGTGTTAAACCATAGTTTAACCATAGTTAAACAATGGTGCACTATTGTCAAACCATGGTAACCGCGGTTAAACCATAGGTTTAGCATGGGTTAACCATGGTAACCATGGTTTAAAGGTGGTAAATTGGAACGCACTTACCATGACATTACTGTGGTTTTACCATGGTCACTAACTTGTGTTTCTACCGTGCCCAAACCATGGTTACGAAGAAGTGAAACCATGGTTAAGGAAGTGTAAAACCATGGTTAGGTAAAGGTGAAAGTTTGGTTAGGAAAAGATGAAAACATGGTTTTACAGCTGCCAAACCACAGAATTACAACCCAAATCACGATACAAGGCCAAAAAAAAAAAATGGTTTGTTTGCCCTTCGCGACCGACCGAAAATCACGGAAATTTCGGGTCGCGTTTTTTTTTTTTTTTTTTTTTTTTTTGCTCTTTCAAGTTTATTTTTTTCCACAAATTTCATCTTCTACCAATTTGTGAATGGTGTTAAACCCAAAATTATCCATTTTAAGCTAGAGAAAGAATAAAAAAAAGTCTAAAAATGTTTTTTTTTTTTTTTTTTTTTTCATCTGATCGACCCGTCGTAATTGTGGTCGGGCCGCGTCGGTCAACAGGCTACGTTTTATAGCATGCATTGCATGCTACAATGTAGCTACCTTTTTGGCTCACATGCGTGCACGCGCACGAAATCCAATCAATGCATGTATTATTATGCACTTAGTACAGGGCTGCACACTGGCGACATTCGCGCTAGCTTGCGCATTGGCGCTGCTCACGCACTGCCAAGCCATGCAATGCAAAGCATGTACAGTGTAACTGCTTTTCTTTAGCTTGCGATCGGCGGTCATGCCAGACAAAAGAAGCATTGATAGAATTAGAAGCGCACGCATTTCTGGGTCATTTTACTCACGATCCGATCCCGGCTTCGCAGCAGCGTGGCAGTTGACATGTTAGAACTAATTTACTTGTGTCGATTTTTAGAAAAGTAAAAACATATTCGATATTCAGCGATACAGTAAATGGATCTGATTGCGTTCAGTTTCATTTTACAAAGTCATTTCACAAATGAATATTTTCATTCGTTCAGAATGATCTCACAATGAAGATGGGCGCAAAAAGGATCACGAAATCGGCCCTTCCGTGTACTTTTTAAGAACGTATGCACAAAATGTGAAGAGATAATACTAGGAAGAAAAAAAAATCATGAAATCATCGCAGTCCCGCTTACATATTTGAGGTAGAAATCGTCCCAAAAAGGATCATAAATTCGGCCGGCCGCGTCGTACACCTTTCAAAAGCTCATGTACGAAATGCGAAGAGATTATAGAGGAGAAAAAAAAAATAAAGGACACATTTGGTACGTGCATCATAAAAGATTACAGCCGAATAAAAATTCATGAAATCAACGCAATCCCGTTGAAATTTGAGGAAATAATAGGCGCAAAAAGGATCTTGAATTCAGTCCTGCATGCCGTGTTGGTTATCAAAACGCACGCACAAATGCGACGAGATTATCGGGAGAAAAATAAAAAAGACACATTTTTACCCTTCTGGTGCGTGCATTACAAAAGATTACATCCGCAGTAATTAATGAAATCGCCACAAACCGGCTGATATTTGAGGTAGAAATAGGCGCAAAAAGGAACGTGAATTCGGCCGTGTCGCATACCTTTTAAGAACACGGAAAGGACACATTTTCATCCCCTTTTGGCGCTTGCATCATATAGATTAGGCCTACAGCCGAGTAGTAATTCATGAAAATTTCGCAATCCCGTTGAAATTTGAGTAAACAATAATAGGCGCAAAAAGAATCTCGAATTCGGCCCTGCATGCAGTGTATAGTTTTGAAAACGCATGCACAAATGCGAAGAGATTATCGGGAGAAAAATAAAGAACGCATTTTCAACCCTTCTGGTGCATGTATCACAAAAGATTACAGCCGAAATAATTGACGAAATATCGCAATCCCGCTGATATTTGATGTAGAAATAGGCGCTAAAAGGATCATAAATTCGGCCGTGTCGTATACGCATGTACGAAATGCGAAGAGATTATAGGGAGAAAAATACAGGACACATTTTCAACCCCTTTTGGCCCGTGCATCATAAAGATTACAGCCGAATAATAATTCATAAAATCATCGCAATCCCGTTGAAGTTTGAGGAAACAATAGGCGCAAAAAGAATCATGATTTTTGGCCGTGTCGTATATCTTTTAAGAACGCATTTACGGAATGCGAAGATATTATGGGGAGAAAAATAAAGAACGCATTTTCAACCATTCTAGCTGGTGCGTGCATCACAAAAGATTACATCCGAGGTATTTATGAAATCGTCACAATCCCGCTGACATTTGAGGTAGAAATAGGCGCAAAAAAGTATCATGAATGCGGCCGTGTGGTACATCTTTCAAGAACGCACGTACGAAATTCGGAGAGTTTATCGGGAAAAAATAAAGAACGCATTTTCAACCCCTTTTGGCGCGTGCATCGTAAAATATTACAGCCGAAGTAATTTATGAAATCGTCACAATCCCGCTTATATTTGAGGTGGAAATGGGCGCAAAAAGGGTTGCGAATTCGGCCCTGCATGTCGTGTACCTTTCAAGAACGCATGCACAAATGCGAAGAGATTATCGGGAGAAAAATAAAGAACCCCTTGTATCGCGTGCATCAGAAAATATCACAGCTAAAATAATTCATTAAATCATCGCAATCCAACTGACCACCAAGAGCAGGTTACGCAGCAAGTTCGTGCGCTGATGTTTAGAAAAAGTCACAAACGCATTTGATACAACACTCTAAAAAATGCGGGGTTAAAAATGACCCCGAACGGGGTTGAAAATGACCCCGCATACTTGGTCAACTATGCACTAACCCCGTGCGGGGTCACTTTAACCCCGCATTGCGGGGTCACCCAAAATGACCCTGCAGCGGGGTTAAAATTTAACCCCGGCGGGGTTGAAATTCAACCCCGTTGCGGGGTCATTTCCAGATGACCCCGAACGATTTCGGGGTCATTTCAAAATGACCCCGCGTGATTGCGGGGTCATTTAAAAAATAACCCCGCATGACTTGCGGGGTCATTAATCCGACCTGTTATGGGCAGCCAAAAATGACGAATTATTTTCACAAATGTCAAATTTTCACATCAAATTTAATAAACAGATTAACATGAATCTTATTTTTTTCTACCTAGAGCAAAATGTAAAGTGGGCCTACATATCAACATGATACGGCATTCCATGATCATTAAAAAGAAAGAAAAGAAAACGAAAGCGTACATTTAGAGTCTAGCAAGCAGTCTTGAAGAATCATCGATCACTGGCATAAGCTGTATGATTTGTATTGATCAATACCAAAATATCAGAATCAGCTCTGCAATGATTCCCTTCTGTTTAAGCAGATTTTGGAGAAAGTGGGCGTGTGTCGAAAGATGTTATGATTATAGATATGACTTGTAATCGTCGATAATGATTATGAATAGATAAGTGCATCAGTTTTCCTGGGATTAGAAAAACGATTTTAACTTAGTATAATATGTAAAAATAATTTCAGTTTCATACAACAAACACAAAAGCACACAAATCACTGCAAAGTGCTAGTATTCGTTTCTTTCCCAATTTATTTAGCACTACAATTCTATCAGAAGAAATTCAACATTTGATCGTGATCATTTTTTTAAATTCGTTACAAACATGCGTTTGTTTACAGTTGGATTTAAAAGATAAAGCTAACCAATTTACAATTGGACAAAAATCAAAACAAACCGTTCAATAATAGGGTTCTATAGAACCCGGGACCAGAGTTGTCTACTGCTACAGCGAGAGACCGCGATGTGAGATAAAAATAGATAGTTAGTCTGAAAGTCTGCTAATCCTTAGACTATGATTCCAGAATGATAGAGCCAAGACGTCCAATAACTGAAACTCACTTACGTGGTTTTTAGGAAAGTTAAGCTGCGTCTGCGATAGGTCTAAAAAAGTACATAGATAAGAAGATGATCCGTTCGATATAGCCTAGGTCCTACATAAACAGACATTTTAAATATTCCATATTCCAAGCTGTTCGCGTTGACCAGAAGGATGATGCCCTGGAAAGGTGCCACGATGTCAGTGAATTCGTTCCAGCTAGGCTTAGTGAAGAGCTCGATCGGCTGCTAGACTAAGATTTGCATGTTCAGGATCCCCCTGGGCCTACCTCAGTACCTGTTCACGACGACGATGATGACAAGATGTGTCCAGCCCTGCTTCGACGTTGACCTAATTTAAATTTCAGGCGCAAAGACGAACATCTCAGCAAATTTCGATCTCGCGACGAAGAAACACCTATAAGAGCACGATGATTAAAATGCACCTTCTGTTGCAAAAAATCTATGTTAGAAGTAGAACTCTCTTTACTTCAGTTGAAGCTGACGATGTCGATAAACAGTAACCGTGCTGGAAGTGGAACACCGACGGCGGCTCCAATCATTTGTAGCTTCCGTTTCTGTAGTCAGAAATCAGAATAGGAGCCCAATAGTTCCGTAAAACCAAAGTTGAGTTATCTGCACGTTGTAAATAGATCTGTGTCATGATTGTCTAGATCTTGAAAGATCTACGAGTAAATGTTAGAACTCTCGTTTTTTTTTAAAGCACCCATTCACGCATTCCAGCACTGGAACTAGAAATGCACATTGCAGCGCAATGCGACTCGATGTAGGCCCCTATCTGGCTATAGTATAACGGAGGAAATTTTTGCTACGTTGTAAAATAATACAATAGGCCCACCTGAGTTACATGTAGAGAGTTTCTAATTTCTTTAGGCCTAACGTTTAGATATATTCTACATCTGAACTTTTGCAGTCTTGGTCTGGCCTGGCTAGGCCAAAAAGAATACCTACAAACAAAATCAAGAAAGCACCAATGTCTGCTTATTTGCCGGGGCATAGATCTTCCAAGTCATTTATGTAGGCCGGCTACATTGAACAAATAACAAAGGTCATGTAGGCCTATACATAGTACTTACATATTTTGTATACTAGTATCTCAAACTCAGGTTCTCTAACAAGTAGAGTCGGTCACATTACGGGGGTAAAACCCCCCAGTATTACTATTCGGTGATTTAAGCTTTTCTGCAATATTTTATAAACTCAAATAATACATACATACATCATATCTACAGCAACGTATGTGAAATATATCAATTCTTTAAATCTCAATTTTCATTTTTTTTAATATCTCACAGAATTTCACAAAATTCCATAAAGATATCACCTTGAAAATCCCCCAGAATACGGTCACCGCGATTAGAATTCGGTCACGCGATATGCTATCAGAAACGATAGCTATAGGCCCTAGCTACCATTACGGTTTCATACATAGCCTAAAAACCCTAACACCAACGCTGCAAAATTGATAATAAAGACAAGGGGTCTAGGCATTATACGCCAGTTAATGTGAATGAACAACATAGAAAGAGATATAAGAGGAAAATAGTACCGATAATTACTTTTCTAAACACATAGTAGTCATTAAAAAACTAAAAGATTCACTCCAGATCCAGGCTTACCTTTCGCTTTGCTCTTCTTATCACACGATCCTCATCCCCAGGCTAGGCCGGCCCAAACCGTGCCCCACCCACTCGGCCGGCCAATACAGTATAGTACATCAACTGCATGTACTGCGCGAGGCGCGTCGCGTCGCGGCCCCTCATCTTTCCGTGCAGCACACATACAGTACATTATGTATCACTGCGCGCTGCACATAGAATTCCATGACTGACGCGAAATTAAAGAGTCCCAAGAAAAATCATAATTTTGACATATTGCTTCTCTGAATTACTGAATGAAACAAACCGCTTTATTTTGTACTTTTTATCATCTTGTTACTTCCTAACTGCAATTAGATTCACAAGCATTGTGACCCTGTTTATCAATATCCGAATATTCGACCAGAGATTTTGCGGGGTCGCAATAACCCCGTTTTTTCTGGTCACTAGTGAATCGATCGAAAATTTATCAGACGAAACAACCCCGAACGGGGTCAAATTATTTTGACCCCGCAAAATCCAACCCCGCAATTTTTAGAGTGAATCTGATTTTGTTCATTACCATTTTACACTAATTCACAAACATTCTATTTTTTTTCCTGTCTCTAAATTTCTTGTGCAATAAATAATGCAAGTTTTTTAAAAAAATTAATCTGTAAAATGTACATGGGGGGGGGGTACATCCATAAAAAACAAGGAAATAAGTTTGCAAGTCATTTAATGTTTTTTTATGTTGTCGTTGTTGACCGGTAAATTTTCTGTTCGGACCTGTAAAAAATGGTAAACGGGGCATTTACCGGTCCGACAGAGACAGGTCGGACCGGCAGAAAAAATGGGTTAGTGTGCAGCCCTTCACAAGATGGCTACTTTTGCAGCATCCGTTACCAGCTGTCATGGCACCAAAACTGTTTGGAGTTCAGTTGCCAGCATCTCACTGGAAGGTACTTTTTTGGAGCTGTTTGCAAGATTTAACAAAGATGAACGTTATAAGTGTTTGTCAGTGAGCGTTTCTGCCTCGCGTACCGGGCCCTGGCAAGACGTAAATTTGAATGAATCTCTTGGAGTTTTGAGTGCATTGACATGGAAAAAAGGGTACCCTGTATTAACAAAAAAAAAAAAAAAAAAAAAAAAAAAACGACCTACCGACCCTCTTGGGTTTTGACAATTAAGGGCAAACAAACACTTTTTTTTTTTTGGCCCAACCATGATCCATTGTACATAGTAAACCCACTATTTAACCACAGAGCAATATCATAGAAAAATGTATTTTTAACTACAGTTGTATTTCACAAGTACTTTGAGAAACCATGGGGAAAATTGGTTGGAGAAATATATTTTTCCACAATTGCTTTGCTATTTGATGAATAATGATCAATAAATAGCACAGTAGAGTCTTCACATAAAGTGATGAAATAAAAATATTTTCAGTAAATTACCTGGAGCAGAATAATAATTCTTACAATTCCTATGCATATGTATTGTGATATAGTACATTTGTAAACATGTATATGAACCTGGACTCTGAAACAGGAGAAAACCAATTCTCTATTATTTTCCTTCTAGCTATACAATAGTCTAAAAAATATGTACAGCTGTATATAAAAACTGACTTCCATGTGTGTGTTGGTGGATGGGTGCAGATTGTAAGTGTTAATTGATTCACTGTTTAATAAAAGAAGCTATATGTAGCAACGAGTAGGTCGATGCTCTTACCAGCATTGACTTTCACACAGCCAAAGCTCTCCCCAAAACATACATGTATATCGAATACACTATGGCCAAATTGAGGAAACCAATAAGTCCCACTTTTTATATGGCCTAGTCATGTGTATTCCTCTGAACATGCAGAAGTCAAACATTGCCCAATTTGATGCGCTTTTTCAGTCAAAACTGACTGACTGGAGTTGACTGTACTGTCATTAGCATTTAAAGGCACATAGACCCGGTGGTTTGCTTGCGTACACGGCGCACGGCACAAGCTTCCTTGAGAGACCTATGCTATCGACTCCTCTTTATCGTTAGCGTACACAGCGCACGGCACAAGCTTCCTTGAGAGACCTATGCTATCGACTCCTCTTTATCGTTAGCGCTTACACTTTGACCCATTTCCACGAGTCCGAAGTAGTCCAATCCACTGCTGATGATGACAGCTTTAATATTTTTTTCTCTGAAGTCAAACAAAGAAGCATGCACCCTGGCATTCAAATTCTACGGACTGTCTGACACGCAGAGAAGACAATGAAGGCAACATTACCTAGCAACACCTACGCGCTTTACCGTTGACGACAGCTCAATTTCGGCAGTCTTTGTATCAATGCTAATGGTGATCGGCACTCTCATCCAAAAGCGCTGCAGCAACTACCGGGTCTAGGCACCTTTAAAATAAGAAAGTTCACAAGGGTAGAAACAGTCAATTATGATTATACATTCGAAAGTTATTTTTCAGCAGCTGGGTGTGAGAAGTCAAAGTATCATACAAATATCACATTATTTCCAGTTGCAAAACTGTAGGTTTATGTAAACAAATCAATGAAGAAAATGTACTCTTACTGAACCTCAGTCAACAAATAAGACATAAGAATGCACATTTGCTCACTTTGCTGTTACCAGGCGTTTGAAAAGTAGCTTTTTATTGCTTCATGAGCAGCATCTTGACTGTACGTAGGTATGGCTTATTGCCAGTCACATGATTTAAAACTATAACAATATCACCTGCAAAGAATTAGTTGGATAATTAAATACAGTGTACATATATTAGTGCATGTTTGATGTACATGATCATTTGTAGCTTTGTATAGATAATGCAAATTTGGACTTAAGTGACACCAGGAGCACTGGACAACAGAACAAAACAGCATCAAAAAAAAAAAAAAATATCTAGCAACCAACAGTCCTGACATGAGAGCATACATGCACACTTCACATGCTTTGAAAACTGTCCTTGTACTTCTACTGTCCAAGACTATCCAGCAGTAAACTTTGGTGCAACTTCTGGATGAGGCTTCGCAGGAACTAGGTCCTGATATAGCTTGGTTAGTGTGCCCTTTGTCGTTGTGGAGCCTTGAGATGTCCTTCTTTTGCAACCGTGAGCCGTGAGAATTTTCTTGGGGAAGATCACTCCTGCAAGAACTGAGAATTTATTCATTACGCTATTATTTTTTTTTAAATAATAATAACATGTAGTACGTGTTAAACTCTACTTCAAATACTCAACACACAAAATTCTTGCACAGAATAGCTACCTTGCAAAAAACATAAGAAGAATGGGATTAGATTGATGTGGTACACCTAGCCATCATTTCATCACTCTCATGTGCTGGAGAGATACTGTTTAAAATACAGTGTACTTTTACAATCATTTTAACCCCTAAGTGCCACATACAGGTGAAGCCATTACGTTCAACATTCCATATCATGTATTGTGCACAAATTGCCTAGAGTAATGTGATGTTTTTCAAAAATTGATCACATTCTATTTTAAGCAGGTTGCCAATATTTTAGGATGCTGCATAGCATGCTGCTGGTATTTGAGGATGTTGCACAAGAATTTGGGTATGCTGCAGTGTAATGCTCAAATTCCTCATGAACCACACTAATAATGGGTTGAAAAAAAGAAAGAAACAAAGAAAGAAAGAAAGAGGAGTATCTTACCCTTGATGACATGGAAAAGCGGGAGAAAGTATGACATCAGTAGATGACTTCTCTGCACCAGAATTCAGCCAGGAGGATGCCATACACGTATCAGCACTGCATGTACTTGTACCCATGAAAGGAGCTAGCTAGGGGACAGCCTGATCGATGGTCATGGGTGGACTTCAAGTCTTCTATGGAGAAACCTTCTCGTGTCAGCCACTGGCACAATCAATCATTGATTCTGATGAGGAAAAAAAAATAACACAACATAACGATAATAGTGATGATTGAGAGAAGTGAAATAAGGTTAGGCAGAAAAATCACACAGGAAAATGATGTAACATACAAAATACAGCATTGGATGATTTAAAGTTTGGTGCTTGTGCTAGCTCCCAAATGACTGCTGGAATAAAAGACTCCCAAATATTCTACAATGTCGCATAGCATGCTGCTGGTTTTTGAGGATGTTGCACAAGAATTTGGGTATGTTACAGCGATATGCTCAAATTCCTAGTGAACCATACTGGGTTGAAATAAAGAAACAAAGAAAAAGGAATACCTTCTCCTTGATGACATGGTCAAACGGGAAAAAACATGACATCAGATGATCCACTTCTTTGCACCAGAATTCAGCCAGGAGGATGCCATGTACACATATTGATGTAAATCAGCGCTGCATGTGTATCATGTACTTGTACCCATGAAAGGAGCAAGCTAGTGGACAGCACGATCAATGGTCATGGATGGACCTCAAGTCTTCTATGGACTGCAAGTCTTCTATGGAAACACCTTCTCACATCAGCCACTTGCACAGTCAATCTTTGATTCTGGTGAGGAAAAAAAAACACACAACATAACAATAATACACCTATTAATGATTGAGAGAAGAAAAATAAGGTTAGCCAGAAAAATCACACAACAATCCGTTAGGTGAATGATATACTGGTATAACATACAAATTACAAAATACAGCATCCTTTGCCATTGGGGGATTTCAAGATCAGTGCTAGTGCTAGCTCCCAAATGACTGACTTAAACTGAGCTCCAACACCGACGGTCGGATTAACTAAGCGATACTTATCAAAGTTATTGATCCCCAGCAATAGGTGTTGGAATCGCAGCATCGCAAGGTCCGTGAGAATCGCACGACGAAAAGTGATGGCGCATGATTACACTCGAATATTAAAAGATGCAGGACTGCTTAGTTTTTAGACACAAAGTGAGGAAGACAGACTAAAATGCCCCAAATTTCAACCATTCTTCAAAACACAACTTAATATTTAATTTTCCAGGCTCAGATTTATGAAGCCACATGCTCGTGTAGGGCCTACGTTTCGTGGCGTGGGTGACCATTGCATTAGCATAAAATGTACATGCTACAGGCCTAACTCTTACACTATGAAATGGCGGAGCTAGGTTCAGCAGACGACATTCTTTGATTTCAACACCAAGCCCAGCACTTGACCGAAAGATTGGTCTGTATCTCGTCAACGGGGATATGTTCCACAGAGCAGAAACTGCATCTGGCTTTACGGATCCCCTCCTATAGACATAGTCCGGAGGTAGAGAGCCATAAGTAACGTCAAAAAAAATAAAAAATAAAAGACTCCTCCTTCGGACAGACGAATCTTTCACAAGTTTGCCCAGCACCAGCAACCAGAAATTTATGACATATTTTTGAGGTCATCCTACCAGCACCTACGGACTTCAAGTTCACTTCAGTTTTATCGCCAGTGCCAGTGGCTGCCAGTGCTTAAGTTAGTGCTGAGACACAATCAAAGAGTATAGAAGCTAAGAGGGCGTACTCTCGCGACTTCGCACGCAAACGGGTATAGTACGGCATGGAGCGGGAGCCCAACATGGAGCCCAATGGCAGCCAATTTAGTAATAATACCGCAACTTCTTAAACACGTGAGCCTATGGAGCAAACCCTACCTTCCTTTCATTTTCTTCATTTTAAAAGGAAGCACACAGCGGTAGAATTGCATTTCAGACCTCAAAATATCACAAAAAGTATACTTTCTGTCGATATGTAAGAAAAAAAAAACTGAAGTAATGTAATTACTTTTTTATCAGTAGTCCCTCAGCAAGTTTGTGTTTGAGCTGACAAATGCCACCTATCTCTTTCTCTCTCCCTCCCGAAACATAGTTTGGTCTACCTACTTCAGCTCAAACTTTGTGGGCCTGCAGATTGCGATTGGAAAGTAAATGACATTTTTTTCAAATACATTTCATGGTTAGACAGGAATGATACTTCTTTACGACAAAACAAGATTCTAAGTACATACATCGATACATATCTTCCCCTGTATGCCCCCTAAAAAGGGGAAAAATGAAAGGGAGACAGAAATACGAGGACCCAGTGATACGGCACTGATATCATGATCGCGTAATATACAGTACGCCCTCTAATCAATCTATCGGTCTGTTGCTTTCAATGGTGGAATGGCGTCCGTATTTCGCCCATGAGCGTACTAGTTCGCAGGAGTAAACCCTTGTGTCTTAGCGTAGTTCTACTGATACTCTTGATTCACTGGAGCAGTTACCACTAGAAGTCCCATCAGAGTTAGCAGAAAATAGTGTTGTTGATATAGCTTGCACCGAACCTGATATCACCACCCAATATGAGGTAGGCCTATGCCTACTAACATTGTTAGGGATTACGCCTAACTGTTAGAACTACCGACTACCGTCTTGTTAGCCCGACCAGACGCTGTTAGAGTACGCTGTGCGAATAAATCATAGCCTGTCTCTACTAGTAGGGTTGGGGGTACCACGTATCGTCACCCTAAGGATTTGTAGCTTGTTTATTCTAAAATTAACACAAAACCGCCTAATTCTTACCTCAAATATGCCATAAATACTGCAGTTTTGAATGTCGTGACCGTCTCGTTGATTATGAATCTCCGTTTTAAAATAGCGCAATTTTAGCGCATGCGTTTTGTTTTCTTCGCGCAGCTAAAAAGGGAACCTTGCGATCGGCACCCCCTAACCTCCATAGGTATAAAAGTTTACACGTGAATTTCACAGCATAGGTAATACACGTGAATTTCACAGGCCATAGGTAATACACGTGAATTTCACAGCCATGCGTCGTTACTGAGCGGATGTGTAATTTTTAGCTTGGTTTGTTTGAGTTAGATTTTCGTTTCTTCGTTTTTATTGTTTTTATAGCTCATGACACTTAATCCCGCGCGTACCTTTTCGTTCTATAGTGACTATACGCAAACAGCCATGATACGCAGGGTGCGATGGGAAGGTGCCCTGCCGATAGGTGTGGTGCCCCAACCATACTATACTAGATCTACACACTGTCTACAGTGACTGGGTTGTGTATAGAATCTGCGTAGTCGTAGATAACTTGTAGAATTTACGTGACACAGTAACACTAACAGTTCAGTACATATACAGTAGCTGAGTTAGAACAACTCATTCCAAACTCTTGAGCTCTCATGTCATACTCTCACACTCACTGACTCAGTCACACTTTCAGATACAGAACAGTCTTCTGGACTGGTTATCCCCACTTGATACGATCATGCGAAATTTGCACAGCAGGGGCAGGGCCGCTGCCGGCCCCGGGCCGGGTCGGTCGGGACAATTCAATGCAAATCTCGCTGGTAATCACGGTAATTATTTTAGCTAAGATTATAGGTCTACTAATAATGTATTGAAAGTTACGTTGACCAACCTTCCTCGAAGAATCCCAAAGGAGCAGTTCCTCTTTTTCTTAGGGGCCGTTTGCTAGCCATTTCTGAAAATATCAGATGGTTCGTACGTCGAGATGTTTGACTCCGGTCAGAGATCATCACGAAAGAGCGTTTGAAATGATGAACAGCAAATCGGGTAGCCGTACTGAGATGTGTGTGGTTTTTGAGCGCGGTCGCGGACTAACGGTTCAGCAGTACATCGTACATTATACACCTAAGGTTCAATCAGCGACAACAACAACACGCACATGACCTCTTACGTTACATTATTATCAAGAAAACTTGTAATCATTAATTTTTTGGTTTTGAATAAAAAAATATATGTTTAAAACTTCTTTTATTGCAAATTATTTTTTTTTAATGTGTCAATATTTTTTGTGCTCCATATATTTTGAAATATATTTTTGTTGTGATCTTTGGTACGAACGAGCCTCATATCAACAATCCGGATCTCCCATTCATCGTACACAATCACGCCGATTGCATTCATATAGTTTTCTATTGTTGTGTGTACATGTCAAAGCTACGGGGAACGAACGGGCGGCAATGGGTTACTACCTTTTTTTTTTATTTTTTCACGAGTATGTAATCTCATTTAAGGTTTTTTACGTGCTTTATTCCGTAGTGAATAGATGTTGCATTTTAGGAATGCTGTAAATCAACCAAGTGAAGCAGCTTTTTGTTTGCAATGGTAAGACTACTGTTTGTTTACATAATATCCTGTTGAAGCCAAACGGGTGCGGGTGGTTGCGTTAGATCGAATGTCCGTCATGACTTGCATTGGCATTGCGGCCATCAAATTATGAGTTTTCACATTGATTTTTGTGATCGACATCATTCAATAATCATAGTGCACGTGGTTTAAACTTTGGTAAAACAAAAAGTTAACCATGGTTTAATAACCACTGTTCTTATGCTATCATACAAGGTTCCATGGTTAGAAATTCTAGAATATGATTTTTCTGCACTCTATATATGTGATCAGCAATGAACCACGGTTGAAACCATTGTTAAAATAACCACTTTTTCAACCGTGGGTAAACAAAAGTTAAACCACGGTTTTATAACCACTGTTCTTATGAGCTATCATACAACCATGGTGAAAATCATGGCTTTTTAACCCGCCTCTTCACTATCATGAAACCACGGTTCGTAGAACCAATCAATGTTTCATAACCATCCTTTGCACATCACACATATGATAAAACAATTGGTTCAAATCCTGGTGTAGCTATGACCATCCTTTTCCTTGCTAAAATGGAATTTGAACGATTGTTTAAAACCGTTGTTTCACACTTTTGTTAAACCACTGTTAAAGTCATGGTTATATAGCCTAACCATCATTTTTTTAACTATGATAAAACCATGGTTAATATAATCATGGTTAATAGCCATCGTTTTCAACCTTTGTAAAACGAAAGTTAAACCATGGTATTATAACTAGTGTTTTTGTGCTATCATAAAACCACGGTTAAAATCATGGTTTTATAACTATTGTTTTTACACTATCATAAAACCATAATGAAATCATGGTTTTATAACGATGGTTTTCAACCTTAGTAGAACGAGAGTTACACCATGGTTTCCTAACCATTGTTTTTATACTATTGTGAAACCATGGTTACAACCATTGTTATATTATTATGTTATTTTTACCAAAGTAGAACGATAGTCTTGTTGTGGTTTTCTCACCATTGTTTTTTGAATTTCTTAAAACTGTGGTATAACGATAATTTTTTAACCATGGTTTTAAAACACTTTCATTAAACCACTGTTAGAGCCATGGTTATATAACCATCATTTTTTAACTATTATAAAACCATGGTTAATATCATGGTTAATATCCATCATTTTTAACCTTCGTAAAACGAAAGTTTAACCCATGGTATTATAACTAGTGTTTTTGTGCTATCATAATACCATGGTTAAAATCATGGTTTTATTACTATCTTTTTTACACTATCATAAAACCATGATGAAATCATGGTTTAATAACGATAGTTTTCAACCTTAGTAGAACGAGAGTTACACCACGGTTTCCTAAATATTGTTTTTATACTATTGTGAAACCATGGTTACAACCATTGTTATATTATTATGTTATTTTTACCAAAGTAGAACGATAGTAGCTGATAGTCTTGTTGTGGTTTTCTCGCCATTGTTTTTTTAATTTCTTAAAACTTTGGTATAACGATGATTTTTTAACCATGGTTTTAAAACACTTTCATTAAACCACTGTTAGAGCCGTGGTTATATAACCATCATTTTTTAACTATGATAAAACCATGGTTAATATCATGGTTAATACCCATCATTTTTAACCTTTGTAAAACGAAAGTTTAACCATGGTATTATAACTAGTGTTTTTGTGCTATCATAATACCATGGTTAAAATCATGGTTTTATTACTATCTTTTTTACACTATCATAAAACCATAATGAAATCATGGTTTAATAACGATGGTTTTCAACCTTGGTAGAACGAGAGTTACACCATGGTTTCCTAACCATTGTATTTATACTATTGTGAAACCATGGTTACAACCATTGTTATATTATTATGTTATTTTTACCAAAGTAGAACGATGGTTTTGTCGTGGTTTTCTCACCATTGTTTTTTTTAATTTCTTAAAACTTTGGTATAACGATGATTTTTTAACCATGGTTTTAAAACACTTTCATTAAACCACTGTTAGAGCCGTGGTTATATAACCATCATTTTTTAACTATGATAAGACCATGGTTAATATCATGGTTAATACCCATCATTTTTAACCTTTGTAAAACGAAAGTTTAACCATGGTATTATAACTAGTGTTTTTGTGCTATCATAATACCATGGTTAAAATCATGGTTTTATTACTATCTTTTTTACACTATCATAAAACCATAATGAAATCATGGTTTAATAACGATGGTTTTCAACCTTGGTAGAACGAGAGTTACACCATGGTTTCCTAACCATTGTATTTATACTATTGTGAAACCATGGTTACAACCATTGTTATATTATTATGTTATTTTTACCAAAGTAGAACGATGGTTTTGTCGTGGTTTTCTCACCATTGTTTTTTTAATTTCTTAATACTGTGGTATAACAATGATTTTTTTTCACCATGGTTTTAAAACCGTCGTAAAATGAAAGTTTTATCATGTTATCATAACTATGGTATTTTAACAATGGTATTACCACACTTTCGCCACACATTTACCATGGATATGAATTAAAAATCATGGACTACCATCGATCCATTGTAAAACCGTCCATCCATAGTTACGGTTGTAAAACCATGGTTTTTTTTATAAGGGCACTGACATTTCATGTCGTCGATAGAAGTAGGGTTTAAGACGTTCATCGTAGATTGTGCTGGGCCTTCCTCTCTTGGTGTACTCTAACACCTGTCGTAGCACTGGGTCCTTGGCTGTGGCAACCGCAATTTCCTTAGATGTCAAAGGCAGTTCATTTACATGTGTGTAATGGAAAATGTTCTCTTCTATGCTCAGCATGATCCACGTTGATAGGAAGTCTAGACAGGCCATCAGCGTTCTTGTGATGTGTGCTGCCTTTGTATTTGATGTCATAGCTGTAGGCTGACAAGATCAGCGCCCAGCGCTGCATTCGAGCTGCCGCTATAGTTGGAACTCCTGTCTTGGGTCCAAGTATCGTTACTAACGGTTTGTGATCTGTCACAAGGGTGAATTGTCGTCCATAAATATATGGATGAAACTTCTTTACTCCAAATATCAGTGAGAGTGCTTCCTTCTCTAGCTGTGCATAGTTCCGCTCGCTGCTGGTCAATGTGCGACATGCAAAAGCAATCGGACGTTCCTCTCCATCTGGCATGATGTGGGACAAGACAGCTCCTACCCCGTATGGTGAAGCATCACATGCAAGACACAGAGGGAGATTTGCATCATAATGAGCAAGCACTTGAGCAGATGCTAGCAGATCCTTTGAAGCCTCAAATGCCTTGTCACAGTCAACTGTCCATTTCCACGGTGTACTGCTTGATAGCAATGCATTCAGTGGATGAATCATAGAAGACAGGTTTGGCAGGAATCTAGCATAGTACTGCAACATGCCCAAGTACGAACGTAGTTCCTGCACATTCCTAATTGGCTTAGGTGCATCTTTCACTGCTTGCACCTTCTCTGGTGTGGGATGCAGTCCTTCAGCATCCACGATGTAGCCCAAGTACTCTACACTTGGCTTCATGAACTCACATTTGGCCAACTTAAGTCGAAGACCATTCTGCTCCAAACGTTGGAGTACAGCATCCAATCTCTCCAAATGTTCCGACTCTGTTTTTCCTGAAATGAGCATGTCATCCAGAAAGCAAACAACTCCATCCAGTCCTTGCAAGACTTGTTCCATGGCGGCTTGGAAGATAGCAGGTGCACTTGCAACACCGAATGGAAGTCGCGTATACTGATAAAGTCCACGATGAGTGGTGATCGTCAGATACTTGCGAGAGTCTTCCTCCAGAATCATCTGCTGATAAGCCTGTGATAAGTCTAGCTTGGTAAAATAGCATCCACCAGCTAGAGTTGAGAACAAATCCTGTGGATTAGGTAATGGGTACTGGTCGACATCCAACACCGGATTGATGGTGATAATCACCACAAATGCGAACTGAGTTATCCGTCTTGGGAACAACTACGATTGGAGCTGCCCATTCACTATGTGAAACTGGAATGAGTATTCCTTGCTCGACAAGTTTATCGAGTTGAGCTTCCACTTTTTCTTTCAATGCATATGGCACATGTCTTGCCTTGTTGAAGCGAGGATGTGCTTCACTTTTCACTTTGATTTTTGTCTTGTGATTTGTCATGGTTCCAAGTCCAGGCTCAAACACTGCCTTGTGTCTTGACTGGATCCCCGGTAAGTCATCCTTCAGTGACTTCGGAGAAACAGTAAACAGTGACTTCCAATCCACTTTGATCCTTTTTAACCAGTTCCTTCCAAAAATTGCTGGTTGGCCTGTAGTATCCGCCACTACAACAACATCAGATATGATCTGGTCGGCGTATCGTACTTTCACTTGTGCTTGTCCCAATACAGGCAATGCATCTCCTGAGTATGTCCTGAACTTGTATGCAGACTTTTCCAATTTGATGTGTTGCAGATTCTTGCGATAAAGATCAGCTGGGATGACACTCATTGATGCACCTGTGTCAATTTCCATCTCCAGTGGTCTGTCGTTAATCTCAACTGTAACCTTGAGCGCATCTTCACCGGACTTCTGCGAGACAGTGAACAATCCCAGTGTGTGCATTTCCTTGACTTCACAATTGTCATCTATGGATGATTCAGATGCAACATACTTCGTTGCTTTGCTTTTGCACTTTGCAGCCAATGACCTACTTTTCCACAATTGTTACACTTGTACGACTTGTATCTACACATTGCTGGATTGTGAACACCTTTTCCACATCGATAACACTCTCTTTTCTCCCTTGAATTTGAGAAGTTTGACTGCTGCTCTCTCTTCCTAGGTGGTCCACGCGAATGGAATCCGGTGTAGCCACCACTGACTTTCTTGACTTCACTTTCTCCAACAGCTTCTCCTTTCATTTCACGTGTATTTCTGTCAGCAAGCTCCATGGCTAATGCAAGATCCAGTGCTTTGTCGAATGTGAGATTCGCTTCGCTTAACAACCTCTTCTGAATGACTGTGCTCTGAAGACCACAACAAATTTATCTCTCAGGGCTTCCTTCAAAAATGTACCAAACTTGCATGTGTCGGACAAACGCCTCAACTCTGCAGCATACTCTGACACTGATTCATGTGAATGCTGATTACGCTGATAAAATTTGAATCTTTCTGCAAGAACCAATGGTTGAGGAGACAAGTGGGTGGTCAAAGCTGGAATTAATTCAGAATATTTCTTCTGGGCGGGTAGATCTGGGCTCACTAAGCTCTTCAAAAGTGCATAAGTTTTTGCACCAATGACACTCAAAAACACTGCAATTTCTTCCCTTCTTGCACATCATTTGCCACCATAAACTGCTCAAATCTTTCAATGTAGTGGAAAAATCCTCAGTTCCAGGATTATATTCCCCAATGCGGCCAAAATTCATGGTGGTGGTGTTCAGTTTACCCTCGTCGCCACTGTTATATATTATGCTGGATTGGAGTTACCTTTAGGTGTGTCTCTGTAGTCTGGCTGCTGGTTGTGAAGTGAAGTATAAAGCATGCTGTCTTAACTGCAGGACTGTGGGTATATCACTGGCATTCCAATGTTCATTCAGGCCTGGGCATCTATTATTCAGTTATGCTGCACTGCCAGGCAGGGCTCCTATTCATTAGGGCACTGAGCTATACTATTTACATAACAAACGCAATGATAGACATGGATGAAACAGTAGAACAAAAAAGTGTATAGGGTTATAGATATGATTGAGATGGGGGATTCAGATTTTAACTTTTTGGGAGATAATTAGAAGCATTGATATACTTAGTTTATTCAAAGTAACAAAGACGAAGTAAAACAAAGTCGTCTAATACAAGGTGGATCCTTTTTTATTAGGACCACTTTGTAATCTCGTAAGAGGTTTCTCATTATCTCACGAAAAAAAGTTGGAAACATGAAGCCCCATCTCAAACAAAACTCTAGGCCTAGCATCCATTTAACAACAGTACACTTAACACGATTTAATTAAGAGAAAACAAAAGTAGAGAACCCCCGTATAACTAAACGATTCATGATATTCATTGAACAATATTGCAAAAAAAAAATAGAATGAATAATGATTATCTCTGTTGAGTGATGTTTAATGTCTGGTTATAGCCCCAGCCAGTGATTAAAGAGCTAAAATGCACGTTGTGATAAGATTAATACAGCCACGGAGATTCGCCTACACTGCATTACTTTTCGTAGCTTGACTTTTAATTAATGGAGGAAAGGCATTCCTTTCTCCTTTTTTTTTTTTTTTTTTTTTTGTTAAAAATGACAAGCTCAAGGCTGGTAAAGTGATAACACGTACATGACTATACTGCCTGTAAACGCAGAGGGCGCTCTCCGTATTGAGTGTTCCATCGTGACTGTTAATGAGTCTCTATTAGGACAAAGAGAAAGAGAAGGGAAAAGAGTGGAAGATCAGTGAATTTCCTGCCTAATAACTGAGACGATAGAAAGTCATCAGTTTTGATGTTCATTTCTTCTTGAACAAATTCAACTGTTTTATGACACCACTAACCAATAGATAAGTATAGGCACGGTGCTGGATATTTTTCTGTCACGGAGCCATGCAACTGATTCAGTTTTATGTAACAGACACCCTTGCTAGCATTGACTTTGGAGATGACAAAGAATAACATTGTGTTACTAACGGGCATTTGCTCTACATGTAACAATGCCCCTTTACTTGGGTATAAAATGTATGGACTTTCATTCCATAGTATTTAATCAGCATCAATTAATATCATTCTGTGTTTAGTAACTATATTTTCACCTCATTAATTCAGTTTCCTTCAAGCAGGTAAAATGCGCAAAATTCCCAGAACACAGAAGTAAAATACAAAAGAGGAGCGGATTTATTTCCTTCGAAATGCATAAATTGCTTTTAAGAAATTGTTGGATGTAAACTTGAATATTAACCCCAACTAGATCGGGTTTTTTCGGCTGTTCTGTACTCGAGAAAGGGTTGTAAATCAACACCCCCCAACCACCCCCCCCCCCCCCGATTTCAGAATCGCGCATTCGACATTAAAATTGGAACATACATTACCTCTGTAGTAATCTACGAAAAAAATAAGTAAACGAAATTGACTTTTCTATATTTAATAATAATTAGTAATGCTAATATATGTGTGAAATCATACATTTTGCCCTAAATTAGAAAATAAAGCTCCTAGAATCCTAATTTTAATTGATGATATTCTGTGTAGCATTAGTTCTAACATTGCACTGAAAAAAAATCTAGGATCAAAATTAATATTTCTTATGTATTGTATTATTGTATGAATTTTGTTTTTCGACCATTTATTTTTGTCATTTTTGTCAATATCAAAACTAATGACAAAACCTATTTCTAGCAGAATCATGCTAAAATCATTTCAGTTTAGCCAGTGAAAGCGAGAATATAATCACATGTTTGAGAAAAATCAATTTTGATAGACTTTGTACAGAAAACCACGTTTTTGAGCCGTTTTAGGTCTGACAACCATACATAAAAAATTGTGCAGCGTCATAACATGGATACGGTATGCACGATTTTCGCGAAAATGGTGTCATTAAATGTGCGAGACAAGAAAGTAAAAAGTCAGCGAGCGGGGTGGTCAAAAGAAAATTGGAATGATCGTTGGAAATGTGGGGGCATCCCACGAGACCGACACCCACGAGTCATACGGTCCACGAGACCGACATCAATAATAGGTCCATGAGTCATACAGCCCACGAACTACATGGCTCAAGGAGTCATACAGCCCATGAGTTCGACACTACGCACAAAAGGCTCATGAGACCGACACTAAGCAAAGAAGGCTCATGAGACCGACACTAAGCAAAGAAAGCCCACGAGACCGACAGTAGGCAAAAAAGGCCCACGAGACCGACAGTAGGCAAAAAAGGCCCAAAGGCTCACGAGACCGACACTAAGCAAAGAAAGCCCACGAGACCGACAGTAGGCAAAGAAGGCCCACGAGACCGACAGGATAAACAGCGCCATCTACATGTCAATCACTTGTACAGGGTGTTCCATGAACGGAAAAATAACATACTGGTGGTTGTAATTTCGTCACGCTATCAATTGAAAGATGGTGGCCACCTACGTAATTATGAACGACATCAAACATGTATTTCTACAAACTTCGGGGGGGGGGGGGGCAAGTGTATCAGGGAGCGACATTGTTATCAAGAAGAAAAATAGAATTGTATTCTTCATGCCCCCCCCCCAAAAAAAAAAAAATAGAAGAATTAGTATTCTTCATCTGCCCCCCCCCCCAAAAAAAAAGAAAAGAAAAGAAAGGCAAAAAAAAAAACACACACACACACAAATGAATTAAAAAGAGGGCAAGAACGATGTATGGATTAATTTTAGAGCTTTGATAATGCCATCGTGCTATTATAATAGGCTTTCCCAGTTTTTAGCTAGAAGATGGACAGGATATAATTTTTACCTCTTCTCTTTCCCGATTCACTAGTTACTTATTCTATTTTAGATATTCTACCCTCCTGCTTAGAAGTTTGCAGTAAGATCTATTTGTAATTTTCTCTGTAACTGTAATGTAATGCTACTGATTAAAACGTTTTATATCGCAGGGATTCAACTCAATTTGTGGCTTGTGTTATTCTCCTCCAAACAGTACATTTTTTTTTTGATATACAATAGCCGTTTTCATGGATGCATCTAATTTTTTCCGAATCCCTTACGCTACCTTAATAGACGATTACGTTATTTTTTGTTTTATTAATAATAATTCTACACCATCGCACTAAGGTTTACTGTGGAAAGATCTTTTACACACTTTTACTGTACTTTGTTCATTTTTTCCACAAACAAACACTCATGCAAACACAATAAAAGATCCTGATCATTTCGGGGGGGGGGGGGGGGCGCAACTGATGGGGTTACACCCTGCCGGAGATGGCAACTCTTCTTTTCCATCTCTTATCTTCCTATGCTATTATCAGGACACCCTATACAATTTATTGGTCTATAGGTGGCGCTGTTCATCCTGTCGGTTTCGTGGGCCTTCTTTGCTTAGTGTCGGTCTCGTGAACCTCTTTTGCGTAATGTCGGTCTCGTGAGCCTTGTACGCATAGCGTCGGTCTCGTGGATCTTTTAAGTGTAGTGTCGGTCTCGTGGGATTTGTTTGCTTACTGTCGGTCTCATGAGCCTTTTGTGCGTAGCGTCGGTCTCGTGAGCCGTATAACTCCTGGGCTTATTTTACTTGATGTCGAACTCGTGGGCTTTATTTACTCAGTGTCGAACTCGTGGGCTGTATAACTGGTGGGCTGTATGACTTGTGAGCTGTATGACTCGTGGGCTGTATGACTCGTGGGTGTCGGTCTCGTGACGTGCACCCGGAAATGTTGAGTAGGTTTGATTCACCCCCCCCCCCCCCCCCCCTGCCGCAACGGTATAACGGAATAACGGCATAATGTAACGGTTTTGACACAACGTGGTGTCCTGGACGTTGTGATATATTCTTGTGGAATTTTGTTCAATTTCAATTCAATCATAGTTTATTTCCAATCAACGAAAATCAAAACATAATACAAAGTATACATGTCATGAAATGATATTGTCCAAACGTTTACGAAAGATTCATGTAATATACGAAATACAACAACATATGTATATACAATAATTACGAGGAACAATGCATGTAAACTTCGTGAGCGTTCGGAAAATAACTTCAATTACGGAAATGTGTATAGCGATCCACTAAAAAGCAGAGCTTGTGGGACGTGGATCGCAACATAAATAATGAGTAAACAATAATTATATTATTCAAGGTTTTTTTACAGCTATTGTATAGAATATAGATTACTTAAGTCATTTGTAAAGATATACACGTAGCTATTTTGAGATACGCTGGCTTCGGCAATAATAAGAATAGAGTATCAATGCTAATGCCTAATATGAAATCACAAATAATAATAAAAATGGTTAATCAATGATAAGTTTAAAGACGTCAGAATGATATCTAACTATTTATAGTAGAATTGTGTACGTTATCCATGTTTCATTTATGAATAAACAAGATTTAAGCTATATCATAAACTTCCCATTGACTCACGGACAATTTTAACTTCATTTTCTTTCTTTTGAAATGTAATTTTAACCTCTCGCATCACACTTAGAAATGACCGACTTCAATATGAAGGCTTTATAGTTTTTGAATATACCTACAAAAATATCATAATCATAATTATTCCACTAAAAAGGGGGAGAGTTGAGTGTGCATAAGAACATGAAACATCACGTTTCAACTTCATCTTGTCTGAGTTAAGTGAGATTACGATAAGATTTATATTTTCTTCATGGTTAAAGACAATCTCGGTACAACATTTTAAATTGTATAACTTCATACATTAAGTGTTGATCAGTTGCAGAAACAGGACAGTGCAGGATTTATCACAGTCCAATAGTGAGGAAGACATGTATCACAATTATCTCTCATGTGATTTACATATTTCAGTTTAGGTCCAACTGTTGAGAATGAACCAGGGTCTGTAGCATTCGAAGGACATGAGCAGAAGATACCATCGCCTCACAACTTATATTCTCTCATTACATACTGCATATTAAGTACACTTAGTACAGTCAATCGTGACGAATGCTAGAAATGTAATTACCCTTCATCCAGATACAACTCTAAACACATTTGATGGCATGTATTTTCTCATTAATTTTATAGAAGGTGAATTTCGGTATAAATGATTTTTTTTTTTTTTTAAAGGCGATGAACCTAACGTTCCACAAGACAAAGGGAAAATCGAAAGCATCCATGCAGCCTATGACGTAATTTGCACAGAAATTTGACGTCACTCCTTTTGCCATATTCAGGTCTATGCACAAGCATAGAATTTTCTTCTTCTTCTTCTTCTTCTTCTTCTTCTTCTCCTTCGTCTCAAAGCATCATGTTTTACTCATCACATACATATCTTTGTCTGGTTATCTAATGCATTGAATTAGATTTAATCAAATTGAATACCACATTTCAACTACATTGTGAGAGAGTAAGGGACTTGGAGAGACTAAAGTAGATATTCAAGAGTAATGGAGATTAAAGAAAAAAAAGGAAATCTTTTAATAAGCAAAGACTTATGACGAGAAATCAAATTTTGGCACGAGTGTCTACTTCAGCTGGAATCACAGGGCTTCTCTGGAGCTCTGCACTGTCTACCACTCTATCGTGTCTTGGCGAGGCTCGGGGCTGGAGCGTGTAATCCACAGGTTGTTTTGCGTCTAGTACAGATCTTTTCCTGCCTTGCTGCTGGTAATAGAGCAATGTCTTTGTGCAATGGGAACTCGATCCACTCCGCAATTGGACTAATCCATTTGTAATAAGGAACAATCTACATAAAGTATTTCTTATCATGTACTTGTGGAATAATAAACAAAGAAATACATAAATAAAAATTGTATAATACATAGCTATAATTACTGTTAGAAAAATCGTTACATCCAAAACTCATTTAAAATAGGAACATATATTGTTAGAAATATCTTGACACCCCTTCTTACGAATAGACTCACCCACCAGCCTTGCCTGGGAAATTTGTATGCAAATAAGGAGCATGCTTTCTGCGCAGCGTGCCCCTCTGTACATTGATCAAGGTCAACAACGCATTAACTGTAATAGCATCATCAAAACTTTACAACATTTGTTTGGCGGAATACCTTGTCGATAACAAAGTTTTAATGAACAATTCACGTAGGCCTGGATCATATATTTAAAGCCAGGATTTATCTAATGAAAATTAGCCGTGACATCATGAGAAAATCAGATACACTTGGTGAATGCATTGTTCGGCTCTTCACTCAGTCCGGCGAACAAAGGGTTTGTTCGCCCTGCCGTGACCCCATTTTGTCGTCCGGAGGGAGGAGAGATCCGATGAGAACAGCCATTCCCACGGCTGATAATCAACTATGCAAAGTTCCCACGGTGTGCTTTTCACACTCAAACAAGCAGTTGCCGAATTTGATTAGTATCATATATATACAAATTATCTACTAAAATTTATAATAATCTACATTTCAGTGAAAAAAAATTTAAACAAATATTATATTTGCCTCAATTTTTTTATTTGCTGCATGAGAATTTGATACTAAGGATCATTAGTTGTTTTAATGAGATTAGATTCTTGGTCTTCAACGTGATTGTGGGAATTTCTGAAGCCCATCTCTGCGGACTTGCAGCTCGCAGCATATAGCAGCAAGCAGCAGGGGATGAGAAAATTCGCCCGAATCGGGCTGTGTTGAAGCGGAACCCTAAAAGTCGTGCGAAGAACCATGGCCGAGACAAAATAGTTTAACGTAAGTATTGTCGTTTTTACGATAAATATGTGCAGTTACACGCGGTTTATGTCATGTTGCATAGAGTAGATACCTAGGGTTTAAATATCTGTCGTTTTCAATTAGAAGATATGTGGTAAATCGTTAGCAGTAGGACCCTAAGTCGCGTGAATGTGAAGTTCGTAGCGTGACCTGACGGTGAGGCGAGTGGTAGGTCGTGGTATTGGTAGCGGTGTAGATGGTGTGCTAGTGGGTATAGCTGCGGTCTGTAAACTTGCCACGCCACGCACGCTTCACCACACTAACTTGGGCAGTTGGCAGGGAGAATGCAATGCAATACTCCGCTCTCCCGTCAACAAAATTGTGACCATGGCCGAAGTGCCTGCTAGAAGATACTTGCGCACGTTTTTATTAAAGTTAAACGTCATATTACTCGATATCAGGCCATCTTGAGTTTCATAACTATGATGTTCGTATGTAGAATTTATGCCATTGGTCCATGACCATGGTCGTATGACTATGACTGTCTATGATGTGAAGAACAAGACCAAGACTCCAAGAGAAATCATGGATATGGTGGTGGGAAAAGGTATGGTACATATTACACTTACAGTTGTAGTATCTAGGTGGTGTATGTTTTTGCCTGGGTAGCGAACAAGCAGCTTCCTCAAGCTCAACACATAATTTTAAATTCAATAAACCTTGAGATGTCTATCTCTGGACAGAAAAATTCATTCATGCCGAGGAGTCCTTTCTTTTTTCCTTTTTTCCCCCTATTTTTGTTGTAAATTTACCAGCTCTCCTCAATCTGGAGACATGCTACCAAGGTACTAATGTTACATATTGTATTTCCTGTTGAGTCTAGCAGGACTACATGTAGGACATAGGACATAGGAGGGGATTCCATGAAGCCAGACGCAATATCACCGTAGAACATATCCCCGACCACCCCTACCTATTACAGACCAATCTAGTTCGGTCAAGTATACAAATGTACTGTAAAACATGATATTGACGTATTCGCAGCATGAATTTTTCGTGAATTGGAGCCGAGGGCCTTTTTATGAGGCATGAAATTTTCGCAAACTGCCACTGGCATTCAATGCATGGTATATAGTGTCCAGACAAGAACTTTCGCGTGCATTTTTTTAATTTCGCGAATCTTGGCGCTCGCGAAATTCGCGAAATTAAAATGCACGCAAACATTCCTCATTTTACAGTACATGTATCTCTAAGGTTAGACTAAGTTTATGACTAGGTCTAGAATACAGACATCAAGAAAATCTAGTTACCAATTCTAGAATTTAAGGAGGTGGTATTCATGTCAGAAAATGTGGTGTGCTGTATGCACATGCAGTTGCATACTTGGCAGTGTCATTATTTTTTAGAATTTACAAGGGGAATTATATTTTTATTAGTTTAAAGATTTGACAACATGCAAAATCTACAATGTATAACTATGATTGGTGTCCTGGAATGTAGACCTTATTGTCCCCAGAGTGAAAAAGATCAACTTTTCTCCTGAAAAGGAAAAATTATTATTCCTCATTTTGTTTACTATGTTACTTGACTGTGAATTCAACCATGTTTGAAATAGACTCAAGTCTAAAAGTACTGAACTTCTGTAAAAATTGATATTTTTGTGTGACTATTTCACAAATCGCTGTTGGACAGCAAATTAACAACCCATGAAAATATCACCTTGAGCTAGGCTACTAGTAGACTTACGGATAGCCTCGCAAAAATGTCTGTGGTCTGCACATTTGCAAATTTATATCCGTGGATATCATGATAGAGGCCAACATTATATTCTTCATACAGGTGACTCCTTGGAACTGGAGGTTTTTTATTGTTTTATCAAAATTTTGAGCAAGTAAAATATAAAGATGTACATATACTGTAGATAATAACTTTGAAACCTAAATTTTAACTTCATTTTTATTAAATTTAATTCTAAAGGGAGTGCATCAATCAATATTTTTTGGAAATGAAAGGTCAGTTTTTCTGAGACTTTACAAGTGTAGCTGATTTTTAGTAGCTGGTTCATTTGGATTGTCTTTACACTGTATGCAATGCTGCACGCTGGCACTGATCCGACAGTCCGTGACCAGTAAGACCAGTAAAACTTACTGTTGGACCAGTAACTTTCTTATGAATGGACCAGTAAAACATGGAAGCTCAGGGTACAGCTGTACCTACTGGTCCGACCCGTCTGTTGGACCAGTAGAAAAAATGTGTTTAATAGTGTGCAGCCCTGTTTTTTGGACCTGTTCATGATCAAAGTGAACCTGTTAGGTTCATTGGTCACTACATCCATTGGTACCAGACTAATCCAACAATAATGTTTGTACAATTGTCTCAAAATCACAGACTAGCCCAAATGCTGTCATTATTGATGAAAATGCCTTGTAACCCCAACGCCCGTAGGGGCCACTTACGGTAAAGGGACTATACAGTACTGGTTGAGGTGAAGATTCAGCTTGTACCGTTTTGCGAGATATTTAGAAACCACTCTATGAAATGTTAAAAAGCATTCAATTCTGAATTGAATCAAAAATTTATTTGATGAAAATCGGTTTTGAAATGACTGAGATATCTAGTAACAAGGTAAAACAAAGAACTCAGGACTAATAAAAGTCGTGGCCTGTCAATTTTATTAGGATAGCTTCTGTCTTTATGTCGGCCATTTCAAGACCAATGTTCATCAATAAACATTGAATCCTTCTTGAAAATACACTGTACAATGTACATGCTCTTTCATATTTCATTATGAGGTTTTTCATTATCTCACCAAAAAAAAAAAAAAGAGGAAAAAATGTTATACATAAACCTTAAACCTCGCCTCAACAGGAACTGTTACAGTCCCTTAAAGACGCTGAATTAGTTGAGACCATGTTGATTAAAAAACATGGACTTTCATGCAGGCATGAAAAATACAGTTTGAGTCCAAGTCTGGGAGTTGTACCCCTTTACAAGGCACTTAATCTTCATTCGCTGGGTCTGGTTTACATTGTAGAGGACACTAGAAGCCATCACTCCCATATATGTGCAAGAGTCATGCACTATACAATAATGTGTGTGTACAGAACCCCTCATCAACGGAATAATCACTTCATTAACGAAATGGTCATTTCATCGACGAAATGACTGATTTCGTAACGAAATCCATGTGACACTTGCTACGGTTTTTGTCCATGGCTTAAACCGTGGACAAAGATGGTACCACCTTTGTGAATTCGGGATAGTTTCTATAGAGAGTAGAGAGAAATGCAGGTGAATTGATGACAGCACCTCGTACTCTCGGGGTGAGATCTATGAGCCACATTCAGTAAGAACGGCTTTCCACTGCACTGGCAATGCAAAGGGATTAACAAAGGATTGATATTGATAACAATTCAAGGAACTTACCTGAACATCAGTCAAGTCAATACACACATGAACAAGAGTGTGACTTTGACTTACGTGTAGACACAAGAAAAAAAAAAAAAAGTCAAAATCGCGCGAGTCAAGAAAAGTAGCCTCATCTTACAGTTGAACGTTGCTTGAGTGGAAGCCCTTTCTGAAGTCAAGAGGACGATTGTGGGGTTGACTTTTTTTTTTTATACACTAACTTTCAATTTTCATAATCAAGCATTTTGTATTGAAGGACAAGTCCACCTTTCTAGACATGTGGATTGAGTGAATGCAATATTAGAACACATCAGTGAGGGTTTCAGGAAAATTGGACCCCTGTTCAAAAGTTATACATTTTTTAAGTTTCTGCTAAGTCACTGCTGGATGAGAAGACTACTACAACTTGTGATGTCACATGTGTTCAACAATATAAAGAAAAATAAAGAAAATTCAACATACTTTTACTTTCCTCGCATAATAAAAGAATGCCTTACTTGCCCTTTCCAGAAGGCAAGGGGAATAATATTACCTTTAACATTCATATGTCAGCGACAAGCCAAGGAAATGTGCACTTTTTTCAAAAGATAAAAATTTATGAAATTCTCTTTATATTCTCCATATATTGTTGTACGCAAATGACATCATACATTCTAGTAGTTTTCTCATCCAGCAGTGACTGCGCTGACACTTTAAAAATTCATAACTTGTGAATGAATTGTCCAATTTTCCACAAACTTTCAATAATTTGTTCTAACAATATTGCAGCATTAACTCATTCCACACGTATAGAAGGCGAACTTATCCTTTAAGAAAGTAAAAAGGAGAGGTAAAGGAAGAATCTTTCACCAGGTGGTTTATGAATTGGGAACCTGACCCTAAAGTTCTCTTTGTTGTGTTGTGTCTGTGTGTGTGTGTGTGTGTGTGTGTGTGTCCGTCTGTCTGTGGAAGGGGGAGGGGAGGGGAGGACATGTATTCTATCTTTGTTTTACGTAATTTAAATAATTAGGCTTTAGTCAGGGGCGAATTCAGGAATTTTGAAAAGGGAGGGCGCAAACAATGTGTACATAATTTCTTGTGCTATTTCTGGGTTTCATCTCATTTTTTTCTTTGTATTTATTTTGTTTTAACAATGAATAAAGAGGGGGTGCGCCCGGTGCACCTCCTCTGGGTCTGCCACTGGTACTGTAGTTGTTCTCTGCTGTGAGATCCTTACAGGTGAACAAATCAACTTGTCTTCAGCAAACATGTCTTGAGCTGATAGTGATAAGCAGAGGAAATACGTTTGAAAATATGCTTAATCAAGCCTACTGTAATCAGGGAGATGTGATATTTATAGGACAGTAATTAAAGTTGAATACAAGCATAATACAAGCTTTTCAACTTGAGTTTGTTTTTGTTTAAATTGTTTTTCACTGCAAGTAATTCCACCACTTAAATGGGAGTTTACCCCCAAAATACATGTTGATTGAGTGGGTGCAGCATAAGTAGAACACAGCAGTGAAAGTTTGAGGAAAATCGGGCAGTCACTTCAAAATTTATGAATTTTTGAAGTTTTGGTGATGAGATGACTGGATCAGAAGACTACTACTGATCATGACATCACATATGGACTGCCATGTATGAAAGAAAATTAAGCATTTTTCACTTTTCTAGCATAATGAAAGAGCACTGGACTTGCTTCTAGGGGAAATAATATTACCCTTGACATATTATGTCAGTACCAAGTTCAGGGAATGTGTACACAGTGTACTTTTCATATGAAATTATATTTTGTGGAATTTAAATACTTTAAAGCTTTCTTAATAAAAGGTGCAATCCACCTTTTTATCACTGCTTTATTTTACTTTGGTTTAGAATTTATCAGCCACTTCAAAACCAATTTTCATCAAATTAAGTTTGAATTCCTCTTAGAAATCTACGCTTTTCAACATTTCATGAAATGAAAACTGAAAAATTGAATAGTTTAAAGTGTTTACTTCCATTGATGAAGGGCAGTTTGCCATTTATTTTCAATGAAAAAGAACTTGACACAAGAAATATTAATTTTTATAAATAAGCAATACCTGCTGCGTGGAACCCCAGTGATCAAGTAGATATACAAGCTTGTATGATGTCTGTCTAGCAGTCAGGTCATTGAGTCACACCTCAGTACATGTGTGTACATATATTGTATACCCATGAATTTTGTCGTGGCTACTATTGAAAACTGAATAAGGACATTTTGTGTATCACTTGCAATAAAAAAAAAAAATCATTTTATATTTTTCATATCATTATATTTTTTTTAATATATCACAACCATTTCAAATTGGATCTCCATCACATAAACTTTGAATTCCTCTAGTCTTAGGATTGTATGCTCTTTAGTACATGTAATTCATATAATTGGTTTCCAATCATCTCATTAAATGTTGAAAACTGAATCCCCATTTCTACAAAAAACTATACCATCCCTTTAATGCTGATTTTTCATTGTGTATTTTGCCATTTTCCCCTCCCCCTTTCTGAAAATTGTTCAGTCAAGTACATGTATTGTTTAAAGTGTCTATAACTCAAAAAGTAGAGTGTTGGGATGCTTTCTTCAGGATGATTGACCATTTGTGTACTGAGAGACCTTCCCAGCTAGCTACATGCATTCACATGCAATATGTATGAGGATGTCCCATACGTAATGCATTTGTCCCGTACGTAACATTATTTCAATGCCTAATAAAAAATATTGCTTTTACTGTTTTTTTTTTCTATGGCATTTAATTTCTCTAAACGATAAATTAGAAGTTTCCAAAAGGGCATTAATATAACCTTAGCAAATTCAGAAAAACCTAAAAATTGACCTCAATTTGTTACGTATGGGACATCTCATGATAGGACACGAGCTAATTTGCATAATCATTTGCATAATCCCTAAATTTTCATACCAAGTTAAACTATTTGATGAACTTCTTATGTCCACATATTAATCAAATATCATTTGCTTTCCTTTGAATTAATATGAATTTTTATAAATGTCCCATATGTAATGCTGTGTTTCACTTTTATGCAAATGAAGCCCTTGAAATTTGCATAGATTTACATAAATAATTTTTTCCTCCATGGAAATCAAAACTTCAACTCATAAGCTTCAAAATGATACCAAACATGTCAATATTGAGCAAAGGTGAAATTTTGCCTTCTGAGGGGACCTTATCTTGGACTTGCCCTACATTGTATACCATCCCTTTAAACGAAATGAACACCTAGTCATGTATACACTCCCAACCAGTCATTTGCTCGGGATCTGCTGTATCATTAAATAAACATCTTTAATGTTCTGTCTTATCCTTGGGATGTCAGAGAAGCAGAGATAACTGAAAGTAAAAATTATTTTGAAGGAGAGTGACGTCTTTCACATCCTATCTCTTCACAGGTCCGAACCAAGATGTAACGCTACGGTGATTTGTTCGTCCCATCCTCAACAAGAGCCAAAAGACATCCTACTGGACAAACACTAGTCTCATTCCAGGTGTTACTACAAATCTCCATCAGATACTCAATTCTGATTCACCCTACACTGACTGTACATCACAGAGTTCAGTGTCTACATCTACCAATCACAGTTTTTTAAACAGAAGCTCAGTGCTACATCAACGTTGTACAAATGAGAACACACTCTCTCTCTATCAACATTGTCATGCTCACACAAAAAGAGAGTGTTTCAGTAGAAATATTTCTTGAACAATCTTTCTGTAGAAGTGACCTTATAAAGTTACAACCAAATCTGCAGCATGTTCAAAGCTAGCGTTGCCATGATTTCAAGACTGTAAGGAGTCGCTGATCTGTGAGACTTTGGTGGCCGACTCCTCATAACATTTTTATGCAACTCACTGAGGATGAATCCACACTATGAAGCACTCAACCTGTCACATAGAGACATGGTTGCTGGGGGTGGAGACTTGGTTGCTAGGGGTGGAGACCTGGTCGCTAGGGGTGGAGACATGACTCCGGAGGGAATGATGATTTCCAGAAGTCACAGTATGATGGTTGGAGCCACAGCGATGCCCTATGTCATGACGGCTGACATCACAAAGTATCACAGTAAGTTGAATTTGCCTCTAGTTTTTAATTTGCAGTGAGTTGCATAAATGCTTTCATTCACAGTAAGTTTTATTTACTGTACATGGTCTAATGTGCAGTAATTCTTTCTTTTTTCTTTTTTTTTTCCTTTCCCAGGTATATAATTATGTTTGAATTTGCAGTAAGTTTGATTTGCTGGACATGCTTTTAATTCACATTAATCTCAGAATGTCTCATCTTTAAGACCCAGTAGTGTAGGGAGGGAGGGTTAGCCTGATTAACCCGTTGAGGATGGACTGATTTTGCTACAACGCGCATTCCCATAGACCCCTGCCTGAGTATACTCAGGACTTGTCCTCAAATGGGTTAAATTGCTTTATTCACTGTGTGTCCTCTGGGGTATACACTGGGAGAGAACAGTAGTGGAGGTCTCCCAGAATTTGCCCTTTAGTGAGTATGACATGTGCGTGGAAGCATTTGATATGCTTCAGGGCAAGAGTCAGTTCCAGGTTAGAATCTTCTGCTGCATGTATATGCTTAGTATAAAGCTGTACATAATTTGTTACAGGGATTCCCAAACATAATTCAAGACAACCTTTCCATTGCATGGTCTTCCCATGCTACATTGTACATGATAAATCAAGCAAACTGCCTCATTTGTACAAGTAATGATGTTACAGTATAAACTTGTTAAAAATCACTCTAAATATTGAGATGAAGTGATTCATTATGCAGGTAAGCTTACCACAGATACTGGAATTGAGTATCACAAGCAGTAGTAAAAACAAGCAAACAAACAAACATACAAACAAGAACAAAACAAACCAAACAAATCCTCACCTCCCGAGTCTAGAGTCTCTTCATTGTACTCCTTTGATATCGCTCTGTCCCACTCCTCATTGATATTCACTTTACCCCCACCCTACTCTTTAGCCCCACCCTACTCTTTACCCCACCCTACTCTTTAGCGCCACCCTACTCTTTAGCGCCACCCTACTCTTTAGCCCCACCCTACTCTTTAGCCCCACCCTACTCTTTAGCCCCACCCTACTCTTTAGCCCCACCCTACTCTTAAGCCCCACCCTACTCTTAAGCCCCACCCTACTCTTTACCCCCACCCTACTATTTAGCACCACCATACTCTTTACCTCCACCCTACTCTTTACCCCCACCCTACTCTTTACCACCACCGCACTCTTTAGCCCCACCCTACTGTGGTATCACTTTCCCCATCTCACTATGGTACACTGTATCACTTTGCCCCCTATGTTACTGTGATATCATTCTCCCCACCCTACCAGGGTATTGATCACTAATATCCCAACCCTACTGAGGGGCCACTTTGCCCCACCCGATTGTGGTATCACCTTAGAATCCAAGCCATACTGATGTATCAGTAGTGCCTTGCCCCACGATAGTGTGGAATCACTTTGCCCCACCGTAGCTACAATGGTTTCACTTTGCCCAAGGAGCTTTGCCCCATGCTACTGTGGTATTACTTTGTAGTACTAGTATCACTTTATCCCCGCCCTACTGCGTAATGCATTGTATCCCAACAATTTAAGTTTTTACCATCAAATGTAAACAATCTGAATAATGTATTTATAAATCTTCCCAACAGATGTTCTGCAGTAGCAGATCCAGAGAGGGGCGTACCAGGCGCGTGCCTCCTATTTTTTATTTAGACAAAACAAAAGAAAAGAAAAAACGGGGGCTCATGCGCCCCCTCCCCCTTTAATTTTGTAAAGGCGCCTGTCTTGTATCCACCCCTGCTTTGTTATCTCTTCATGCCATAAAGTCAAGTGTCTTTCTCATGGTCTTTAAATACAGTCTTGAATAGGGCAAGTCCAAGCTATTTGATCACACAAGACAGAAAATTCAAAATGGGTCAGTCTACATAAACTTGGTATCATTTTAAAGCTAAGAAGTTAAAATACATGAATTTCAAAAAGAAAAAGTAAAAATCCTTCTGCGTAACCAGCAATAAATTAATTAATATGCATAAATTAAAATTTAGAGTAACGCGTGGGACATTCAAAAATTCTGCATTTTAAAATGTATTTTTTTTTTTTTCCAAGTTTTTAAGAAAATAAGTATGATGACCTTAAGTCTGAATAACAAGTTATCATGACTGTGATTTTCAGTTTCTCAACTGATTAAATATGCAAATGAGGGATGGGCCAAAATTAGCATGTCCCACGCGTACTAACTTTTTTAGGTCATTATTTCTCATTTGCATAAAAGTTAATGATTTGTTTGACTTGAAACTTTCAAAAGACCAAATTCACGATGGACCTCATCATGTCCAAGAAATAAGAAGTTAGTCTGATAAATCTCATACTTGCAATTTTTAATTAAATTTAGTAACGTGTGGGACATTTCAGTAACGCGTGGGACGATTTGTGTACAAGTCAATGGAAGTGTACTAAATCTTAGTCTTCTATGGGAAATGTGTACATTATTGAGGGATTTTTTGTAATTTCCTGAATTCTGACTTGAAATTTGGTGAAAAGTTCCACTTTGGATAAATAATTCACTAAAGATCATTCATGCTATTTTCAAGGTCACATTCAAAGTCAAATGTCAAAAAATAAAGGATAACACAGGCATTTCATATTTTTTTTAATTATATCTATTGTTCTGGTGGGTCTAAATCATTGAAATTTGCGAGAATTCATTAGAAATACATCTATTTAGATAATTAATACCACATATTAAAGTTTCTCGAGCAAATGTGCAATTCACATCACAATATTCATAGTGACAAAAATGTCCCACGAGTTACTTGTCCCACGTGTTACTATACCTACTGTATCTTTCGATAATTGACCTTGAGAGAAAACAGTTTCATGATTTTTTTCTGAAATATTTTGTTTCAGGTACAGTTACTGTTGTAGAAAAAGATGTTTGTAATGATTTTTTAGTATACCGGTACCAAGTATTTTCACAATAATTGAGATAAAAAGTATAAGAAGAAAAAAAGGACAATCTTTGTGGTCCCACGCATTACTGGAGAATAAATTTGCATTTAAAATCAAATACATTGTACCGAATGCTTGATTCTCAATATTTCTATTGTTTTGAACAAAGATACCTACTAGCTATCAAAAGCAGCCCAGCATATGGAGCTTCAATCTAAACAGTGCAATATAGGGCTAAATCTTCCCGCGTTACTGGTGCAAAATAGCTTGGACTTGCCCAATAGTTAGTTTCACCCCATTTTTCACCCTATTTTGTTTTACCTTGTTGTGGAATGTAAGTTTCATGATAACTGTAATATAAGATGATTTTTTTAGTTAAATACAACAGCAACAACAACAAAAAACCACACATCTACAGCTCTATATTGGCTGGAAATTCTGATGAAAACTTTTCACAGGGAGTATGAAATGGTCAGTTCTTATCACAGTGAAAGTTGGAGTGAGTGATTTCTTACTGAAATGAGATCTGTTGTGCCAAAGCAAGAAGGAAGGTGTGTACAATGTATCAATGTACCTGTGTCTTGTGCAACATAGAAAGTAGGTCATGTAAGGTGCCTAGGGTGAATGGGAAACGTACACCGTGGGAAGTTTGGCTTAGCACCGTGATTGGATCCCACTCCTGATGCTATCATAGTGAGAGCTATGGGTACGGAGGAACCAGGTATGTGATTTAACAGTCTAACAGGTTTAGTCTGGAAAAGACTACCTTTGTATTCTGAGAATCACAGTTTGTACAGAGATGTGGACCATACTTTTCAATGCTCTTCTTTTAATCCATTGAGGATGAGTCCCGAATATACTCGGGCAAGCAGCAATGGGAAATGCATCTTGTAGCAAAATCAAACAGTCCTTAATGGGTTACGAAGCATCCCGTTTACGTTAGGGAACAGTGATTTTAAAAATGTTGAAGATATCACTGTTGATACATATGTGTAGGTCAATTGTATCACAAAACATCCTACAATATGAAATTTATGCAATAAAGCCTTAAGTATAAGGAGATATCACCACTTTTCTCATTAAAGTATAACTGCAGATGGTTTGTTCCCATTTTGTATACATGTATACTTTAACACGAGTTATACTGATTCAGATTTTTACATTGTGGTTCTTTCTATCCCCAACTCACATCTTAGAACTACAATGTAATTTTAAGCAGTAATGCTTGGTTTTTATTTCATCTGCAAATGATAAATTATGTCTTTAAGGAAGGGGGCAGAGCCTTCTCCATTCTTACTATAGCAAGACATGGTAGACAGTATTTTCATGAAGTGCTTGTGTTTAAAAATTATGACATGATTATGATGGGTGATAAATTATGAGAGATAATTTGATTGTACAGTCTTTGAAAGGAGTTTATTGGTAGAGACCACCTGTAGGTCAAATTCAAATATGAATAGATTTGAAATAAAACTTAATGAGTATGAAGTTTCAAGGTGCTACCATCATGGGTAATAATAGAATGAGAGGTTGTGAAAAGAATTGATCTGCAGAAATCAGTTTTTTTAGTAGCACAACGTTGATATCATGGCATGAAATTGTAGGTTTCTGAACTTCAGTATCATTCATGTTCAAATTTGTTTTGCTCCTGAATCTGGTTCAGAAAACAAACCAGTAAATCCTATTTCCACTTTAATGTCATACATGTAAGTCTCTCAAATGAAATAATGCCTAATGCCAACTGCTATACTTTTGTGTTCTTGTTTTGGACTGTGGGAATAATTTTCCTTATAATGCAGTGAATAATGTTTGTATAAAAGTGAGCTCCTCCCTTCTATTATGATATAAACTGTGATAGATACAGTGTAGCTAAAAGTTCTCTTGACATTTAACAAGTACTGTACACTTTGTACATGTGCATACAGTATTGTCTGTATGTCAAGATGGTCAAACATGAATGAAAAGATAGAATAAATTTTCTTTTTACGTGTAAATGTCCTTCACTTCTAGATGTGAGATATAATGGAAAGTAGAAGGAAACATAAATCACTACAACAACAACAAAAAAACAGAACAAGTTCCAGTAAAATTGACCTGCTTATAGACAGATCATGATCTTATCTTTGCTTTTAAAAATTATATCATTTGAAATACACATACATGTACACCTATGTACATGATATCAATTTAAAAAAATACAAAGTCCATTTTTCTGTGATATTCAATTTGTGATAGTACAAATGTTTGCATGCCATACTGTACGAGCTGAAATTTTCGCGTACAGATATTTTCGCGAACTGCTACTTGGAGACATTTTCTGTTGTTGGAGACTTGGAGACATGTTGTTAATTTCGCGGTTGCGAGGGTCTAACTGAACTTAGTTATTTTCACATTGTTATTTTTACGTGATGTTATTTTTTGCGGTTCAAAGGCGATTCGGGAAATTCGCGAAATATAAAACCACAGCAAAAATTTCAGCTGGTACAGTACCTGAACCCATTTTGCATATTGATCAATACACACATTCCATCCCTTAAACCATCACTACACCAATTACTATACCTATCACTACACCTACAAACCTCTACACCTGTCAATACACCCATTACTAAGGTGTAGTAATGGGTGTATTGACAGGTGTAGAGATAGGTGTAGTGATGTCCATACATGTAGCAATCCATAAGTCTCATTGCTGCATACTGAACTCCAAACCTGCCCCATCACCACAGATATTCCATACCCAAACCAATTCCTAGACACTCAATATAATCCACGCTGAATTCTACAATGTACCTCTGTGTATCTTACACCAGCACCACCCAATACCAATCCCATCTCTACACTTCACCAACACCAATTTCACCTCTGCCCTACACCGACACCATACCAAACCAATTCCCTGTACTCCCAGCCCTGGCAAATCCCACTTGTTATCATGTACACCAATACCACATCACTCCCATCCCACTTCTGTCCTACACTAACACCATCACTACACCACACTTGCACTACTTTCAAACCCTTTCCATATGTCCTTGTGGACTATACACCTTACACCTTTCACCCATCTTTACCCTTGTAAAGTATTTCCACGGATCTGTTCCCTTGTCAAACCCCCTCACCAATACTCACCTAACTTTCCTGGATCTCTTACTATTTCTTCACCCAATTTTATACCTTTTTTAATGAGAATTAATCTAAGAGAGGAGGGCAAATAAAAGTGTACAGTATGGCTTCTTTTGTATAGCCTACACGTAGTTGAAATAAATACTAACTTGTACATCTTCTAAATTTGATTAAAATTCTTTCTCAGTCTACATTTTTGATGTACAAAGTATATGTCACAGCATCTAGTCAGAGTTGGTCATCAGTTATAGAGCTCTCTGAATCATAATGTACATGAGTTATCGCTTTGACAGGATATGTTTTCCTTTGTGTATCTATGCAGAAAATATTTCAAGTTCTCAGATCACTGTGTACATGTATAATGATTGTACACCACTGTTTCTTCATTGTTGTGAAATCAACAAGAATCTCAGAACAACGGACATTAAGCATTTTCAGTATCAAACACACAATGTACATGTACGTACAAATTGTATGTGGTAGATCTAGAGGAGTGTATAGTCAAATTATACTGAATGCAACTATCCTGCAGGGTACAATTATTGTAGTACAGTGGACAAAATGTCTGAAATGCGAGACTAGGTGAAATGTTCATTAGTCCCTCCACAGCAGTGAGCCAGTGATATTTTCCCACCATAGACCTGTGTGTTAAACCAGGTCTCAATCTCTTCTTACTCTGGTCACATATTAGCTTGCTCCATTTGACTCATGTTTAGCTTTCCACACTGGCTTCCCTCAGATCTGATGGGGAAAAAAATAATAATGACTAATTTTATAATAATTTGGTAAAGGTCTTTGTTACGCTGTAATCCAATAATTCTGTGTTAAAGGGTGCATTTATACACATTGTGTGTACAGTGTACATGTACACTGCCTGCTCTTTTCTAGAAAACAGTGTGTTTCATGTGCTTCCTTCAATGGCTTCATGCATGTTTTACCCCCAGGTACATTTTGTGCACTGAAGGTAGACAGAACACACTGTAAAGCTTTTGGAAGACCAACAATGAAGATGTTGGCCTTGATTTTATTGTTATACTTTCTGTACGTCAAATTGTAGACCTTTTCTTGGACATGAGGAATCTCCTATAGTAACTTAATTGACTCTCTTTGCCGCAAATCAATTCAGCTGGTCATTTTGACATCCCCATGTTACAAACTGTAAATCCACTGAATCCTTCACATAACATTTTATATTGTTTTGTTGTTCTGGAAGATATAAAGTATATGAGATGCAACCTGATTTAAAAGGGAAATTTCCTCAAATTGATGTGAACTGGGTGAATGCAGCAACATTACTGTAGTGGAACACATCAGTGAATTTTGAGATCAGACAATTTGTTCAAACATTGATTTTCAAAGTTTTGTTCAGCCATTGATGGATGAGATGACTACAGCAGTGTGTGACATCACTACGCAGAAGGAAAAGTATAAACGTTCCCCAGTACAGCTGTATTTCATTTCTTGTGAAAAGTACACATTTCTCTGACTTGCTACTGACATACGGGTACAACACATGATTTACAATGAATGTTTATGGGTAGCTCTTTATTCTTCAGGCTTGCTCTCTGAAAGAGATACACAATTAAAGTCATTTGATCTTTCATTATGCTTCAAAAATTAACATTTGAGGAACAGAGCTACATGTACTAAGTCTCACGCATTCTGAGTGAGACTCAAGCATTTAGGGACGATCTCATGCATGTCACCCATTTCACTTGTGCATTGGGCAAAGTCTGCAACTTGGGCCTATAATAATGGGCATAGCCCAAAGGATTAAAGTGATAGTTGCAATTGAAGGTATATTTCCCTTTTGTCTTTAGAATAAGTAAAAATAGTCACTTAAGTATGCACCTGATCGAACCCATAAGCGCTTAAAATTGAAAAAGCTCCCTACTGTGGGAGGGGTAAAAAACCCCTCCCACCCTCACTAGCGCGCAAAATTGCGCGCCGAGATGCCGAGTCATGAAAACCTCACTCATAAAAATTTTTTGAACTTGGCATTCCTGGAGGAATTCTTTTTAGATTTTTGTTTTGTTCTGCAGTGACGTCACAAAATCATCTTTGTCAATAATCATGATCAGCAAGTTACTTATTAAATGTAATGGAAGACCATAAACATTGTTCTTGTGACATGATTAAGTCATGAGTATTTGAAAAAATAAAGGAAACTACCTTATAAGACAGAACACTGCAGTCATACTACTGTAAAAGTGGAAATTTTCGCCGTGTTGAAATGTTCGCGCATTTTGCGCAACCAGAGACTAGCGCGAAAATAAAAACATGCAAATATTTTTGCTTGCCAAACTTTCCTGTGCGTGATGTCTTGATTCCGCGGAATTAAAAACACGCGAAACTCTTCTGACCTGGCCTAGCGCGAAAAATTAGTCGCGCGAAAATATCCACTTTTACAGTACTCTTGTTAGTTTATAAGAGACCCCCCCACCTCTCTCTCTCTCTCTCTCTTTCTCATCTTTCATTTTTGCCTCTCACAATTTGCAAGTATTTTACAGTATTTTTGTGAATGATTGATACACTTTGCAAATATTATTCGTTCCTGATGTGTGTTTGACTCTCTCCATGTCCAGATTCACCAAGCATCTCGTCACATTCACAATCACTTGGTATGGTTTCCAGGACAACGGCCAGCCCTCACCATGGTAACAATGGAGCCACTTCAGTGCGGAGTCCTCCGAGTCCTACTCCCAGCTCTTCTCCCTCTCATGTGGGAGGCAATGCTATGCATCCTGAAGACCTCCCGGCAAGGTTTGTGTGTGTGCTTCACATTCAAACTCCTCAGTCCCACACATTCATTTAGATTGATGGCTTCACAGTCAAACTCCTCTGTCCCACCCATTCATTTAGATTGAGGGCTTCAGAAAATAATTCCTCAGTCCCACATTCATTTAGATTCATGGCTTCAGAGTCACACATTTCAGTCCCATCCGTTCATTTAGATTGATGGCTTCAGAATGTAATTCCTCAGTCCCACATGTTTATTTTAATTGATAGCTTCAGAATATGATTCCTCAGTCCCACATGTTTATGTAGATTGGTGACTTAAGAATATAATTCCTCATGCTTCCTTCTTGATATAGATTGGTTGGTGTACTCATTATACAAAGGAAGTTTTTTTTTTTTTTCTAATTTTGCCCTCAGTGATAATGTGAAATTTCTCAGAAGCATGACAAACTCTAGTTAGCTGCATTACACTCTTTTTTATTTTGTAGGGTAGAAATCAGAAGAATATTCAAAATTCTGCAAAAGAAATAAAAGGAAAAAAAAACATACTGGGTATTTCTGAATAATATACAGTAGCTTTGCTTACTTCATATTTTATGCCTCGATCCATGGCGTAAGGTTTCTTTGAAATCTCTCACAGTAAACTTCTTTTGAGGGTTTGTAAAGTCTACATGAACATTATCAAGAACAGACTTTCTTATGGGTACATGCAAAATTCAGAGAAGGAAATTTTCAGGTTTATCCTGTATTTTACCTCTCATTGCTGTAATCTATGATTGCTTTAATCTGAAGCTGTACTTCTGTTGTTTTTGTGTCATTCATATCTTGACTTGTTTCTTTCTTTTCCCAACTCAGAGGTCAGAGGTTAACCAAAGAAGCCATGCAAAAATACTTAGAGGACCGATGTCACCAGACAGTCGTTGTTCAACATGCCAAAGTAGCTCAAAAATCATATGGGAATGAAAAACGGTAAGTTAACATTGTAAAATGTAATAATTGTAATATCAAAGTTACCATAGTCATTTTATTGTAGTACCCTGCTACAAACCTCTAAAACAGATGCCAATATCCATGATGAGATTACCCCAGAAGGGCAGGCGACTTATATGGCAATAAGCCAGTTCGCAGTTCCACTTTGCGCATGAGCAGAAGAAAAGGCAATTCGGACCAACAAGCATGTTGGTTTTTATAAGCATCTGTGATGTATCATTATGTAATGATTATTCATATAATCCTTATAAATGCTGCCTGCCCTCACATCCACCTGATAGCAAAAGTAGTATTTGGCAGTATCAATAGAAAAAGATTGTTAACCCTGACTTACCGGGGGGGGCATAATGGCCCCCCCTCAACGAATTCCGTGACCATTCCGCCGCGCAAAATTTTTCGACCGCGCCGCTCGCTGACTTTTTACCATCAAGTCTCGCACAACTTTTGAGACCAAATTTGTCGCGCTCGGGCATACCGTTCCGAAGCCACGCCCCTTCAAAAAATTTTCGTCATCCCCAAAATTGCTCAAAAACGTGATTTTGTTTAGGCCTACAAAGTCAATACAAATTGTGTTTTTTCAATTAGTTCATATAAAGATTCATATTTTTAATTTTAATTTCTGAAATAAATTTATTTTAGTATAATTATGCTTCTAAAGATGTGTTCGACAAATTCTGAAAAAAACAACAAAAATAAAAGTCCGAAAAAACAAGGAAATACATAAAAAAGATAAAACAATAAAAAAACATAAGAAATTAATTTTGATACTGAATGTTTTTTGTACACAAATGTCATTTGGAATTTTTTCACCAAAAATCAGCTTTCCATAAGCTTTTATAAACCAATTACAGACAAAAATGAGGTTTTTTGCATATATGCATAATTAATTAATTTAAAATAGAAAATGCAAATTTTTTGAAAATTTAACTTAACAGTCTTGTAGATTACATCCGGCTTTATGTTCATGCAAAATTTTGCAGCAATCGCGCAATCAACGGCCGAGATCTGAAGGGGGGGCCATAATGGCACCCCCCCCCCCCCAGGAATTCAAGCTTGCTAAATAGCCCAGGTAAGTTAGGGTTAAGACATTCAATGCAAGATAATGAAATGGATGCTTTCCCAAGTGTTAATTTGATGGACCATTCTGGTTATTTGGTCTCTGCAAGTTCATTCTTTTATTTGAGCAGGATTAGTGAATGCCATAAATCGTTACATAAAGCTTAGGAAATACATATGTCGCTCTGAAAATGAGTGAAGTGTTCCTAACTGACTGAGATAAAAAAGAAAGGTCATTCGGGCCAATGTGCCCGTGAGCTAACTCCGAACTGCCTTATTGGATTGATGCCTCTTGCCAAAATACCTCTATTCTCTAGTCCATGGTAAGTTCCCTTTAGCACATTTTAGGTGAGAATCCGTCATCTCTGGTCGTAGTAGTTGACTTCTTAAAGTCCTTTGTCTGAGAGTGAATTATCAATTCGCCCAAAAAGTAAAACAAGAGAATCCTCTAAAAACGAGATATTAATAATGATAATAATAATAAGGATTCCTTTACATAGGGTAGCCTCTTCAGTGTTGCCACTGCTCTAGCTACCAGAGGGTGTTCACTACCCATGTGTTGGAGAGCCCTGTTGTAATTAAATTATCTGGTTAATGAAAATGTTCTTTTTGTAATAAATTGGGTAAGATCTTCTTGCAGTAATAAGATATGAGTTTGTGGGTGTTTGTTGTGTTGGGCTTGGCCTGTACACGGTTTGTATCTTGGTGACTTAAAAAGTAATAATCTCACAAACAAGGAGAATAGATTACTGATACCCCACAATTTCTGCCGCAGTAGCCTCCTGTTCGTGTAATCTAGAAACAACACACTGTGATAATTTTATCATTTAGATAAATATCTATTTGTTCAAGAAATAATCAAACAGAATTTTGGTCATGTGATGAGGAAGTCAGCCATTGTGTTACAGGGCACTCCAGATACAAAAAAAAAAAAAAAAAATGGTTGTAACAAAATTTCGTTTCAACAAAGTGAAAATTCAGGTCCCAAAATTATTATCACCAATGTGTATTAGTACAAAATCCCTTTTATAATAACAAAACTTTGATGTAAAGAAAGAAGACTGCTGGTCCTGAATTGATTTGATAGCAACTCTTCCTGGAACGGCAATTGTCATAGTGATGTCAAGAATCCAGCTTCCTGATTGGCTGTTGTTTTTTGAAGTTACTACAGTAAGAGTTGCTATTCTTATATCTTTTATGAAATGGGGCCCTGGTCCCAAGGTCTTTGTATAAATCACAACTCAAAACTCATCTTTTCATTTAACTGTCTATCGTCAATCAAGTACACATCAGAAGCTTTTGCAGCGCAGAAGAATGTATGTCCATTGGTTTTGCGCTTTATAAATTGATATGTAATTATTATTAGTAGTAGTAGTTTTGGAATCAGGGAGGTGTTTCATTAAGCTGTTCGTAAAGTTATGAACGTCTTTACGAGCGACTGGTGATCGGTTCTTGTGCTGAATTATGGAAATTCTGATACGTATAGCACATCAGAACTGATCACCAGTCGCTCGTAAGTTGTTCGTAATTTTACGAACAGCTTTATGAAACACCCCCCAGTATTGGTATTGGTATTGGAATTGGTATTAGTATTATTATAATGGGAATTGAATGTACAGTGTAAAGTATTTCCTAACATGTTTGTTTATTTGATTGTTTGCTTGTTTGTTCATTTGTTTGTTTTTCTGCAGGTTTTTCTGTCCTCCGCCATGCATCTACCTACTGGACCCAGGCTGGAAGAGGAAAAGGGAACAGGTGTTAAAGGACGGAGAGACAGAGGCTGGTAGCCAAGTGTGTGCCTTCATGGGAATAGGAAACAGTGACCAAGATATGCAGCAACTCAACCTGGAGGGCAAGGTAAGGACATCGGTGTTTGGTGTAAGACAGTGTTTCGTGTAAAAGAGTGTTGTGTGTAGGAGAGTGTTGCATACACGTCATTTTATAGACAGGTCAATCATATTGGGTGTTACCAATTTGAAAATCTAATTGTTATTTTGGGGGCAACTTACTGCAGTATGTCCCCCCAAAATCACAATTAGAGTTTTGCACTGATAACAACCAATATGATTAATTCTTTTAATGCTACTTCAGGGTCGTCAAATATAACATTTTAGCTCTATTTAGCAGAAAACCCCATTCAATTTGGTTAAGCGGTCACAGAGAAATGTGGATTGTTGTAAAGCATGTCATGAGTCTGATTCTTTCTATTTTAGCATTTCAATGCTCTTGTGTGTGAATAATAGACAGAATTTGGACGGAAGAGATTCCCGACACCCTCAACAAAATTCCTCATTTCTCTTTGGCCACTGAAGAAAATCGAATGGGGCTTTCTGTAAGATGTGGGCAGTGAGTTATAGTTTCATACCCTGAATTTGTATTTAGATTGATTCACTATTTTTAAAGATATCATTGCAGAGGGCCCCGTTGTAGTTTTGGGGGGGACATACTGTATAGAAGGGTGTTGTGTGTAGAAGAATGTTGTGTGTAGAATGGTATTTTGTGTATAAGGGTGCTGTGTACATAGAAAGATGTTGTATGTAGATCTATATATGGTTGTTGTGTGTAGAAGGGTATTGCTTTTTTTTTGTGGAGAAGGGTTTAGAAGGGTAATTAAAGGGTGTTGTGTCCAAGGCACATACATGTATTGTACACAAAATAAAAAAGCAACATTTCTTAGGGAACAAAATATGTGGAGATTGAAGGTTTTCCTGAATCATTGGTCAAGAATACCTCTCTTAACCCGTTGAGGACGAGTTCTGAGTGTACTTGGGCAGGTGTCTATGGGAAATGTATGTTGTCACAAATCAGTCAGTCCTCGACGGGTTGATATGATGCTCTAAAGGTCTTCTTGTTCTGTCTTTTGAACAAAGAACAAAATGCCCAGTTGATTGAAGGGAAGATACGAAAAAGCAGTGAAAGAAAAGGGGTGTGATTTTCATTCAATTTACATTTCACATCATAAAGATTTATAACTTTCTTTTCTTCTTTGAGGAAACAGCTCTCTGAATAGCAACAGTTAGGCTTCAGACAGGAACATAATTTTGTATATTCTGCCAGGATTTTACTCTTTACTCTTTTCCTTCTTCAGCCTGTTTTGATTTTATATCGTTTGTGTTGTATAAATGTTGTACCTGTGTTTGTTAAGTTTTGAAAGTCTTTTATTTACTTTGGGACTTTTTCACAGCATGCCTGAAAGGCTGTAATTAGTCCCCCACAATGAGTACATGTGTGCTTACATTAGGACTTGAAACTGTAATGATTGTTTGTTTTTTAATGTGGAAATAAAATGAAATGAAATGAAATGAAGTGAACCTGTCCATCTTGACATTTTGGTTGTTATTGTTTCTATTTTTCCCTATCAGGATTACTGTGCAGCTAAGACGCTGTACATTTCAGACTCGGACAAAAGGAAACACTTCTTCCTCACCGTCAAAATGTTCTACGGGAACGGAGATGACATCGGAGTCTTCAACAGCAAGAGAATCAAAGTCATTTCTAAGCCTTCCAAGAAGAAGCAATCCCTAAAGAATGCAGACTGTAAGTTTGTCTCTCAAAGCCATGCTGTATACGCCAAATATTTTTAATAGGGTTTGATTTTTTTTGCGAATTTCGTGAGTCAGGTGCTTTTCGCGAAATTAGAGACACGCCAAAACAATGACTCTGATCCCGATATGAATATGATGCACATGTATACATTTATCCACTATAGCGAATTTAACCACTTGCAAAATCGTTGGAAAGTCCCAATTTGCAAAAATTTAGACTCACTAACTATATGGCATACACAGTAGTTTGAGATCTTCATCAAGATGAAATCACATCAACAAATGAAAAATATTATAATGCCATGATTTGTATTTGACATTCCTTAAAATGTACACAAATGGACTGTTGCCTAGTAATTTGTCATGTTCATTGATTGACATATTAGGATTGACATTAGAATGTGTGTTGTAATATTACACATATTAAGAATGATTTTATAATTGCCATAGTATTACATTATACTTTTTTTTTAATACTGTGTACACAGCTATGCATAGGGCCCTGAAGACGACTCTTCCTATCTCTTCAAACTAGTTAACCATGTAACAACTTCTCTGACTCTCTATTTTCTTGACTTTTCAGGGCTCCATGCACAAAACTGTGCTATTTTTACAAATAATGTTAACTAACCAATCAGTGCTAATCATCAGTGATTTCTTCACTTTATTGTATAAAATCTTGGCTATGAAATAGTGTATCTATGTGTGTGGTAGTTACCACTGGCTATAATTGAGTTACAATTAATTGTGGAGTTACTATAATTCTCGCTATCGCCAATGACGTAAAAAGTACCCGGATGTTGATTTAAGCGTCATTTACGGTGCATTATGGGATAGTCCGGTAGCAAAATCACTTCCGTTCGTACGCGCGTGATACGTGACTAATGCTATTTACACACACAACCGACTGTATTCTATGTGTACTTCCGGTTTTCTCGACTTGAATTAAAGCTTTAATATGATTTGAAATTTCTCCATTCTTAAGAAATTGCTGTTAATACGACTATTGGTTGTTGCTGCGAAGCTGCCATGTGTTGTTCGCACGACAATAAATGAAAAAAATCTGCAGAAATAGGACCCTTACTGGCATGCGAGACGTGACGTGGCCGCGTGGGTGAAGTTTGCGGGTGACTCCACAGCGCAGTACGTGCACGCGCGACTAGACTTACTAGTAGTGGTAGTAGCATAGCAGTAGGTACAGTAGTAGGCCTAGACAAGTGCCTACCGTACATTGTACGTACATGTACTTACTTGGGAGAAGTTGCTTCGGAGACAGGATAAGTACGAGGTCACTGTTCGTTCCCGATTGTGTTCGCGACATTTCGAGAGAGAACAAATAAAAAAAGATGGGCATTCTATGACGATATCCAGGTGGGTGATTATTTTCCAGCATATTTTCAGCGTATGCAGAGATGACTGATCTGTGATGTGCACATCGATCGCATGATCAAGCAGTACGCTGTACCGGTATATGTTAGCGTATGCGCTGCATGCGTGCAGTGGTGCATGCTAATGCAAGGCCGGCCGCCGGCGGGGACTCGACTACAGTGTACGAGTATGACAGGCCTGGCCATCGCTCGCTGGCTCGGGCGGTAGAGCCGCCTACTGTACTACCGTGGTCGGCGCGGCGCTATAGGTAAGGTACACGTACGCGCACGCTAGCGTTGTGCAAATTATGCTCCGCGCCGGAAGTGCCCTTGCTACCAAGTGCACTAAATCTTGACGAAAAAGCCACATCCGGGTACTTTTTACGTCATTGGCGATAGCAAGAATTTATGTAACAGAACCAAGGTGTCTCCCTTTCCATGGGGAATCATTTTATGGTTAAAGATAATATAAAGTTTTGGTACCTCAAAAGTTTCCCTGAGTTTCCTTGTCTTAGTTTGTGTTTCAGGTTAAAGCACCTTTCATATGACTAACACTGTGAGACTTACTCGCCCCAAAGTGCTCTCATGTCTTAGTAATCATGCAATAATTGTTTCATACAATACGTGTATATTGATTGTCGCGGTACCGCGTTGAGTCAAACTAACGGCTCGTTCGAATTTTCAGAGCCCACCCTGCTCTGGTATGAAACCATTATTGCATGATTACTAAGACATGAGAGCACTTTGGGGCGAGTAATTCTCACAGTGTTAGTTATATGAAAGGTACTTTGACCTGAAACACAAACTAAGACAAAGAAACTCAGGGAAACTTTTGAGGTACCAAAACTCTATATTATCTTTAATGTCAGCCACTTTTGATTTCAATCTTTACAATCTCTTCTTCCCCAAACTGACTCCCTTGTGTGATATGACCAGTATGCATCCAGTCTGGATCGACGGTGGCGCTGTTTAACAGACTACGATCTCAGACAGTGAGTACTCGCTACCTCCATGTGGAAGATAATAACTTCAGAGCAAGTTCACAGCAGTGGGGAGCCTTCACCATCCATCTCTGTGAGTTCAAGTCTATTTACTGTAATTCAAATCATTTCAAGTTATTTCTATTCAACTCAATTTACTGCAATGCAATTCCGTTCATTTTGATTCATTTCAATTCAGTTTAATTTTTTAGTCTGATTTGATTTAATTTGATGTGATCTAATTCATTTTCATTCAATTATACTTTATTTCCATTAAGCAAAAAGCAGCACATGATATAAAGTATACATTTGACATACTGTGTTTAACAATTTGTTTGGTACACTTTGTCATACAGTAAACTATACAAATATTGAATGCTTTGAGGGCATGATTAAAAGTAGAGTCAACCTTGCTTAATTCAACCTCGCGTTAGTCAAATAAGTGCCTAAGTCAAAGGTCTTTTCAAATCTTCCTGTCTTCTATTGTAGTGATTTTAAACCCTCATACCTGCAAGTTGAATTTTCTATTTTGAGAAGTCAAAGCTATTTCTTCAGTCCAAGTAGATTAGGCAAGGTTGACTGTAGATACCCAGATGTGATTTCTCAATAGTGGTATGCACTGTTGAGAAATCACCAAGGACAAATCTAGACCCAAAAAAAAAAGCATTCAGTATATATTTCATATGCCGCATCCCACGCAATTCAAGACATTTATTCCAGATTAGGGCATTGAAACAAAATTTGTCATGATAGCAGTCAGAGACAATGAATAGAGTATAATCTGAAAATGCAAAAATGTAGATACGCGCACAAGATATGCTGACTCCAATCTCAAAAAACCACTGTCAGCCAAATGCCAGGCAGTGTAGCAAAAAGTAGTGACTGCTGCTTTGACCAATCAGAATTCAGGATTCGTCAAATAAGGAATACAATAATGCACAGCCTGGTGTGCATTAGTGTAAATGCAGCATTCAAGTTTTATAGCAAGATTAACACCAACACCGGACTTGAACTGACAAACTTTGATAATCCTTTGAGGCTGGTGTTAGCCAATAAAGAAAAAGCATGTAAATTGCTGCTAAGAATAGTGGAGCTCGCTTCAGCAGACGACATTCAACACCAGGTGCTACAGCAGTAACCAGAAATACATTGTATGTCATACGATACTTTCTAGGTCAACCTGCTAGCACCAACTGATTTTAAGTCTGGGATTATCGCTGATGCTAGTGTTGAGATGGCACTAACACCAGCACCTTGTGCTAAATTCTTAATCACCCACTGAGTTGTCTGTTAACTCTTTATGTGCCATGTTCACACGCCCAACTCAGTCGATGGCATGCCAACTTCGCATATTCTGCTCAAACGCACAACCCCACCCAAAGCGATTGATAAATTGCCAAATGCTGCTGTACAATGGAAGCATTTCTTGTGAGTCCATTCTTGTCGCATGTACATTGTACAAGTGTAGATAAATCATAGATATTCATAGATTTGTCATACAATTTACATCAAAGCAAAGCTTGGCATTTTCTCTCCATCTTTGCTCATAAAAATCTATTAAAGTTACATGGATTTTGACAAAACATAATGTCATCCCAAAGCATGACTACATTGGTGTCTCTGAATAATGTGGCACACAGGGGGTTTACAACATGGCACATAAAGAGTTAAGTAATGAAAGCCATGTTAAAGGTCCTGTTTACCTTAGGGAACAGTGATTTCAAAAATTTTCAAGGTGTGACATTTAATGCATATGTATGGGTCTGTTGTACCAGAAAACATCCTATCATATAAAATTTTCGCAATAAAGCCTAAAATATAAGGAGATATCTGTATTTTTCTCAATAAACCGTAACTGTAGATGGTTTAGTCTGGAAACATTTGTATTATAACTATTGTTCACATTTTGTATATTTAACAATACTTACTTGGATTTTACCTATTCAGATATTTACAGTGGTTGTTTCTATCCCTAACTCACATTTTAGAACTATTTTAAAGCACTAATGCTGGGTTTTTGTTGTCCCCGCCGAACGAGTTCGAGCAGGGGACTATGAAACGGGCTCCGTACGTGTGTGTGTCCGTGTGTCCGTCCGTGTGTCCGTCCGTGCGTCCGTGTGTCCGTGTGTGCGTCCGTGTGTGATCAAAATCTTCAATTTGCTACTTCTCTGTCATTTATGAGCCAATTTTGATTCTGTTTGCTTTATATGATAGCACTACATGGGAGCTTTGAAACTTTTACACAGAATTTCAGTCGTGACCTTTGACCTTGACCTTTGACCTATATTGTACATTTTGCTACAAAATGCTACTCCTTCGCCATTTCTAACCCGATTTCGATTCCGTTTGCTTTATATGATGGCACTAGGTGAGGGCTTCAAAACTTCTACACAGAATTTTGACCTTTGACTTCTTTGACCTTGATTTTTGACCTATATTGTACATTGGCTACAAAATGCTACTCCTTCGCCATTTCTAACCCGATTTTGATTCCGTTTGGCTTTTTGTGATGGCACTAGGTGAGGGCTTCAAAACTTCTACACAGAATTTTGACCTTTGACTTCTTTGACCTTTGACCTTGATTTTTTACCGATATTGTACATTTTGCTACTAAATGCTACTTCCGGCGGGGACATATTTTACGCACCGCGTAATTTCTACTTTTCGTTGTTTCATCCGCAAAAGAGAGATTATGCCTTTAATTTGATTTCTCTCCCCAGTGGATGATGATGAATCAGAGAGTGAAGAGTTCACTGTACGTGAAGGTTACATCCACTACGGCTCCACCATCAAACTTGTGGACACCATAACTGGCATGGCCCTCCCTAGACTGGTGAGTGACCTTTGACCTAGGTCAGATTGTGTCAGAAATTCGACCTTTGTCATATCACGTCTGTTAAGTTTATTTGTGACCTTTGACCTAGGTCAGATTGTGTCAGAACTTTACCCTTTGACACATCACTTCTGTTCAGCTTATTTGTGACCTTTGGCCCAGGTCAGATGGTGTATAGTTGTAATTTCAACCTTTGATGCATTACTTCCTTTGGGTTTACTTTAATTTGGAGAGCTTGTCTTACCAGCCTGCTTCTTGCCAGCATTGACATTCATGGAGGGATTCTTGTGAGGCTTGCCAGCCTTTGGAACAAAATATTGGATTCAGTTGTGGGAAGGGGGGGGGGGGGGGACATGTACGATGCCAAGTGTCTTTCTTTCAGTGAAGACTTTATGTGCTGTATAATTTGCTGGTGGAATATTGAGACTAGTGAGACATTTATACTAGTGCGTGGCTTTCTTCATGATTGAGGACCAAGGTGACTGAATGACAAATAGATGCCATTTCTTTCCAAGACAGAGTATAGTTATTTTCCATCCTCGATAAATTATGCAGAGCATGGTACTAGAAGGCAAGTTTTCATGACTTGTTGCTGTCAATATCAATCTACTTGAAACATTTGTGAAGGTTAAAGTGTGAAACATACCGCATAATGCAGTTTGTGATATATTGTGTGAGAATTTCCTTGCTGTCTGATTTCCCTTTTTAGTTCTTAGCTGTTTTGAACAAATTTTTAGCAGACTACTTGATGACTTGGCTGTGTTACAGTCTTCCACACCTTATAAGAACACTGATAGTGCTTAGTTCTTTGTGGGGTTTTTTTTCTCATTTTTTTCTATTAATCTGCAGATTTGTAATGGCAGTCAGTGATTCATTCAATATATCAATTTTTTTTTTCCTGTTTTCTCTTCTTGGACTCAGATCATCCGTAAGGTGGACAAACAGATGGCTTTGTTAGATGCCGACGATCCTGTCTCTCAACTCCACAAATGTGCCTTCTACATGAAAGACACCGACAAGATGTACCTGTGTCTCTCACAGGAGAGGATCATTCAGTTTCAGGTGAGCTGTGTGACACATGGTGTAACTATAGTCTGAGACAGATGACACAGTGTAACTCTTACTGGAATCTAGGATAGGTGACACGATGTAACTATTGCTGGAGTGTAAGACATGACACGGTGTTACTCTCATTAGAGTCTAGCACAGGCGACGCAGTGTAACTTGTACTGGAGTGTAGGACAGATGAAGCGGTGTAACTATTATTGGAGTCTAGGATGACATGGTGTCGTTATTATTAGAGTCTAAGATAGCTGACATGGTGGAACTATTACTTGAGTCTAGAACAGATGACACAGTGTAACTCTAACTTGAGTGTAAGACATGCGACACATTGTAATTGTTCATGGAGTCTAGGACAGGTAACACGGTGCAACTCTAACTGGAAGTCCAGGTTGCATAGTGTTATAGTACTGCCATTCTAAATTTGATGTGAGTTTCTTGTTATACTGAGGATGTATTGTAGATAATGACAGTTTGCAGTGCACTCTCTCCTTCATTCACTTCACCATGTAAACCTTCAAGTAACACATGACACCTGATGCATTTATGTTGACACAGGCTACACCTTCCCCAAAAGACGCCAAGAAAGAAATCATCAACGACGGTGCCTCTTGGACAATCATTAGTACAGACCGAGCTGAGTACAAGTTTTATGAAGGCATGGGACCAGTCAAGTCTCCAGTTACTCCTGTACCACTCGTCTCTGATCTCCATGTGAGTTTCTTTTTTCTTAACACCAAACACCAAATACTGAACACCAGAACTGGCTTTCAGGTTATTCAAGTTCCCTCATAAAAGACTAACATTCCTTCTCTGGCACAGAATGACACAAGAAATTCTGCAGACAAACTTGATGGTTACCAACATCCCTTTGGACATCATTTTGACCTTGATGAATTCCAATCTTACCTTCATGGATACTAACCTTATCATGAGAGACATTAGTCAATGGACATCATTCTCGCTTTGAAGGTTATGGTCAGTCTGGCTAAGGAAGGTGCATTATATTGTCTGTTGGTATAGATATCAGTACTTTGACAGTGATTGACAGGTGATGTAATTGACAGAAATTTGGTTTTAAATAATTTTTGTGGTTGTTTCCAAATAACCTGAAGAAAGAAGTATAGATATTGTAAGAACATATATTATGGCACATATTTAAACATTCATTTGGCTACATTAGTGATGTTGAGGGTATTGTAAATCCAGACATGTCAGGTTGCATTCTTCATCGCACAGGTCCTTTGATGAATAAACTATATTTTCAGTATGACAATGGTTTCCTGGAAAGTACCGTGATGTTTTTATTTGAATCGTCTCGATAGCTGAATGGTGGAGGAGATGTTGCCATGCTGGAGCTAAGAGGAGAAAACCTCACCCCAGAACTCAAGGTTTGGTTTGGATGTGTGGAGGCAGAAACTATGTACAGGTAAGGAAAGTTTGCTGGCAATGAAGAAATAACAAGTAGAAACAATGAATCTCAAATTTATCCCATCAGGACAGAAGAAATAAGGTGTTGAATGAATCTAAAATTCACCCCACTTCATCCTCCCCCCCCCCCCCCCTCTCTCTCTCTCTCTCTCTCTCTCTTTCTCTCGCTCTCTCTTTCTCCATCCCTTCTTCTCCTGGAATGAAGAAATGAGAAGTAAATCTCAAATTCATCCCCCCCCCCCCCATCTCGCTCTCTCCACCCCTACCCAACCAACCGTTAAATCTGGTTTCTATTTTGAATAAAGTATACAGGCGACTCCCATTGTGACAAAAGTCCTGAGGACAGGTAGTTTTCTATTAAATTTTATTAAAACTGAACAGTGAAATGTTATGTGGATATGTGGATGACAATTTTGGGACGTGAATTTTTTGGTCTCGTGTAACAAGAGTTTTGCAATAACTGTGCTTGTTGTAACAGGAGTGGACTGTACTGCTATTCAAAAGTTTCTTTCTCTATGGTGTCAAAAGATCACATTACCTAGCTCCTCCGGAAGGCACAGAGATTAATGTTTGCCTCAACATTTCTCAGCATCAGGTCTCCACAAAGTTTATGTAGCATAGTGGAAGCAAATTCTGTGAAATTTGTGGACTATATGTGACCCTGCATCACAAAACTGGCAAAAAGTCGCCAAACATGGATTTCAGTTAAGGCCACATTCTGAAAGAGCAGACTCTAAGCTTTGAAATGATGTATAACTCAACTCAAATGAACTCCTCTAACCTATCTACATACTGGAAAGAAATTACACACTCTGGAAAAGTGTGAACTGAGAAAGAAGGCTGTGAAGTACAGGGTCTATTCAAGCATGTCAAGTGCTTAATCTTTACCAAGCCATGCCAGCTGTGTGATGAAAGGGACAAAACACAGAATGTAAACCACCAAAGCATCAACAATGAAGGGATTATCAGATTAAGCTGAAATTGAGCATGCTCTATTAACACACTCTGTCCATGATTAATGCCAACTTTCAAGCAGTAACATTATCCATTCAAAACTTTAGACTTGAGAGTGAAGAAGAGTGTGCAAAGGATTTCAAGAAATGAAAAGGGGCCTCTTAAGACTTACCTCATCATTCTAGTCTCCACCCAAAAAACAAAAACAAAAACAAAAACAAAAACAAAACAAAAAACAGGGTTGTAGAAAAACTGCTGAAAACACACTTTCCCATCCATGTAATGATCCCAAACTAAAGAATAATGTAACAGGACAGCTCTTTCAGAAAATATGAAGAACTCAACATTTACTTTAGTTGACTCATTTCACCTTTTTTGAGTCCTCGGGTGGAATCAAGGGCTTCGATTTGTGTTTTTTTTTTTTTTTTTTGGTGATGCACGGTCACTTATTTTCTTTGTATTGTTCTACTGCTCTGAAGTCATATATTGTTCCTATTTGGAGAAAAGGCATATATGGAATAGCTCAAAATGTTGAGTCAGTAGTCCCTGTATGCAACTTTTTTCCCTATTCCTCCTGCTTTTTCTTAGTTAATAATAATGATAATAATGTCAATTTATGAAGCACCAAACCTATGTACAAATATTCTTCTACACTGCACAAAACAGTCATATTTTGATAAGTTTCCCCTTTAATTCTAGTTCTTTGTTCATGTTGCCTTTTATGTATTTACAGTATTCACTCAAACTTGTTTAAAACAGTTAACAAAAAAGTGACTGTTGTAGTCAGGTGACAGCTAGAGACAGACCAGAAAGACTTGTTAAAAAGGAGTCAAAAAGAAAGACAGACCACTTTCCAGCAGAATTAGGAAAATTAATAAATCAGTAAATGAATAAAAATTAACCCATCAAGCTTGCAGTGACTTAGTCCCATTCATTTCTTTCTGTGTAGGAACACAGATTGTCTGCTGTGTGTAGTCCCAGATATCTCAGCATTGGTTGGAGAATGGAGGTACGTCCATCGTCCCACACAAGTCAACATCATGCTAGTCCGTCAGGATGGTATCATCTACCCCACTGGGCGTGTCTTCACCTACACACCGGAGCCTTGCCCCCCTCCTCACTGCCCGGTGGCGGAAAGCGTCGTCAGGAATCGCCGTCATGACCAGAGCCTTCCCATCATGCAACCTGATACGATGCAGGCCGTGCAGGGAGCTATGGGGGGCTCCCTGAACGGCATGATGGCATACACCGGTGGCATGTTAGACTAGGCTTGGTGTATGAATGGGTGTACTGGACTATTCACCTACATGCATGGTGTGCCATATCAGTGTACTCTCTGTGTAGTGACTACACAGCATAAGGTACTACACCAGTGTACTCTGCTTGTTTATAATGCAAAGTGTACTACATCAGTGTACTTTCCAAATACTACACTGCATAGCGTATCAGTTCAGTGTGCTGCACAAGGCAGCTACACTGCTCAGGGTACTACACCAGTGTACTCTCTTTCTAATTGCATTAAACAGTGTACTACACCAGTGTAACAGCCTTGGAAGGTTGCAGAAACACCAAGCAAGACTCCTGCAATTCTGATGAATCTGTTAGATGAATCCCCATGGTGTTCACATGGACTCTGACTATAAGCTGAGTCTGAAACCAGTCTTGTGTCTGGAGTTCTTGGTCCCGGATCAAGAGATCCAATTTGGAGTCCAGTGATGGAGCAGAACCTATCAGGAGTGACTGCATGGTGTCAAAACATCTGGTGTTACACTCTACACTCTACACTCCAACAGGTGTTATCAGCCTCAAGCATGTTTCAAGTGTCAAAGATGAGAATCCTTTCAACTCTTCTTCTCTTCCAAACGACGGACACGTTCTTTCCCTTTTGTAATCTTCACTGCCAGTACACTGGAAAGATGATCTATTTTTATAAAACTTGTAGATTTTTATTGTACTTCCTCTACAATATTGTGCAACTCAGCAAGGGGTCTTTGGCAAATTTTTTGCTGAAACCTGAATGCAGCAGATTGTGAAAACCATGTGCCATCTTCACCATGTCCTGAGAATAGTCCTTTGTGAGGTATTAACCTGGACTACTATTAGGAGTTAATGACAGGTTGATGAAATCTTCAATGACGTTTGGTGTATGTGCCTTTCAAAGTCTCTCAGTGACCCCGAGGTCAAATGTCATGCGTATATTAAAGGTCACATGACTGCATTGTATCAATCACGGAGTAGAGTTTTTGGCCATGTTGAGTATATCTACTATATTTATTTCGCCACGATTTGATCATCATTTATACTTGTTTTAGATTGACAAAATGTGAAAGAAAAGAGTCACATCTTGGTTTGTGTATGCCAAATTGTAAAGACTGTTACATGTTACTTTCTGCCTGTATCTTGATATATTATGTGTACATGACTTTGCTCTCGAGTCCAAGATGTCTACTAATGACCTCTTACAGACCTGCCATGTGGTAGAGATGTTACACTGTCAGTTTGAGAGCTCTTTCAGACAACTGAAAAATCTGTAGTCATCCTTGTTAATCATTATCATAACCCTGTTTAGAGTCAAACACCTTTCAGACACTCAAATTCTCAACAACAACAAAAAGATCTCTTTCCGATGATAAACAAAGAAATAAATCTGTCTTATAATCATTTAGTGACTCGTGATATTGTAATCTTGATTTGAGTTTTGTAGAGGTACAAGGTTCCTGACCTCCATTTGTCAATCAAGATTCTAGAATCATAATTACAATAATTGGCTTTCAGATGCAAGAAATATCTTGATTACAGTCACTATTCTTCTTAAAGAGATTGGAGTCATGATTACAAAAGAGATTTTCTACCATCTGAAAGAGGGCTTCAACTCATTTTTGATGAGCTACTCACGATTACACCTGCTCTGTTTCCCTACAAGGGTGTACTTTAGCCCACCGGGCAGAATATATTCCCTGATTCCAGAGTAATTAGAACATGTGATGCTGTAGCAGTCAGTATAATACTTTAGCAGTCAATACAATGTTGTAGCAGTCAATATAACACTGTAGCAGTCAATATAACACTGTATGTTGCCTCGTTGGGATTGGAATATCATCTCCCCTATTCTCAACTGTCTCAATGTTTCAGGTTTATGGGTACCAGAAAGCTTCACTTCTAGGTGTTAGTAAGATTGAGGGCAGGGCAGGACAGGGCTCTACACCCTTGATTTTTATCTTGTTTTTTCTTATTTGTTCTTGTTTGCTTTTTTTTTTTTGTACCATACTGTGGTATGACTCAAAAGTCCTGGTCAGTCTACAAGAAAATAATCATACTTTGCTTTCCGATAACTTCCACAGTTGCAGCAATGCAAAACTACCCTGTAATAGTTTCAGTCTTTAACTCACATACACAAAAACCGCACACCTTTTTTTAATATAAAGATTGTATATGTGCAACAGCGAGCAAAATGGTGTGCAGTGTGCATAAGCATGAAATGGATCTAATAATGTCACAGACTTCTCAAAGTTTCGGCCGGCTACAGCCACACTTTACAAAATTACGCGTGATGTGAGAGATGTCCAAACTGTGCAGAAAGTTTCATAGAAAGTTTTGCTGGCTTGTTGTGGGCAAAGTACCCAAACTACCTGAAGCAAAATACCAGGCAGTGAAAATATGTGTAGTGTTGTGTAGTCTGACTGAGATGGGTATATCCCTAATGATGAAGAGATTTCAGTTCATGAAAACATGTCGTCTGTTGAGAATGAGAAGGGCGGTAAGTTGTCCCGAACACTACGGGTTTAGAGGCAACTTAACGCCCTTATCATTCTCAACCGACGATGTAGACTCAAGGGACGTACATGACACAGCTTCCAGTCGTCAGATATAAGAATGGACAGAGAAAGGGTATTAATTTCTTTTTATTTCCAAGGAGACGTCATCTTTTGTGATTCCAGGAAATGAAAACAGTACGGTCCTGTTGCATGTAAAGATCATTCAAACCAGGGTACTTCCCACCTCCCTGATCAAACATACAGTAAGTCACACAATAGAATGCAAGTCAGAAGTCAGTCAATTAGAATTGGGTGTTCAGAGACTGAATCTGATTCTTTATCTCCATTCAATTTCAACTTTTATGCAACAGAGCCCAAAAGAGTTTAACTTTGAGAGATATAGTCACTAGGGATCATTCATTGTACCCGTGGGAAGAGTTTTCTTGGCAGTGTGATTACTACAGTACATTGCTTGATTTTTTTTTCCCTCACTTGTTGGGTGTGCTAAAAATGTTAGTCACTTTCTCATGACAGTTTTTCTTTGCTACTGAATTGCATTGATTGTTTGTCAAAGGGGGCCTGACCTTCGATTCTTCCAGAATCTTTTTCACATTACAGGAAAAGTCTGTTATAACAAGTTCAGGCGATTTTACCTTGTTAAAACTGGAACATCATGATAGAGGTACTAAAAAAACAAAGAGAACATCCACTGAATACAGTAATAGGAAAATCAGGACTGGCGAATTTACCTCACTAATAGTGGCACTTTGGTTATAAGCGAGCTTGTTATAACTGGAGGCCCTGGTTCTTTGAAGTAAGCACGTGAATACGAGTAGAAAATCAGAATGGAGCAGAATAATATTGTACTACCATGGCTGATGATATTAACCCGTTAAGGACAGTTTGATTTTGCTACAGCACGCACTTCCCGTAGACACCAGCGTCCTGCCCAAGTATACTCGGGACTCGTCCTCTTTTGGTTCAATATTTGGAGATAAAGAATGAAGCCCCTTAGTCATGGCTTCTTGTACGCTATATTTAGAGAGAAAAGAATTTTGACCACACAGGATTGATAAAATTTGAGATTCATGCCCATGTTTGATTCCCATCCCTTTAGTGTGTAGCTGAGCTCTTCCTTCATGCTACATTCACTCCATCTATCTAGAGTACCTTTATACCTCCTGAAATACTTTTGTCACTCTAGCCTTCAGCTCTGTACAAACATAGATGCAACTGACACATACAATGTATTGTACAGACTAGAGTAGGTGGGGCCAAAGTGTATACATACTGCAGTGGGTGGAGCCACATTGAATATGTTCTACAGGGGGCGGGTCCAATGTCTATACACGTTGCAGTGGAAGGGGCTACATTGAATAGTAACATTCTAGAGGGGGCGGGGCCAAAGTCTATACACGTTGCAGTGGGTGGGGCCAAAGTGTATGTATACTACAGTAGGTGGAGCTAAAGTGTGTACATGCTACAGTGGTTAGGGCCAAACTGTTTACATAAAAAGAGGTGATTGAGCCTTATCAGTGATTGTCGTACTGCCGATTCTGAATTGCGTAGCCCACCACAAGGACAATGCATGGTTACAGGCAGTGGCCAAAGTATACATTATGTCAATGCATCAAACTTTACTCTAGTTTTAAGTTTGTTGATGCCAAGTACTAACTATTATTTTTATGTATTGTACATGTATTTCATTTATGCCTAGCTTCTATTTTTTTTTTTTCAGGTGTACATCAGTAAGTAGTGCGATGTTCTTATTATTATGTTATACAGAATGTATCACCACAGTAGCTGAAGAAATGTAAATGTGTGGAACATTTTACCCTTCGCCTGTGTTGATAGGAGAATTTTGTATGCAAGAATGTCATTACTGCTGAGGGAAAAAGAAAGACCACAAACTAAACTTGTCAAAAAAACTCTCCAAACTCACTGAAATCAGCCTCTCATCCAGACCACCCTTGGAAGACTCATAAGCCACAGCTACAACGTACAATGTAAGTCCACCACGGGACATTTTCTACATCTTAGAAAGCTGCATCCCTTCATCCTTCTTTTCCCCACACTTTCCTTTGCAGTGTGGGTCTATCGATACTACTTAATGTGTTTTCGTATTTCCTCGCTCTGCTGGCTAGCTAGGGGTTATTTGATTATCTTGGTTTTATGCCAGCATCAATGTCTGTGGTACATGTATTTCAAGTACTTGTAGTAGATACATCTGCCTCATAACATTTAAAAGACCAGTGTCATGCTTTGGCAGTGTTTCTATAGCAACCCAGCCACTGCAGACTGGGTGGAGCTTGGTGTCAGGTGGGTTGAGTGTAATGCACAACTCACTTTCCAAGTGATTTCTCACTTATGAGTCCTTTGTAGGGCGAAAAGGACATACTGATGAGACAAAGTGTTCAGAAATCTTTGAATCCAGAAAAATAATTTAATGCAGCTGGCATGAGGGATGGTGGTACAAACCCTAGTGGAAGGAGGAGCTAAGTTGAATGGCTGAAACCAGTGCCGTATATAAAGAGAGTCTATAGCCAACTACTAAATTGAACGCCATGTCATTGCCCAGCGCATTACGCAGTACAGGGTCGGCGTATACGCTCAGATGTAATAATAAAAGCAAGCCAAATAAGGGGTAGTGAACAGTGGGCACTGCGAATGAGCGCACTTTGGTAACGACATGGCTCGGATCCTCAAAGATCACGGGACCACTTTTGACCAATCACAGGCTTCAAAACTCATAGGCCGAAAACCGAGTTGGCCAGACTCTCTTTATATGGACTGGCTGAAACCAGTGGACTAGTGTCACCAGTCTCTCATCTTAATCTTCTCTTTAATCATCAGCAATAATGTACTATAGGGCGCCCTCTAGTGGACTGCTCTTAACACCTGTATGAAAAAAGCACCACGAATAGTATCGTCAATTCTTTCTGGGAATCAATTCTTGGGACCAGTGAAAGTCTGCCAATAGTTGAAACTTACAAAAAGAAGAGTTAAGTACAATGTTTTTAGCAGCAGGTGTGTGAGGGTGTGTTCTGGCACTCATCACACGACATTGATTCATGTTACCGAGTCAGTGATTTCTCAATTCCAACTTCATTTATCATAAAGACAATAAAGAAAATTGTCTATACAGTAAAGACAATTGTCTATACAGGAGATTTACTGTATGACAATATTGAATCTTTACATGATCCATCTGATCTCAGTTAAGTACAAATGATTGAATAGTCATGTCATTATTTGTGGTTTCATTTTTTTTTTCTCTGTTCATAAATACAATCAACATTGCCTTAGTCAAATCTATTTGGAGTGAAGAAATAGCTTCAACTTTCAAGTAGAGGAAATTCAGCTCGGGGGAAGGGGGGGGGGTTAAAGAGGACTTGAAAAGACCTTCAACTTGGGCGATTATTGTACTTGTACAAGGTCGACTTATGCAAGGTTAACTGTGGCTAATTATTGGAAATCTATTCAGGTTCAACATCAAGATTTCTCCCCCTGTAATATCCACAGTTGGATAATGAATTCTAGATCTCCTGTGAAACCAAGAGTACTCTCCCATACACCAAATCTTGGGGAAAATGATCTACCTGCAAGCTTACATTAAGAAATGTATAATTAGAAACTTTTTTTGTCTGTTCATAGCATGTCATTTGTGGTCGTAAAAAAAAAAAAAATATGATGTTGAAACCTGTGTAGGTTGGCAGTGGTCACCGTGACAGGCTGTCTACTGCCCTCTATGTCTCAGCCAAGACAGTAATGATCTCAGAATAGATAATCTCTACTGTTCTGGGTCATGTTTTGTTCTGTGCTTCTAGTGAAATCTTTTATACTATATGATGCCCTTTTGCCTTTTAGATGCAACAATAAAAGTACATTTTTATGAAACATATCCTCTAAGTCTGATTTTAACAAATTAATGTAATCTGATTTGCAATTGAATACTTGAATATAAAAATGACCCAAGTCCAAACTAGGCTATTGTTTTTGGATACCCTTTGCGAAGTCATGCAAAGATAGATAATATCAATCAAATGAATGTTTTACATTTTATATAGTGAACATTCCACTCACTGAAAGAAAAAAACACTAAAACAATTACAAAATTATTTTATGTTATCTACATGTATTTCTTCTAAATTTTCTGCAATGGACTTGGGTCATTTTTATATTCAGGTACATTGTATTTAATTGGAGAGAAGTAAAAGTCTAATAATGTATTTACATGTGTGTGTGTGTGACAGAGAGAGATAGAGAATTTGAGGGTCATTTTTATGGTCATCAATTTGTTAATTACTTATCAAAAAGCAGAGATTTACTTCCTGCCTTGATACAGTAGTTATAGTAGCTGTTCACTTTTGGCTTGATGTGCAGTTTTTAAGACTGTCAATTTGAAGGTAAAACACTCATTTCAAGTACATGTATCACACACTGCAAAAGATATTTCGATAAATTTACAATGTAACGTGAAGAGAATCGTTGGGTAGAATTCCATGAATTTCTGCATTTCTGCTCGAACTAGTGTGATACAAATACGTAGATCAATTTACATTCCACATGAAAATTCTTTTCACCAGCCAGAAAACAAATGTATATCATGGACGACTGGAATAAAATCAGTCAGAGAATACATGATTTTTTAAAAATGGATTTAATCATCCTTTATCCATATAAATATTTGATAAACCTTGCCAAGAACGTGCACAATCTGGGCATGTCTAGCAAGGATTACACAGGCATTCCTTACATGGAGAATTATTGCTCTATTGTCTACTCAATCAAGCCACTTTACAATGATGTACTCCAATATTAACCATTTGAATTAGATTGAATTACCGTACCACCATACAATGTATGCTGTATGACTGACGACTGAGCACTACCTCAAGATTGTTGAAGTCCCAAAGTCTTTGAAAATTAATTTTGCTATTACTGATTATTTGACAGGGAAGGATGTACACTCATTGCAATGTCATTAGGATTTTTTTTTTCTTTTTTTCTTTTTTTCAAGGGAAAATTAATGAGAAAGATCATACACCACCAAAGAAAAAACTAAATGATCTGGGACACCAGCTAAAAAAGAAAATCCTGCACACATTAAATGACACAATGTCTATCTTGCCACAATCAAAATGAGGAAAAAAAGTCTCTGACTTTCACTAGTTTCCCTGATCTCCTTAAAGGTGGAGATCCCACCAACCAGCATTACTTAAAGACCCAGTCGCGTTTGGGAGACATGGGTGACCCAAATGAATCCATCTTCATTCCCAGCCAACCAGGGGGGTGTTTCATAAAACTGTTCTTAAAGTTACTTACGACTTAAGAACGATTGGAACATGTTCTGATGTGCTATACTTATCAGAATTTCAATAATAATCACCAGTCGTTCTTAAAGTTGCTCATAGCCTAAGAATAACTTGGTGAAACACCACCCAGGAGGTACATTTTAAATTTACAACTAGTGCAGGCCTGCCAGAATAGAACTGCACATTGGCGAATACATGTAAGCCTATGTGCACCAAAACGTGTGCTCATTGGTAACATCCAAATCCAGTCGATATTTTTCAGCTGTGTGCATGCTTGCATAGAGACCTGTAATAGAGCTACAAGTATCACACAATTTGTCTCAGGAATTCCAGACTACATATACATAGTAATCAGGCCAGCTTCCCATTGCATGGTGTTCCCACACTGCAGGGCCTTTAAATATGAAGCCTCCACCAATTACTCAACATCTGTCTAGTCTGAGGTGAATCAATGACATTTATATCTTAACTACACACAAAAATAACTGGGGAGTATTTAACCGTTTGTTAGACCAGCAAGTAAGTACTCGGCACTAATACAGATAACTCTCTGATTAATAAACCTTATTAATAAATAATAATTATATAATTCATGCAAACTTCAGATAAACGTCATTCACATTTTCAAAAACTATTCATGCAAACACAATCTAACATAGAATATTAACATTGTACAAGTCACAAACCATTTGCAATATTTCAAATGATAAACACAAACTACAGGTGTACTAAGTCCATAACTTCCAATTGATTTTAACAAATCAAGGAGCTAAACCATGATAGTCTCCTCATGACCTTTAGAAAGTATCCAGAAAACGCCCTCTATGGGTTCAGGGTATATAGCCATTGTAGAAACCATGGTTTGTGTGGTGGTGCAATTCATCTAGAAAGCTGAAGGAAAAAGTGGAGTCTAAACAAATTAAGGTAGAGAGCTGAAACCAAGACTACTCTTAGAAGTGTAAGAAATTCTTCTTTCCCTCAAAGCAAAATCAATCGTATTCCAAAAACACATCTGACAAGGACTACCAGTCCCAGCCTAACCACTAACAATCATTACAGATCTACTCATCAAGAGTTTAATCTTTGCTTTAGAAAGCTCCACTTTGCAACCCTGTTAATCTATTGGCAGTTAATGCTAGTCTCATTTCAAGGCTCATCATTTGTGCTACATTGATTTGCGCTATAGTCTGATTATAAGAGGACTCTTTTGGTTACATGCTCTGATACATTGTAAATAATATACTTAATCCAGTTAATTTTAAAGGTATGATTTCTGCAATGATAACAGTAGATTCTGTGGGATGGACACTCTAACGTTTGGATAGACTGAGAGTCTTGTATCAACCTTGACTCAACCAAAGTTTCACACAATATCAAAATATTTTCAGACATTAACCAATTCCTGTAACTATTCAATACATGCAGTTTTGAAACAATGCAGGGGGAATAATTTTCATCTTGGTTGTGTCAAATAATCTTTACAGTATACGTTAATGGCTGCTACAGGTTTTGGATGAGTGCAAAGCATTAAAGACCAGATGAGGCTTATGACTTGTAAAAGTGACTGATATCAAGAAAACTTAGGATTTACTGACCAACAGCACCATGTCTATAGGTTAGCTTTCACTTGCTACAGTGATCACTGTCACTAACCAACAGAGGTCTAGCTTTCCATAAAGTCAAAATCTAACATCAATTCTTAGAGTAGCAATGATAAACTATAAGTATCTATATCTTATAATTCTACACACAGTATACAGTAACACAACCATAAACTTGTTAATCATTCAAAGCTAAAATCTCCCCAGCATGGCATTCTAAGGAAATTCAAATGATTTTCATGAAAGAATTCAGGAAGACAAAGAAAAGTACACATTGCTTATCTAAATTCACAGTGCAGTAAAGAGAGACATTAGAAATGAGTCCAGAGTGATTCATTTTGCGACCTGCAAAACGGATATAAGAATATCACCAAAGTCCACAAAATAACACAGTCAAGATTGCTGTTCTGAGATCTTGATAAAGAGCTACAGACTTTGACCAAGACTAGGCACCAGCTGACAGCTGGCTAAAAAGAAAATTTTAACTGGTTTGAAGGAAGGCATCCGACTACGATCTACGTGTATACAAAAACTTTTCATTCATTGCATCTTGAAATGTCCTATCTTACAATAAGTGAAGCAGTGTTCGTCTTTCTGAAGAAACCAACAAAAGCTGAAGGACTTTCTCGAATATAAATTTCCCAATAATTATAGCACATGTTTCTATAATTCATATAAACATACAGCTGTATCAAAAATTCAGCAAACAATTTTATGAATTGTGCTCATCAATTGCTTTGAGCTGTCATGATAATAGAAAGATTTCTACATTTCAACCCTGATTTCTATCTAGGCAGGTTTATTAGCAAGCATTGAACATTGCATACTCTTTATCACTGTTTGATTCATGCAAGGTGATCCTGTACTGATAAAAATTGTACATTTTTGTTATAAATCCATCTTTCATAGAGTTATCATACCATACCTACAATACTATCAATTGAAACCAGACACTCTCAACAAGTTTACTGTGATAAGCCTTTGGTGCTAAGCTTTATATGGCAGGCCCAAGTTCTTACTCAATTTACATTTTGCCAATCATACATTATCAGGTACACCATCCATCACCTCCCACAATTGAAACAAAAAACCAAAAAAATAAAGAGTAACATTCTCCTCTTTGATTTATTTAGCGCATTAAGCTTTAGCATTCAGCAGGCAGTCTATTTGGCATGATGCATAATCTTACTAACATGTCATTCCTCCTCTTACTACATCCACTAACATGAAACACTAGTGACCCCAACCAGGCATTACTTGACACTCTACAGCCAATGTTCTATGTGGGGCGCCCTCTGGTGCCCAATCTTTAATACTGGTACCAAGGCCTCTGGCGTTCCCATCTCATCTTGTAGCCAGCATCAGTCCTGATCTTGATGGATGCTGCCTTGGCGGCTCGTACCGTCTCCTTCACAGCCCTCATCAGGTTCTGGGCGTTTCCTACCAGCATCTCGGTCGCCTCCTGGTCCTCCTCCGTTTCTATGGAAACAAGGGATTCATGTCATAGGTTGAGAATAGGAGAGGATTCTGGGAGATTTGAGAGAGAAGGATCGAGGATTGTCTCCACCTTGGAAAGTGCACATAAGGCAGAGACCTGAATGACTTCATGAATGCTGATTTACATGTGAAAAGTTCAGTGTTAGGAAAACTACAGTTAAAACCTGGCCACAGACAATATATCAACTTATTGACCGACATAAGAGTTGCAGAAGAAAGGTGTACAGACTTTTCAATTAATCCACAGAGACTCCAACTCTCCTGCTTTCGATGGAAGATCTCCCGCCGAAAGCCCATTTTGGCAAAATCTACCGTTCTCCCGTTTGAGATTTTATTTCTCCCGCCCTGGCTCTGTGTCTCCCGCTTGACATGATTTCATACTTAGTGTCATCGTATGTTGAAAACCAAGCCTTAGATAGCATGAGAGAGCATCAAGAACCCTAGAGCTTCCTGGGCCCCTAAGTGGGCCCTGGACCCCCACCCCACCCCCACCACCACCCCCCCCCCCCTCCCGCAAGGAACTTTGCGCTTTGCGCACATCAAGTTGGAGTCTCCTGTTTGCTAGGGGGAGAATCTCCAGATCAGAGGGTGCTTAGATGAGGTTTACAGTCTAGCTTTAGAAGACAGTAGTCCTGTCTGAGTCAGTGCAACAATCCAGTCTCAGTCAGTAGGGGCCTACACTCAAGTTTCAGTCACTACAGTCCAGTCTGAGTCAGCACAGTTTAGTCTGCATCAGTTTAGTCCAGTCTGAGTCAGACCATTCCAGTTTGAGTCAATTTAGTCCAGTCTGAGTTAGTTTAGTCCAGTCTGAATCAGCACAGTATAGTCTCAGTCAGCACAGTCCAGTCTGATTCAGTTTAGTCCTGTTTGAGTCAGTCTAGTTGAGTCTGAGTAAGTTTAGTCCAGTTTCAGGTCAGTCTAGTCCGGAATGAGTCAAAGAGCAGTGAGTTAGATTAAGAATGATGAGCTACTTACCTTGAGCTCCAAGCATGACAGCCTTGACTGTGGAGAGGATCTTGAGTTGGGTGCTGATGGTTGGGATTCTTTCACAGACTTGAAGAAGGTTCTATGGAAGCATTAAGAAATAAGAATCTTAGCCAAGTGGTAAAGACCAAGACACATCTACCATATCTCCACTGATCTCATACATTGTGACTCAAACCACTGTAGCTATGATCAGTTGGTACTGGAAACATGAAACACTCAACTTGTGCTAAATGAAGTGATTTGGGACTTGTTACCAACCATTTTTTAGTTTATGCTAAAGTGACATTATATCTATAAGGAGTCACAATGTATTCTTCAGAGAGTCTGGTTAAAAAAAAAATAAAAAAAAAGTCTAATCTCACTTGCATCATGCTAGCAGCATGCATGTTGATAAATTATCTTGTAATAAGGTCAAAATTTCTTTCAGTATAAGACAAGGCCATAAAAGTTATCTGGAATGAGGCTAACATTTATGACATATCAAGGGGTCTCTTTATAATTTGGCATATAAATACAATGCAGTATTTCTTTCAAAAAAGTTTTGTATAACAAACGTTTCTCCATGTATTCAAGGAGGATGTTCATGTAATGGCCACATGATGTTGATGTGATGATACGGCTGTATATCATTTCCTCCTAATTCACAAACTTCCAGATGTTTTCAATATGTGTGTTTCAATAGAAAAAAAAAATTAAATATATTCCCTCATTTCTAGGGCTGCTTGAATGTTCAGTTTTTAAAGTATTAAGCAATTGCATCAAACAAGCTTTTCAAAACTTCCACATGATTTTACTTGCATCATCTCTATTCTGACTTCTCTCTCTCTCTCTCTCTTCATTCTCTTTCCATACACACTTAAACACTGAACATTAAACACCAAACACCATAATACAAACCATGTGTCTCCAAGTTACTGTACATACACTCTACACCATAACACATCTTGGCTCTATCAATCTCAAAGCATACAGTTGAGGAGAATCAATCCTTTCTGTGGTTGTAGAGAAAACGGTCTCCTTGACACTTGGACTTAGACACCGGTAGCAAAGACTGCATCACTGGGTGTGGCCCATTCCAGTGGTGGCAGTCCTCATCAAATTGTTGCCATAACAACAAATACTCCTATTCCCTCCTGACTTAAGGGATTTTATCCTCTATCTGTCCATCATCTTGAAGCATCTCCAAAGTGTGATGAACCTGTGTTTAACGGGTGTTTAACCCGGTGAAGTGGTCCCACCTCACATCCAACTGGACCCAATGGAAGACCAGCTTAATGTAGCTGAATATGGGCTATCCAGCCATCTTCTCAGATGGAAATGAACAAACAAACAAACAAACCTGTCTTACAGTCAGAGTTACAAGAACTTATCTTCACCCATCTTCTCTACACACAATCTAGATTTTCTACAATCTTGACCCATGAGATAACCATTTTTTATGGTTAAACAGTATGCTAGCACTCTCGATCACCCTTTTTCTGGTCATCAGTAAACATCTAGTACTTATCTAGAAAAAATAAAACTATCCCAGATAATCCCGTATCTCATCACTGTGTGTCTTCTCTCGTTTAGAACTGATCATGCAGACAGTTTTTAAAAATCCATTTGTCATCACCATCTCCCATTACCAACTCTGCAAACAAGTCTTGGCTCAATTTCATTGCAGATTGTGACAACAGCCACTATATCACAACTCTCTGATGGCTAAAGGCAGCTACAAGACTAGCTCCCTCTACTGCCTTCAGCTCCCACCTAAGCCTGGGACTAGACTTGACTGACAGACGACCTCCTGAATTCTATGCAGCAGACCAAGCTGGGTTTGCCTCTTGCATTATTGGCAAAGGATTTAGCAATCAGCTTGCACTTTCTATTTTCAGCTCTATCTTATCATTTTTGCTCGCTTTATTTATTTTTTCTTGCTTTCTTCTTTTCTTTTCTACTTAGAGACGCAGCAGCTAGTGCACTGACGTATGGATTAGTTGGGAAAAACACACAGACTGCATGTCCAGGAAACATTTCACTAGAATGCACTGACTGAATGTGGTATTCATCATGGTATACTCAAGACCAAAGACATGCTTGAAACACCTGGCAAGAAGTCTATGGAGGACGGAGATATTAGTCTCCACTGCAGACTGACATGGCAAATATACTACAATGAGGAGAGTGGATGTCAATGCTTACTACAAGGAAGGAGACAAAGGGATTACATGTCTAAAAAAAGGAGCTTGTTTGGGAAGACTGATATGAAGGCTAATATTACAGATAGAGACAGACAATGGAAGAGAAGGGTACTGGATTCCTTGGACTGACATGAGACGCTCTGCTTTCTACACACATGCAGACAAACAGACAGACTGACATAAAACACCCAAACATGCATATACACACATGCACCCACAAATCATACACACACAAAAAATACATATCCACATAAACCACAAGCACACAAATACATACAAAGCAAATGCACACAAATTATACACTGAAAACACACACACACACACACACACACACACACAAAACACACTTGATATAACTGTGATGAATTTGTAATGCCAATGATTGTAATGAAGGAACCTAGTCACATGCTGTATATCTCACATAATGATATGTACATACATGTAATAAATATGCCTAAGGACACAAAACCCTGTCTGAGTCAAACAGAAAACATCTGGTCATATCAACTGAATTTGCTAGTGTGATGTTTAGTCTTGTATTAGGGACAGTCTACTTAACTGTACACATACAATTACTCACAACTTGTCCTGATTTAAACAATTTAGTTGGACAAAATGACATATTGTTCTCTCTTGTCCAAAAAAATGAAGTATTTATATCAGATTTGTTTGCTTTGAATAACTTGGAAATTCAAACTTTGAATTCTGTGGTATTTCACACTCCCTTTGTGTACAATGTACTTATATTCAAAAGATTGACATGCATGTAGATCTAGTGGTAGAAATTATTTAAATTTGTGTTTTAATCACAGACAAAAGAAATAAAATATATGATGCATCACACGAACCCTCACCATGCTTTCAGTAAAAACTCAAACCAAGCCCAGAAAACAAACAAGAAAACATTCAAGAAAACAAACAAAAAACAAACAAGAAAACAAAGAGAGGTATCAGTAAAGTTCTAATAGCCCTTCATGCAAAGCTCATTAACCCATTGAGGACAGACTGATTTTCTTATAACATGCATTTCCCATAGACACAAGACTGAGTATTCTTGGGACTCATCTTCAGCGGGTTAATGATTCACACAGAAAAGAAGCAATTCTTGCAGAATCTTGGATAACAACTGCTACAGTGTATTATTTTGTAAAAGCCCTATTAGCATAAATCAAACAAAAGAATCATTCAGCAGTTCTCATAAAAACTATTTCAACATTGGAAAACTTTTCTTTTTTTTTTCTTTTCTTTTTTTTTTTATGTTGCAAGATTGTGAGACTTGCATTATATTTACTTGTTGAATGAAATAATTGCATTCTGAGCTACAGTAAGTTTATTGTACACTTTGCCATCAGGGCTGCCAAAAAAATATCTCACAGATGAAAGGTTGTAAACATGCTTCAGACAGGTGCTATACAGCTGAATCAAAAGGCTGCATGTCCTGTAGCTATGCAGAACACCTATGCCCTTCTGACTCTTCAGGTTAGCCAGCATTCACCATGCAAATAACTTGTGACAACTTGAGAGCAAAAAGGATGCACAAATCCCTTTTTTCATACAGCTTCTACAATAACAGCAACTTACAATAACTGCCATTTACTGTAAAACAAGGAATGTTCACATGCATCTTAATTTCGCCAGTGCCAAGATTCACAAAATTAAAATGCACATGAAACTTCTTGTCTACATTATATGCACTGAACACCAGTGGCAATTCATGAAAATTTCATGCCACAAATATATCATGTTTTACAGTATTATACTCAGCAACAGTTTCCCAATTACCAAGGAGCACTATAATTGTTGTAGTGGCAGTCATACTTGTTGTAAGTTACAATTACTGCCAGTCTCTATATGAAAAAGAGTCCAGCTGGCATACACTGATGCAGAGGTGGAGTGAAACAGGTGCAGGGGGCGTTAGCTGGTGGAGGGGTGGGGTTGAACTGGTCTGGTGAATTTGGGAAACAAAACTTTGTTAGCTGCATGATGATCAAAAAGTGTAAGGTGTAAGGTGTAGAGGTGTCAGTGTAAGGTGTAATCACAGCATGAAGAGGTGGGTGTAAAACAGTTTGAGAAGTACAGTGCTAAGACAGTTTGATGTGTTGTTTTTTTTTTTGTGAAAATGTTGGAGCTGAGGCATATTGATAGGAATGTGGACCATTCAACCCAAGAAAATAAAAATTACTGAGGTTAGTTCAAAACAGACTGCCAAAATCAATTAGAACTGATTATTAAGTTTTTAGTAGTAGCCATGATTAAAACATCATGGGCATACACACTCCAGACTGGGCTCTGTCTGGTTGGGTCTAGGTAGCATGAGATTGTTGGTTCGAGTCCAAATTGAGCATGTTTGCCATAATCTTCTTTTGTTTACTTAATCATGGCTTCTACTAAATCACTGAATAACCAGTTCTTATTTATATTGATGTATGCCAATTTTTCACTCAGTTGCAATAAAAACAACTCAATGCAAGAATCATTAATTTTCTCAAATTGCCAACAGTTTAAGAGGAGAAAAGGATGATATAAAGTTGATCAGTAGAAAGACAGAGGAGAAATGATGGTAGAATGGCATTATGAAAATGGCTGACAGAAAAATAGTGACCCATGATTCATTCACACTACAGAGTATGCATTCATTAGATGGTAGTACATGGTCAGTGGTTGCACTAGTCAAGCAAAGCAAGCAAGCAGAACAAAAGTTAAAACACCGAACACACGCCCGCAGGGGGAGTGGTACATGCTCACGTTTTTCATGCGTTTATCAGTACACTGATTTGCTATCTCAGAGGCGAGCCTAACAACTTCCAACGACGCTGCAGCAATCTTCTTGGCAATCTCAATCAAGTCTTTCTTGGAGGTGTTCTCACCGCTAGACATAAGATGGAGAAAGAAGACAAATCTTATGAGAGTCTGTTCACATTGATGTCAAAATCCCAAAGTCTGAACACACCACCTGGTGCCCACATGCCTCACTCTGTAGAGACCAGTCAAGGTAGAAACTCTTTCCACATTGGAGAGACAAAGCAGAAAATATATATTTTTTTTTTTTTTGTGAACACAGTTTAGCTGCAAGACGGAATATTTCCAAACCACCTGTGGAACATTTTGGCAAAATTATTTTTTGTTCAAACCTTACACCGATGTAGCATAGCCATCAGATTACTTTTTACCATCTTTTTGGTAAAATCAAGTAATTTCTTCTACCCTTGACTGGTCTCTTCACACATGGGCCATCACACACACACATTGTCACATGACTTGTTTCCACGGTAACAGGCAGTGGGAGTGTCCTGTCTAGGCCCCACCCATACTCACCACTCTCATCCTGATATCAGTGCACTGGTTGGCTATCTCTCTTGTCAGACGAGTCACCAAGGCAGCCACCTTTACTATCTCCTTGGCTGTATCGATCAAATCCTTTTTGTTTCCGCCCTCTCCACTAAGGTCATGTGTCAAAGGTCGAAGGTTAGGACAGAGGAGGTCACACACAGAAGGGCAAAGAAGCAACTTAAAATGTCAAAGAAAGACATGGTCTATCTCACTGTTAGAAGAGATGGATTAGCCTGGAAAAACTTGTTTCTATCAATTCCAGCATAACATGTATATAAATGAATTGTTTTCTCATATTTTCAACAAATAAAAATATGCTTGAACTCAAAATAATAGGACAAAGAATAAGAGAATTCTGGAGAATTTAAAATGGAAAATGGAAAGGCACATAATTACGGCCAGTTATTGACTTTTGATATGATGGAAACCGTTATAACTTCAGGTAGCCTTGTTTGATAGTTTAAGTTTTACAGAGAGATTATTGAGGTACATGTACTGTGCAAAGATTACATCTGAAGAGTGGTAAAAGTGGCGTACATGAGTAGTAATATCATCATCAGCCACTGACACCATACCTGACATGTTTGCTCATTGCAGCCATAAGTTGTGCCATCCGCTTTGCTGCTGCGATGAGGTCATTATCCTTACTGGACCACTGGGCAGTCTCAACGTGGAGATCGTAAGCAGCTTGCTGCATTGGACAATAGAGGGAGACATTGCTGGGTAATCAAACCTGACAAACCTAGTCTGCTGAACAAAATATTCTGTGAACAAAGTCAGCATGTGAAGGCCTTCATGGATCTAGCCTTTCGATTTTAAACTTTCATTAACTGCATGTAGATTTTATAAAATGAAAGAAAAAATTAATCAAATTCTGGATATACACCTAAATACATAAAGCACCCAACCAATATTGTGTTCCCATGCCATTCACTGTGGTCAATGTCACACACTGTATCCATGCCTGCACACTGTGGTACCATCTTATACACACTGTATCCCTGGCCACACACTGGTTATACGGCCATACACTGGTTCTACGGCCATACACTTTGGTCCCTCCCACACATGGTGTATCTGGCCACACACAGTTTTCCCTCAGCTACACTGTGCTTCTTCCCATGCACTGTATCTCTAGCTACACACTGTAGTCCCTCCCACACACTGTATATTTGGCCACACACTGTTTTCTCTCTCACACTATGGTCCTTTCTACTCACCATAATAGGCTGCTGGGATCCCTGCACTGGCACTGGGAGGGATGTATCCTCTGGGGGTGGTGGGCGGGGTGGGGGCACATCCCCTGGGAGGGGAGGGCGGGGAGGGGCGGCCTCAGTTTCTGTGAGATAGAAACCAACCAAAAGAGCATGAAGACATCAGCCTCACTGGACTATTCACCTGAAAGAGTAGGCATCTTTGATAGCTCTTGTCAAGGATCACAGTATGGTTTAGGCTGCATTTATCCACTTTCCCATGTTTGAAGTACATTCCACTACCCACTATCAAAAAGCATTTGCAGACATCTTTTGGATCACGTTTCATGAGTAGTTACATTTATCAACTCTGTCGTGAGTCGATTGGGAGGCCTTATTCCTGTACAGCACCACTGCCCAGTTTGAACTGAGGAGCAGAGATGTGTAGTAGGCAGTGGTTGCCGTGGACAGGTCAGAGCTATAAACACGTTTCAACACGACTGTGCGTTCATCAAGTCTACAGAAACACAGCTCTGGCTCAAGAGCGTTTCAAATCACACTATTTCCAGCATTTCAGAAATGCATGTCTAACCCCATAATCAAAACAGCTTTGTATTTATCAACTGTCCAAAACTACAAGAAAGTTGTTTGGAAAGCTTAAAGATAATAAAAAGTTTTGGTACCTCAAAAGTTTCCCTGAATTTCCGTGTTTCAGGTTAAACTACCTTTCATATAACTAACACTGTGAGACTTACTCGCCCCAAAGTGCTCTCCTTTCTTAGTAATCATGCAATTAACTGCGACCAGCAGCCCCATACGCATAGCGTAATGGGGCTTCGCATTGTAGCATTCAGGATCATGACAGATGTAGTATCACGGGTAAATATCAACCTAAAATCAAAAAAATTCTTCAATTTGAAGACTTACCAATTAAGTTGAAGTCTTGAAAACAGGCTTCGGGCAACGTTTGGTTCTGCCAATAGTCCCTTTCTGTTTGAATTGATGACTGAACGTGACTCTGTCGAGAGGACCTTGGGAGAGCTACATACACTGATTACTACGGCCAGCGCATACACACACATCACATGCGAACAAATTTCAAATCCATGAACGGATAAGATGTTTGTGTGCGCATGCGCTGGCTGTCAATTCAGCGTAGCTCTCCCAAGGTCCTCTCGACCGAGTCACATTCAGTCATTTTTGGATTTTAAGTTGATATTTACCCGCGATACTAAATCTGTCATGATCCTGTAGGCTACAATGCGAACCCCCATTTAGCTATGCGTATGGGGCTGCTGGTCGCAGTTAGCTACTCAGTATGCGTATGGGGCTGCACGCTGCTGGTCGCAGTTATCATGCAATAATGGTTTCGTACAATACCTGTACTACCTAGCCGCCGTACCGTGGCGGCTCTGGTACGAAACCATTATTGCATGATTTCTAAGACATGAGAGCACTTTGGGGCGAGTAAGTCTCACAGTGTTAGTTATATGAAAGGTACTTTAACCTGAAACACAAACTAAGACAAGGAAATTGAGGGGAACTTTTGAGGTAATACCAAAACTATTATATTAGTATATTATCTTTAATTCTGTGTATATTATAAAGTATATTATCTTTAAAGTATATAAAGTATACTATCTTTAATTCTGTGCCAGAAGTGAGTCGATAAATGTACACTTAGTCTAACACCCTGACACTGTGTTTTCTCCTCAAGGTGATCTTTACTTCGGTATTTACACATATCATTATGTAGTATAAGACATAATATTACATTCCAGTTTCACAATGGAACACCGGGACATATTATTCAAAGGAAAGGCATTCTCTGTGCACTTAGAAAGATATTCGACAAATGAAGTGATTTGCAGAATGGTAGCATAACACTTATAGTATCTTACACAACATAAGCTACTGAAGCAAAGCAGTGATTTTAACTCTAAAAATTATAAGGGTCAATGACCTAAGCAAAGGTCAAAGGTCAATGATGGAGGTTACTGACCTTCCAGTTGAAGTTGGCTGAGGTCAGGAGGGGGAGGCAGGATTGGTTCCTGGTTGACAACCAAAGCTTTCCTCACATCTACTACATCAGATTGGATCTGTCAGGATACAAGCAAGTGACTGGTAAGAAAGACTAGTCTCCATCAATCATCGTATACAAGAGTCTGGAGAGAAAGGCTAGTTTCCACAATTCACACATCTCAAAGACAGAAAGACTTTCTGCTAACTTTTCTCAGTAAAATTAGGTGCTAAACGTACATTCTACATGGTTTATTAGACAACACAAAATCACTGTGTCTGATACATTTCTATCTTGTAGGAAAAATATCTATAAGCAGGATGCTTAAAAACCTGTCACATTTTAACAAGATTATTCAGAGAGACAAAAGTGTGCTATTCAGAGAATAATTTTCCAACTCAAGCTTGATTAGCAAATTCAGCTGATGGATACTATTTAAAATGGTATCCTGTACACTTTTAAGGAAGAAACCTGCTGCACAAAAGATATCTTGTATAGCAGTGATATACAAGAAAAATGTATGGCAAATTGCAATGTCATACCAGCAAAATTATTCCTGGAGTTAATTCTGCATACTTTGTTCTGCTCTAGTACATACCTGTTTCTCATCGGAATAATTGAAATCTTGTAATCTCTAGTTCACTCAAAAAAACAATTGTTTGTTGGCAAGCCGAATGGCCTTAAAATGACAAGTTGACATGACAAATTGACAATGCAAATAATGGTTATGAAATACAATTTCTTTCAGCTAGCTGCAGGATTAGAAATATAAATCTTTGCAGTTATTTGAAGGTACAATGTAAGTATGCAACATCAAATCTGGGATTGGCAAGCATTTCTTTTCATGGAATACAAACATGGAATACGAGCAATAAAAATTTGAGTGAATCATCTTCATGAAAACATAGCTGTTAATGAGAACAAAACACATTAGAGGTATTTATTTTTCCCTCTCTCTCTCAATGCACTTCACATGACTGTGTGAAATGTAATGTATGGCACATTGCATGGAGTCTTATTTTACTGTAAATCCAGCAACATTTCATGCCTGGATTGATGACCCTTGTACTAACTAACATTAATGAAATTTATGAAACTTTCAACATGGAACATCACATTTGTGTCTTTCATGATGGTGTTAGTGGAATGTAATTTCATGCATTTCATGAAAAACACACATCAAAATCTTGCAAACAAAGTAAAACATGGTTTGAACAGAAAACCACTTCTACACACACAGACATATTATGTAACCTTTGGGTAGGCCTCTAACAAGATGATATGAAACTGATTTGTAGAAAGACATATGTGACAATCTGTACTATCAAAAAGTGTCTTGAAGAAAATGCAGAAGGTCATAACTCCACAGATTTTATTCAGATTTTATCAGACTTTACCATCTCTATCAAGTCCAAGCAAAAACATAAAATGAGAACACTGCCTACGTCATGCTTAGGGAGTTTACTGGAAAATATCTCCAATAAATTTAAACATTTAAACATAAAGAAACTATATGTTCATTCATGGCATGATATGAAAGCATGGAGAATTTCTGAATTTACTAAAAGCTTTCTGGCATAAATACATTATCAAATAGATATTGATCACATTATCTGAGTAGAGAAATGGCTAGTCTACTGAATACTAAATTCAAACACTGAAATGAATTTAGTCTCAATTAATCTACAGATTCCAAATTTCTACTCATAATTGAGTGAATCAAGAGGTGGAGTGGAGATTTCAGTGATCAATGCCAGCAGCAAGAACTTCCACATCATCTTCATCCAAAATACTTTACGTCACTCAAGCAATGATTCCACTTCACCTGCCTGCCACCAACAGAGGGCAGCAAACTACTTACATCTGTATTCATAATTACTGCTCTATCAATGGAACACAAAACTACTCAATGCTTTGGTCCAGGATCTATATTCGTGTCTGCGGGACAGAGATGTGTTAGCTTACAATACAACATGATGGAAAGAACAAGACGTTAGTTCTGAAAAACCTGGTAACTTCATATTATATACAGATGGGCAACATTTGTCACAGCAATGTTAGTGAGGTAAAACTTGGACGGTGGAGGCAAGGGAGAAAAAACGTTTATCAGGACTGCCTGTAACACATATCATGCATGCTGCAGAATGAGAATCATGAAAACATCATTTCCAACATTTGATGAGAATTGTTCCCACTGTAAAGCCCTGGTGACCACTGAACTGACCACTAAACTGGACAGAGATGACCATCAATGATAATGTCACATTGTAGGCGTTCAATGAGTTCACAAACAAATGATCCCACTGTTGTCTGAGGCTGATCACACGTCTAACACATAATAACAATACACATCTGAGAGATGGAATGATAACTAAGCACCAAAGATAATCCCTAAAATGGAAACAAAACAGGTCCAGGGGAATCAGAGATCAGTAATTGCTGGCAACAGTTCAGTTTTCCCACGTATTATATCAGGAAAAACTTCACATGATGCAGTTTATTAGTTATCATAAAAATGTGTTTGTTTCTTTGTCAGTCTGCTTTTCTGTAGGTGCCCTAAATAAAAGGGATAATATATCAGAGTGGTGAATATTTACTCCTAAAAGACTTACATGCAGACACACCCACACACTTTTAGGAAATAAACTGGAATTCCATAAAGTGAAATTTGATGGGGAAAAAATCATAATACAGAGCTGTGTAGTCATACATGTAGCATTATTATTTTTTTTTCTATTTCTTTTTTTTTTAATAGTGAAAGGGATGAAACATGTTTAGAAACTGGATTTAGATTAACAGATTCATCAATAACTGCACAGCACAGTAAATGGCAACAAAACACTCAAACATTCTCTTCATGCACACACCATTAGAAATGGGTGGGACGAAACATTGTATCACATGTTGGATCTCAAAGATAGTGTACCAATTGGTACACAAACCACGTAACCAGCAGGCACTTGATTTGGTCTGTCATTCAAACAAACTACACAGTGCAACCACTCATGAATAATTTAACAGGCTACAAACAGGATGCTGTGATTGGTCAACCTTTCTTGGCCTGGGAGCTGTAGAAGGCGGAGCAGCACGTGGAGGGGGCGGGGCATATGTAGGAGTCTCAATAGATGGAGTGCTGGGGTAATTAGGAAACGTTCTCAGCACCGCCTCCAAGTCATCTTGTAGCTATAGTAACGATGTGCAAGCAAACATGATTGGTTAATGCCTCGTTTTTACTGCTTGGTGAATGATGAATATTGACTGCTTGGTGACCAATGAGAGTCATACTTCTCTATACATTCTGTAGTGAAGGCATGACGACTACCAAGATACATGGTAGACACTAATATATCTGACTACTACACACATACTGACATAATGGGCAGTCACTAGTTAAAGACCCAGTAGCAATGGGGTGAGAAGGTTGACCAGAATAAATCAATCTTTATTCACTGCCAATCAGGATACATTCGAAAACTAGGACTAGCAAAGGCCTACTAGAATAAAATTGACTGTCAGGGGATATGTAGAGCCAAGCATACACTCATCAGCAATGTTCCATTCCAGTCTAGATTCTCCGGCTGTGTGTGTTCCATGCCGTCAATCCCCCGTTTGAGGCAAGACCCCACTTTAATGAAGGTAACTGGGGTGCTATACCCCCCTCACGATTCTTCGTTTGAGAGTTGGGAGTCGAAGTATTTGTCCATTGCAAATTAACTTTCTGCTCAGGCGTGACAAACCTGAGGCCAAGCCAGGGTTTAATGACTACAGCAGCTGTCGTATTACGTAAGAGCATGATAAGGATATCTGCCTGTGGCACACCATTCAAAGTGAACTCAATTTTCTCTATCCTTTCTAAAGTTTTCAATTTTATATTCTATTGAGAAAATTCTATGGTCATCCATTTTACATTTCGAACGAAAAAAATTGACCCGTAAATAATAAAAATACAGGAATAAGAAGGAGAGCATTGCCAGTTTGCCGGTGCTGCTCACTGTTGGGGATAAAGTACAAGCTGTGGATGAGTTGGGGAGGTGGGCTGCAGTACAGGCATGCTCTGTCTGCATACGCTGAATGTCTACACTCACACACACACACACGTACACACACACATGCACCATGGAGCTACATAGCCCATGCCAAAACCAAAAAAATCTCCTCCTCTCGCGGTGCCCCCCCCCCCCCCCCCCCCCCCCCCCCCCGTGGCTCAGTGTCGATGTCTGATGCTTAGATTAGGCCAGGGTCAAGAAACAGGTGTTTTATATCTTTGGTTTTGAAGTCATTGATTGCCAAGATATACACTGGCATTATTTACGGGGGTGTAGCCTCTTCAAACGAGAGATTTGCGTCATGTTACACAGAGATCGACAATAACCTGTCTAGAATTATTTACAGGGATTCCCAAATTATATTATATCCGAGTCGGGCCAGTCTTTGCATTGCATTGTATCCCCACGCTACCAGGTCTTTGATTACTATATCACATCAGTGGCTAGCTTTGAAGCACAGGATACATAGTTCATTTACAATCAATAACATAATCAAGCATAATATCTAGCAAGCTCTGCTGAAAATGAAAAGTGTGCATCTACATTGTACAATCTTGCATACAAAGTACCAGTATGTTCGCAATTTGATGAAGGCATTACTGTGTGGTGTACATTCTGTGTTACACTCACTACTGTGTGATGTAGAAATCCATGTTACACTCATTGCTGTAACATGACATAATAACCCAGTGATTTCTTGGTATGACGCGCCAAGTATCGTGCTTTATGTAATTGACCAGCACACAACTGACCATCAGATTGACTGAGGTCAGTTTACAGCACAGCTGATGATTCACAAGACTGCATTGTGACTTTTGCTTTATTTCATTCATGAATTTTGACAATCATACACACCTATCTACCTTGATATACATGAGGGAAATAATAATCATAAAGTGACTAGACATGGATAGCAAGGATTGGCATTCAAAGGGAAAAGACGTTTTATCTTCTGAGTGCTGCAACAAAAAGGATAGAAGCAATAATACCAGCAGAGTGAGTCTTAAGCCATGCAGAGAGCGACCAAACAGGTGGTAGATGACACGGTGTTATAGAATATAACACCAACTGACCTTTTTTTTTTACACAATGATATACACCAAACACAGTTACACTTACACTGAGACCTAATACATTGCAGAGATTGGCAAAGTAACACCAACTATTCTTTTTACACATTGACAAACACCAAACAAATGTACACCAAACACAGTTACACTGAGACTCGATACTTCACAGGGTTTGGCAGGATAGCAACAATTGCCGTTTTACATGACATACATTGTACACCAAACACAGTTACACTGACACAGGACACATTGCAGGGAGAGGTGTAGATGAGGCACACAACATATCAGTCCAACCATTCCACTAAAGCAGGATACACTCACAAGTAGCTTCATACATGCACTGCATTACATCAGCGGTATACACGTAAATCAAGGTAAGGATGCCTAAATTTTACCACTATTCAGCGCATCACCATAGAAACAATTCATTTACGATATATTCAAATACTTCAAGGTGTTAGGTTAGAGTGAATGCTTTGGTACACAATGGCATATTTAGGACTAATGACCCATGGATAGATCTACTCTACACAGAGAGTCGCATGCAGACTTCTAGTGTAACTATGGTGTAAACACCTGTTTAGTGTAACTATGGCAACAGCCATTAGAAAAGTTGCATACAGTGTACCTGTCATGTCATCATATTGACGTACAAAAAATGTACATAATCTACGAACCTATTAACCCTGATAAACTAGACAATATTTCATATTTAACAGCGTACCTCAGGCATGCCATTAGGCCCATAATGAATTTGTGAATGTCTCCATGATTGTCCACATCAGTATTATGCTCTTTATTTAAATAAAAACAAAAATCTGTCATAACCCTTTTTCCACTGGTATTCATTCTTCAACCATCATCTCTCAATTTCTGTCTTTAACCCTAAAACTAGAAATGTCGCTTTGGCGACTGGTATGCCTCCGCCATAATGCATGATTTTCCCAATAGGTCTAGATAGTACATGTGGACACTGTGTGATTACATTTTTACAAAATTGGCAAAATATTGGAATGACAAGTTTGTCACAAATGTGTTGAATGTTCACCTTCCTTGATGTAGGTTTAATTGGATGAATAGGAGAGCATGTATCTAGGGATTTAAGGACTTTAACTTGACTTTGAACCATTCATACATTTAGGCATTGAGTAATTTTCAAGGTACAGGTGTGGAGAAAAAGTGCAATTTCTGAATTGAATAGTAAATTGTTACCATTTTCATCTGGCCCTTGACCCTAAAATTCATGAGATAATTACTTTCAGGTAGAACATGCATAATATGTACTAAGTTTCAAGGTAACTTGAGCCACTTCCGAGATATGGAGGAAAAAGTTAGTTCAGCACTTTCAATTGATCTTTGACCTTTTGACCTTTGAGGCAAAAAGAGAGAGAAAAAAAAAAAAAACTTTCCAGAGAAATTTCAGTAGGTTACACACGCATACACCAAGTGTAAAAAAATAACCCTGCTGGCATTGCATAAATATGAGGGTAATAGTAAAATTTTGAAGTCTTGCACTTGACCTTTGACCCCTGACCTTTGACCCCATGAACCCTACATTCTCTAGATAATCACTTCCAGTCAGTACATGTATATACTATGTTCCATGAAGATACCTTGATCAATTTTCCAAGGTACAGAGAAAAAAAAGAAGTTTTAATTTTTCCTACTTGACCTTTTGACCTTTGACCTTTGACCTCATGACCCATACTTTCACCAGAGAATCTTAATTGGGTAATACATGTATACACTAAGTTCCAAGAAAATATCTTCAGGCATTCAATAGATATGGTGGAAAGAGTGAAATTTTATGTATTTGACCCTGACCTTTTGACCTTTGACCTTTGACCTCATGACCCAAACTTTCACCAGAGAATCTTAATTGGGTAATACATGTATACACTAAGTTTCAAGAAAAAATCTTCAGGCATTCAATAGATATGGTGGAAATAGTGAAATTTTATGTATTTGACCTTGACCTTTTGACCTTTGACCTTGAGCATGTGCACCCAAAAGTTGATAGGCACAACTTCACCCCCTAATACACATACATGCCAAGTTTCATTAGGATACCTCAACAGGTTTCGATAGTTACCTTGTCCACAAAATTCATTACGGACGGACGGAAGGACGGACGGACGGAAGGACGGACGGACGGAAGGACGGACGGACGGAAGGACGGACGGACGGACGGACGGACGGACGGACAACCCGAAAACATAATGCCTCCGGCACCACTTCGTGGCGGAGGCATAAAAGACTGGGCTATTTTGGTAGCTCGAAAGACTGGGGGGGGGGGGGCCTAAAGGGCCCCCCCTTAAGATCTCGGCCGTGGATCGCGCGATCGCCACGGAAATTTGCACAATGGTAGTGTGCGATGTAATCTACAAGATCATATATTTAAATTTTACAAAATAGTCTTCTTTTATTTTATTTTGATTAATTATGTTAATTTATGCAAGAAATCAGACTCTTTGATCTAAATCAGTAAATAAAGCTCCAAAAGTGCTCATTTTTGGTCAAATTATTCTTTGTGGCATTCTTAGCAAATGTACTTGAAAAAAAATTCGGTATCAAAATTAATTTCTTATTTATTTTATTGTTTTATGAATTTCTTATGTATTTCTTTGTTTTTTCAACCTTTTTGTTTTTGTTGTTTTTTTGAACAAAATTTGTGGCAGACACTTTTTGAAGCATAATACTCCTAAAACAAATTAATTTTAGCCATTGAGAGTAAAAATAAGCATATCTATATGAACCATGTGAAAAAACTCATTTTGCATTGACTTTGTACACAAAATCACATTTTTGAGCCATTTTTGGCCTCACATGCATGTACAAAAAGTTATGTAACTTAAGAACCGTACCCCCGGGCGTCACAAATTTGGTGTCAAAATGTGCGGGAAACTCGAAAGAAAAAAGTCATAGAGCATCGCGGCGAGAGCATTGCGTGTTGCAGAGTAATCGCGCGAAATGTCGAGGGGGGGCCTTTTAGGCCCCCCCCCCCCAGTCTTTTTAGGGTTAAACCTGAATGTCATTCTACTAGTTTGAGACCAGTTTGAGACCAGTTTGGGACCAATTTGAGGTCAGTTTAAACCACTTTGAGACTCTCCTTCAGTCGCAACTCTTTTCTTACTTTATACTCCTATTCCTTCATTTTTCAACTTATTCATCCTCGAAGAATTGTTGAATGCCACAAAGCACAAACATCCAATAGGATGAGAGACACATTGTAACACACATCACAAAATGATGCTGACTATGTTACATTTTCTTCACATTTTCTCTTTTTATCACAAGTTTGACTTTAGCTCACAACAAACAACAAACACACAATACATGTTTTGAAATAATAAACTTCACAAGAGAGCAAGCAGGCACTGAGAGACAGTCAGCTGATCAATCACATGACAAATCACATGACACAGTCAGAAGTTCACATTAAACATTCAGCCATTTACATATGACTGTGACTCACTCCACAATGAAATATACAGAATTATTATCCACAACACTCACAGGAGTCAGCAGCCAATCAGATGCTTTCTCACATGATTAGAGTAAAGTGCTAAATGAAAGGAGCGCTGCCATTGGTGCACTGCTGGTCCTCTGTAGATGACTGTGGGGTTAGTGTGCATAAATCAAATTAAAGACATTTGGATGCAAACGGCAGTAAGTAACATAAAAGAGAAATCTCGGACTGAAGATGACACCTCTTCTGGCAAGTCGAACGAAGGACCCTGGCCACGAGATGCTGGCTGGTGGCTGCCACTAGAGGGCATCCTTTTGGGTGAGGATCCTGGGCCAACCTGAAGATTACGGGACGTACCACGAGGCTGATGGGGAGAGAGGAAGTGTGGGTGAGGGAAAAAGAGTCAATCTTGGTGGATTGAACCAGGAGACATATACATCCCTCAGACCTTGGTCTGGCCTGGGTGTGGTCTAAGGGTGTGGCCTAAGGGTGTGTCCTGGGGGTGTTGCCTACCAAGTGGCCTTAATAGTAATACCTCTTACTCCACATATTCTTTGTCTCATTACCTAGCCACATCTTCTTCCTACACTGTCATCAATCAGTTTAAAGTGACACAAACTCACACCTACGACAGTATTACACACAGCAAATTTTAATGGGTAAAAAGAGGCGTGTGAAAGGTGAATCCAGCAAAACGTGGAAAACCAACCAAAAATAAATGAAAGCTTTTTCCTTTTCAAGTCGCTCTCTCTTTCACTCTCTCTCTCTCTTTCTTTCTTTCTGCTCATCTCAAACAAAGCTGATGATTCTATCAAACATCATCAAAGATATCTAGGGGCCCCATAACAAGCACTAGTTGCTTACGAGGGGTTCCGGCCTTTGAATGTTATGTCTTTTATAATGTGCACTTTTATATGTTGTATCATACAGTTGCCGAATAAAATTGAAATTGAAATTGAAATCTAGCACTCTGTGTTTCATTGTACTTTCTACATTTTGAATCATTTTTTTTTCCTTTATTCTTGAATAGATGGAAAATAGATGAATTGAATCGAAATGAAATATCAGAACAAAAAGATCTTTGTCAGCTATGAGATAACATTTGATCCAGTGATAAATCCTGAAGGGCTGATAAAAATACTCAGATTGCTTGAAGAGAGAAGCAAAAAAAAAAAAAAAAAAAAAAAATCCCACTTCACAAATCATGGGGAGGAAGAATGAAAGAGGAAGATATATATATATATATATATATATATATATATATATATATATATATATATATATACTGTATACGCCAAATATTTTGCGGGGTTTTTATTTTCGCGAATTTCGCGAGTCGGGTGCTATTCACGAAATTAAAGACACGCGAAAATATTGACTCTGTTCCTGATGTAAATGCGAAGTATGCGTGTATTCTACTCCGTTAAGTACGCGACTCCATGATCGTGAATTTAACCACTCGCGAAGTTGTGGGGAATTCCCGATTTAGACTCGCGAAATATATGGCGTATACAGTATATATATATACAACGTATATATATATATATAGAGAGAGAGAGAGAGAGAGAGAGAGAGGGAGAGAGATATATATAAATAGAGATAGGAGAGATAGTGAGATACAAAGAGGAAGAGAGGAAGAGATAAGTAGGAACTCAGAGCTTTCAGATATACTGGCAGCCATTTCGATATCTTATTGTGAGTTTTGTCACGAAGTACTTCTTATCAAATTCTCTTGCTGAAAATATGAAAAAGAGTTTACTGGAGGAAATATGAATTTATTGAAATAGAAGAAGTAATACAATAAAGCAAGGAGACAGAAGACCTTTAAAAAAAAAAAGCATCTACAGACAGGTATGATCGAATCAGAGATAAAGAAACATATCACTTAGAAGAAGACATTCTGAAGAGAAAGAAGAAAAAGTTTGGGTTGTGCTCCTATCCCGGTCAGTTTGACATTAAAGACATCTGTCAGGTCAGTGACAAAGGTCATGCATTAGTCTTTACTCAAGACTGTATGTAGTGTGAATCTACAGCAGAATTGCTTTTGGCATGAAATACAAGCCATTTGTCCATTAAAAAAAAAAGATTGTAAAAAAATTTAAATTGCATTTTCAAGTGAAGCCAAAATTTGTGACAATAAAACAGAAACTACGGTGTAGTAGCTTATTGAAGAGATCTGTGATTGCATAAATGATCTATGCTGAAATGTGGTTTGTTCTATGATTCTCTTACAACGTCTGACTGTCATATACGTAGAGTGACAAGTTAACCTCTTCTTTTATAATCTAAACATTAATAATAAATACTTGGATCAGTAGCTTTCATTTCTGTCCTCCAAAGATGGCCAGTGTTATACCACTCTTACTAGAATTTCCTTTCTTCTTACTTTTTGTGATACTATTTGATACAAAGCATTAAGCTTGAGGTAAAATTTCATATTACATGATCACCTCATTCTTACTCCCTGTTTCTATGGCAACGTTGGGGTCAAAAGAGGTCATGGAGGGGTCACCAGGAGATGAGGAGGTCGTTGCAGGGTCAGCGTGAGGTGAAGGGGTCAGATTGAGGGAGGAAGTAGAAACAAAGAGTGCTGGGTTGCATGCTGGGATAGGAGTGTCAACAGGAAGTGAAGATGGCTGAGGGTCAGGAGGGGTGAAAGGTGAAAGGTCAGGGTGATGAGGTGAGGAAGCTTGAGAGTGAGAAGGTTGTGGGTGATGGGAAGATTGTGTCTGTCACAAAGAAAAAACACAGAAACATGACAGGTTAGACAAGACAATATTGATACAAGACAAGACAAACTTGATACAACATAACACAGAACTGATACAAGACAACAATACAAACAATAGGATACAAAGAAAGGTGCGATTAAGGGGAATATGAAAGACTGTAAACCATAGAAACTAAAAGTAGTATGCAGTGTTTCTTGAAACAATTAAAAGAACATAATGACTTAGCAACTAATTGACAAATGGACCTACATCAATGTAAAAAGGCACTGAATTGATCAGTGTTTACTACTAAAACACTGATCAATTCAGTGCTTATTTATGTCGATGTATGGCAATTTGTCAATTAGTTGCAATGAAAACACCTCAATGGAAGAATTACGTGAATTTGAACATATATCTATAGGGCAAACTTAAAGGGCTTACAATCACCACATTAAATCAGGCTGTGGTCATTTTTAATTTCAACTTGCTGCCTTTTAAATCAGAGTTCACATACAATGAGATGACAATGTGTGTGAATCCCACAATGAAATTAGCATCTCATTGTCTGTATGGTACGTCTCTGAAAGAATTATTAGAGGCCTTACGTTTTTCATTTCACTCAGCAGTCGCTATCTACTCCCGCCATCATGTGATCACAGAGGAATGGATTTAAGAGAGTTGAAAGCTAGAGCAGTGACGAAGAGCCACTTTTTTCTTGAATATTTGTCATTTCTTTTCTCAATTGAAGTAAAATCACCAGAGTTATCTAGAGTCACCTTACATGTGGTATCCATCATGAAAAACATTAGCATTCCAGATAGTAGCTCAATATTTCAATGCAAAAAGATGATGGTGCCCAAAGGGTACCTGGGTCATATTTCACAAAATAGTGGCCATGGTAACAACTCTTGCTGCAATGGCAATTGCCATGGTAATGACAAGAATCATGCTTCCTGATTGGCTGTTGCTATGAGGAGTGAATATTTTAGCAAGACTTGCTATCCTACCATCCTTTGGGAAAGTTGGTCCCAGGACATCCATATTGTAGGAGGACTGAGCACTCTCTTGTGGTCCAACTTTAGGATATATCAGAATACTGATTAAGATTATAGTTGTCATGGTTACAGGAGGACCAATCAGAGGTGAGGAAGAATGAAGAGTAAGAGCAGTGGACAGGTCAGTGTCGGTGGGGTGAGTTAGGATAGGGTTTTACAGATAAGAAAGGAAAGGGGTGGGGTTGTGACAATTAGGGATGAGGGGGAGGGGAAGTCAGGATTGGTAAAATAATCACAATCCCAAAGAACAAAATTTGGTCTGATTCTATCCTTTTCATTTCTATTTGATTCAACTTGAAGATGGCTTGGCAAGACTTTATCTAGGTACTGTATCCACGAAAGGTGAATGGGAGACTCTTGTGTGACAAAAAGTAAACTCAGAATGCTCATTGGATGAGCCACAGAAAGAGGGAAATGAGTTGAACCTGTGTAGGAGGCGTGGCCTGTTTGGAGTAGGCGGAGCTTGGAGGAGGGGGAGGAGGAAGAGGCGCTGCACTCTCTGTGGTGAAATCTGATGAGACTTGAAGTGGATCATGGTATAGCGCCCTCTATGGACAGAATAATGTCAGTACATCTCTCAAATGAAGTAGGTTTACTTACCAGCTACTTTCTACAAATATGGAAAGAATTTCATACAAGGTGAATACTGATTATCCTTTGCTATGAAATGGCGAAAGATATTACCCATGGCTAATAAAATGAACAATTTAAATTCTAAAGCAAGCTCACAAGGATTTGCCTTATTTTAATTGCTAGCGTGTTATTAGGTAAAGCAAGAAATCAACAAGGTAAATAAGCCTTGTAATTAGGTAAAGCAAGAAATCAACAAGGTAAATAAGCCTTGTAATACATCTAACTATCAACAGAAAACATATCACTCCTAAGATGTTACAATTCTATAACTTTAGAAATATATGCATCAGCATCATGTGAATGTAATTTAGGGCAGACAATTTCAATGACAACCTTGTCTTTTATGATGGAGTAGAACATACCCCATCGAGAAATATTTCTAAATAATGTGAATGAGTAGCATTTCTGAAACAACCTAAATCCTTATAGAAAAAAAAAATACACTCGCAGAGGTCATGTAAATACACTCACTTCTGTCTTCTCTATACACTTGAAGAGAATGAAAGATTAAGTATCAATCAGTCAAGACTAACAAATATATCATGAGCTTAATATCATAACTTTCCTTGAAAAAAAAAATAAAATAGTAACACTTGGCTTTTAATACAATGTCAAATCAGCAGGTATTGGTGTAACATGGATCTTACCACAGGCTACGTCAGATGAGTCAACACGAGGATGTTTTGATTGTGCAAAGTCTGTGCAAATCCGACTAAATAATGTTTGTGAAGTTTGTGCAAGAAGGATTTATCTCAAGTTTGTGCAAGAAGGGGATATGTGAAGTTCATGCAAGAAGGCATTATCTACAGAAAAAAAAATCCTTTGAACCAGATGTGCAGCTCATGCTAAATCCTCTGAACAAACCCATTGGGTGTGATGCATGCAGGACTCTTGGATTCTGAGTGACTGTGATTGCCAATGGGTGCTATGGTGAAATGTGACGTGTTTTGTCCTCAGAGTCTAGTTAGGTGGCCTTGGGTGAAAGTTGCAATCAATTGTAACTCAGTTTTCTTGCAACACCCCTAAGTCAAGTTTAGCAATCAGTGCTGCTTACATGCACCAGCTGATTAGTGAGAACTTTTTTTTTTCACATTTGCCACACCTACTATCGTTACTAGTACCCAGTTTTTCTCTCATAAGGTTTTTGACTAAAGAAATTTTGACTAAATAATAATGATAATAATATTAATTATAATAAAAATAAGGTCTTATTTACCCAAGGTAGCCTCTTCAGTGTTGCCACTACTCTACCAGAGGGCCCTGCCATTATTATTACCCTGGCATTGCCAGGTACCCATTTATACACCTGGGTCGAGAGGGACATAGTGGGTAAAAACATCTCGTCCAAGGATGTAAGCACTGGGAGGGATTTGAACACGGGTCCTCCAATCGAGAGTTGGGAGTCTTATCCACTATACCACAGCGCCCCCACAATCAAGACATTGATTTCTCATTGATTCAGGGGTGTGAAGTGTCAGCTAAAAATCTACATAAAAACTAAAATGAAAACTTGATATATATGAAGTTTGACAATCAAATTTTCAGAAGTTCTTCCAGACTTCATCATGATGGCAATTTTTCCCCAGAATTGTGGGAGATAAATGATACCAAGCTTGTATCAAGGCAGAGACCTATAATAGTATTTTTCACCTGTAGAAGACTACCAACAGGTCCAGGTATACATAGGCAGGTGTTTATGAGAAATGAGTGTTGCAGCAAAATCGGCTCATCCTGAATGGCTTAACCTTTACATGTGTGGGACTGAATCACAGTTTTCAACCAAGCTACAAATAAGAATAGCTATTACAAGAGACCGAGAAATAATGACTTTGACACTCTATAACAGATAGAAAACTAAATTCTCTGACATCATACACAAACTTCTCTGATGGACTAATTCTAGGTGATTGCTGGAGTCTATACAATGAGCAGGATATTTACATACTCATTTGCATGCTGTTAGCTGATTGGCTGGTTTGATGTAAATATTCATCAGGACAGCCAGGGATCTGTGATGAGTCTGAAGTGGGTCACTATTTGGGAAGAAGGAGAAGGATCTTGTTAGATCACACACACAACACAAGGTGCATTCACATTTAAATTACAGCGGTTTTAAATATCATGGTAATTTGTTGGTGAAATAACTGCAAACGCTGCAGTATTTTAGTTGGTACAATTCACATTCATAAACTACCATTGTATTTCTGATTCAACTGCACACCTCTCCAAGGTAAGCACTTTGCATACACATATCTCCTATGTGGAGAAGACATGAAGTGTGTTAGGTCATAAGAGAAATACAATGCTGTATGGTGGGTGGTATTCAAGACCCAATTCACATTCAAGTCTCACATGCCGATTTTGCGCCAAGTTCGAATTACCACCCTAAATCCCATTTGTACATGTACCATGGAATTTTATGCTGTAATTCACTTAGCATTTGGCAATGCATTTGCATTCACATTACTAAATACTGCATGAAGTGCCGTGGTATTTCATCATAAGTGTGAATGCACCTACTTAGAGACATCACTGCTACATGAAGTCGCATTCTGGTTTTCACTAGTGTAATGAATCCACAGGCATGCTGACAAAAAGGGAAAAATATGGGGACAACATACAATGCAATGTTTATTTACAAGGAATGGACACAAAAGCTACACATACACACATATATTTGCACATTGCTACAAAGTATGTATGCTTTAGCTGTTTGTCTGCTGCTAAATGAGGCTGGGGGAAAAAGAGTGTGACCATTGTTAGTTTGCGATTGGACAACACTTTAGGACTCATTTGCATGTAATTTGCATATGAGCATGAGACAACCTGAGGCACAGTGGAGTGTTCCATTGCTCCCAGAGGGGGGAGTGGGGGCGGCGGAGGGAAATCTTGTTCCGATGGGATCTCCACGGTGAGAGGAAGACGGACGGCAGCCACTGACTTCACCAACTAGATAGAGGAGAGACTCGGTTAGACCAAAATATAATGTGCCTGGCTGGAGGCAGCCATTTTAACTCAGTGAACCCATCTTAAAACTTAGAGCACTACATTCATAACATTTCATGAAATTTTAAGTGAGGGGAGCATAGAAACAAGAAATCACTGAAAATAAAACACATCTGAATACATCCTGTCAAGCAAAATTAAGAAACAAAGGAATTCTCTCATGAATAAAGATAGTAGGCCTATGCATTATGGTTATCACAAGATACAGAAAATTTTGAATTATAAACAAAGGTGCACGTTATTACAGAGTTTATGATTTCATTTTAATTTCCTGTGATGCAGTATACAATCTTTATAAGAAAAAGAAAAACAAGATGTTTAGACAGCAATGGGCGACCATGGAGATGAATAACCATGGCGATGAAGTGAAAAAGAGAAAAAGTGGGAGTGGTCTTACCTTGGTGTTGGCAGCCATCCAATCAGCTTCACAGGGCTTGTGGCCTGGATTCATTGCTAGTGATTTAGCTGCTGTCACCGTGGGCGATATGTCTGGAATGAGGTCAAGGGTCAATAAAGGTCATCGGGGTGTCAGGGTATGTTGGAAGCGGTGAGCTACAAGGTGTCAGTGTTTTCTAGTGACGTTGGGTGTTGCGCTGCTGTTGCTCCTTTGTTCATGGTGGCATGCACACAACATCACCATGAGAACAATGCCACCATGGCCTCCACTGCTTTCATTACACACCACCACCAAACAACTACTTTCCATTTCCATGCCCCCCCCCCACTAGTTTGTCTTAACCCATTGAGGATGGTTTGATTTTGCTACAAAACGCATTTCCCATATACCATATGCTTGCCCGAGTATACTCGGGACTCATCCTTAGCGGGTTAATCTCCCTCACACTTCCTCCACTTAACTCTAGAAGACCGACAGTCAACCTGTCAAACCATCAAGACTTCTTTCTCTACACTTCCTCTCTTTCACTGCACCCCTTATTAAGAACTCTTCAAGAAAGAATACTTTCAATCTTTACTGACAACCTCCACTTCTACCACTTTCAATTCCCTCCACTTTCTTTCTTTATCTCTTAATTCTTCTCTCTTTCTAGGATTCTCTTACTTTTCTACCTCTTCCTCAGTTTTTCTACCGAGCCTTTCAAGGTCTATACACAGATTCTACTCCTTGAGTTCATAAGGCAGATTACTATAACTTTACTAAAAAGAGTTCTCCTACTTTCATACTTTCCTTAGGGAATCTCATGCTTAAAACATAGATTGTATCTCCTTGTTATCTGTGACTGAGAGACCTTTGACCTTTGACCTTTGACTCACCGTTTGACAGCTGCTCAGCAGCCGCGGTAACCTTGGCAACAAACTCGGGGTCCTCCGAGTTGGCTGCTTCCTTCGATGCTACGTCAGCGACCCGCTTGGCCCGCCTGGCGATGTTTGATGCCTTCTCAATGATGATGTTTGGGTTTTGTTGCTGGATTCCAGCAGACACGGCTTCACTGTCTCGCTTGATGGCCTCCTCTGTCAGGTGACAACATGTCTACATATTAGTGTCAGGTGACCAACCACACATGTTGTCATAAAGGTCAGGTGACCACAACATGTTGTCATAAAGATTAGGTGACCACAACATCTTGCTGGAAACATTTTTAGAATAATTATTGTTCACATTTTGTACATTTAACAATACTTAATATTGATTATACTAGTTCAAATGTTTACATTGGTTGTTCTTATCTCTAACATTTTAGAACTATTTTGAAGTACAAATGCTGGGTTTTGTTTCTTCTGCAAATAGTAAATTATGCCTTTAATCACAGAGAAATAATAGCAAAATAGAAAATCTGTGTAATAATTACAGCGACAATCACTTAATGTCACGAAAAAAGCAAATGGAAGAAGAAAACGAAGTATAACCCCCAACTAGGTAACGAGGTGACGATTGGCATTACAATCTCAATCTTAAAGGCAGCATTAGTGCTTCAAAATAGTTCTAAAATGTGAAAAAGGGATAGAAACAACCTTATGTAAAAAATTTGAACAAGTATAATCGATGTCAAATATTGTTAAATATACAAAATGTGAACAATGGTTATAATAAAAATGTTTCCAGACTAAACAGTTATGGTTTAATGAGAAAAAAATAGTGATATCTCCTTATATTTTACGCTTTATTGCAAAAATTTTATATGGTATGATGTTTTGTGATACAACCGACCTACACATACATGTATGCATCAAATGTGATATCTTGGACCTTTTTTTAAATTACTGCTCCCAAAGTTAAACAGGACCTTTAATCTTAACCATAACCCAAACTAGACGACAGACAGCTAACTATCTCTCACCTGAAGCCTTGACAAACTGGACAGTGTCCGTAGCCTGGTCAACCAGGTCGGTTAATCCCTCTACCTTGCCCATGTATTCCTTCTTGAGCTCCGCAAAGTGAGAGTCGGCCATCTGTTCACATACACACAAAGAGGACAGGTTAGGAGTTTGGAGACTAATGACCACAGCCCTGTTTTAATAGACCTTATTCTGACAACTTCCGAAGATCAAAATTCCTCGCCTCTGGCAATGAAACCCCAGGAGAGATCGAGGGGTACCGTTTTAACAGACACACAGAAGACCTTCTCCGAGTAGGTTTCCATAACAACCTACCCCTTCATGTACAAAGGGAGTATGGTTACAATTTATGCACATGACCACTAAGCGTTGTGTCATTCTGTTTGGACTACTGCAAATGCGTGTTGAGTGTCACAGGAATGTTATGTAGTGCGTATGTGCTGCCTATACAGCTATACACATTCGTTATTTGGATTCCCAAATATACTGTATATGAGTCAGGTCAGCCTTTCCCCTTCACAGTGTTCCTATGATACTGGCTCAAGAAGACACCAGGCAGACATCTGCTTGATCCCTTAGTCCCAACTACACTATATGATTGAGATATATGGGGTTCAGAATGGATCCACTCTTAACATACATTATAAGTAAGATGATAACACATGAGTCTGACACTCAAAGCCAAACTTCACAGCTAGTTTGCAACACTTCTTCAACCACGAGTCACTTCAAATTAAAGTGTGCAGAGTTCAACTACGAGTCATTTCAAATTACAGAGTTCAAAGGTCATCCCAGCTTCATTTCAAATCAGAGTGCAAAGATCAATAGATGGTCATTTCTATAACAATGTGCAAAGGTCATCTGAGCCTCATTTCATATGAAACAGAGTGCAAAGGTCGACCAAGAGTCAATTCAAACCAAACAATGCCCTCCCACCTGTTCTCCAGGATTGAGAAGAAGAACCTTCCCAGCAGCCACCACCTGAGGTGCTAGGTCCCTCACTTCCTGTGCCCTGCCATTGAGTTCCTCCACCAGCTGCCTGTCATTGCTGTTTCCAGCCGCTGCCACAGCCTTGGCCGTATCAGTGATGGTATTAGCATGTCTCAGGAAGATGGTTGCCTTAGAGGTATAGGTTGGCTCCCGGTCTGGAACGTCTACAGGAAGTCAAACATTTGACCTCTGACTTCAGTTTATGCTCACTTACTGCATCTATGTATCAAACTATGTAGCAGTACACACTATTTATATCTGGTGTATTTTAAGTTTGATGTTCTGTATTTTATTTAGTAGCACTTACTTGATCTGATTTTTGTTCGTTTTAATCGGTTCCCCCAGTTACAGTATGCCCTAAAAAAATAAAAATGAAAAAAATGAAAAAAAAATATCTGTATTTCACAGTTCTCCTAATGTGATTTATCATGAGACCTGCAGCTCTACAAGCTAGCTTTTATGCAGGCCCCATCATATTTTTTTTTTCACATAACAACCTTAGTTTAACTCGCATGTATACAGACCTTGTGTTTATACCAAGACAAACTTTTGTGCATTCTGGTGAAGTTTCATCTAATTTATGTTCTGTATAATTTTCGTATCTATATACTTTATTGTGATATATGTGAGGAATATGAAATTTATTTGAAATGAAATTGAAATGAAATGTAATTAGATCAATGTGAAATATTACATGGAATATGAATGACCACAGTATGCAAAAGACAAGATTTCCAAAATAAAAATAATACAACAGTAACGGTAGCAATTACATACTGTCACAACATGGCATTACAAAAGAAACACTTCTTCCCTTAAAAGTCTCTTTTACTCTTGCTCTTACACGAAACTGTGCGGTTTTTACAGACTCTACATTTGCGAAATATCTACAGATACAATTGTAGACCTGGACTACACTCACAATACTTTCGTAATGTCATTAGCAAATTAGAGGTCAATGCAAGGTCACTTGAAGGTCAAAGGTTATGGAAAGGTCAAGTATTTCCATATGGTTACAAATGTCATTCATATGCTCAAATATCCATTTATATGTTCACTTTGTTCGTGTGCTATTATTGAATGCCAGTATACTTTACATCTTCTGTTGTTTTGCTTTTGGGAGGTGACTAGTGTCTTACCAATGGGGGCTAGGAGGTGACTAGTGTCTTACCAATGGGGGCTAGGAGGCGACTAGTGTCTTACCAATGGGGGCTAGGAGGCGACTAGTGTCTTACCAATGGGGGCTAGGAGGCAACTAGTGTCTTACCAATGGGGGCTAGGAGGCGACTAGTGTCTTACCAATGGGGGCTAGGAGGCGACTAGTGTCTTACCAATGGGGGTGGGGAAGTGACTAGTGTCTTACCAATGGGGGCTAGGAGGCGACTAGTGTCTTACCAATGGGGGCTAGGAGGTGACTAGTGTCTTACCAATGGGGGCTAGGAGGCGACTAGTGTCTTACCAGTCGGGGCTGTGAGGTTACACATGTCTTACCAATGGGGGCTTTTGCTGCCTTCTCCAGTTGTTTGATTGGTGTGGTAGTATCCATGAAGGCATCAACCACCTACACCAAAAAAAAAAAAATAAACATGATTCTGACATTTTCCTTAATACCCCATATAGATATGGTGTTGACATAAAGTCTATGATGACATGGTGAAAATGCACACAAGACACCAAGTGCTGCACATGAAAGATCCTGGACTTGAATTTTAACAATGTGTTTAAATTTCATTTCTATAAATTCTATATTTAACAGTTAAATTTGCATACTGAGAAAATATCACATTTATCATTTCTTACCAAAGCAAAATGTGAAGCCAACTTGATTTGGCAAAGCCTCTGTTTCCAAACATAACACTGAAAAATTTATTGCTTTGTCTTCTTTCATTTCTTCCTTCTAAGATGCCTGTTTCTTCATTGTTTCTTCGTACATCACTTCAAACACTGATCAGGATAATATTTTTTGGACCAAATTAAATGCAGAAATACATCAGTCACACAAAGAATACCAGAACAATATTATCTAGACACTCATACACTATACCTCAAACACCAAAACCCAATACAGCACACAAAAACTAATACACCACACACAAGGTATCAATACACCATATGCACAACCATATTACACAAGAGGTAGGCAGACTCAAAGACTATATAAACGAGGAAGTCCCTCCGTGCATCATCACACATTTCCTTGACTTTTGTGTGTAAACCACACAAAAGAAAACAAAACAACATGTACATCACACACTAGAGAACAATTATACACTACACAAAAGGTATCAATACACCACATCATACATCTATACACACCACACACTCCAGGTAACCAGACTTGGGACTGTATGAAGGGGAATTACCTCATGTCATCATCCACCTCTGTGACCAGTGTGTACACACCGCACACAAAAAACCGAAAACAAAACACCAGAGACCAGTACACCATACACAAAGTATCAATACACCAAACACCAGAGACCAATACACCATACACAAAGTATCAATACACCACATACACACTACACAAGAGGTAACCAGACTCAAGACTGTATGAAAGGGAAACCCCTCATCACCCACCTCCTTGACCAGTGCATTTACACCACAAATAAAAATCAATACACCAAACACCAGGGACAAATACACCATACACAAAGTGTCAATACATAACACATATGCACTACACACTACACACTACACAAGAAGCAACCAGACTCAAGACTGTATTAAAGGGATACACCTCCCTGCATCACCCCCTACCTCCTTGACCAGTGCATTCTCTATCATCTTCTGAAGAGCTGGAAGTTTCTCTGCGAGGAGCCTAGCAACCCGATCAGCCTCTGGGGAGTTCCCCTTGTGAGAGAGATGAGAGACATGGAATCCATTGATTTAAAATGGCTTGGACAAGCTTATTTTGCTATGTTTCCCATAGACACCTGCTGTGGGTATACTCAGGTCAAGTCTTCAATGGGTTAGTTACACTATACAAGACTCATGAGAAAAATTTGTCATATTTAGGCTTGTAGTGTTTTGAGAATGCAATGACCAAAAAAAATGAAACCATAAGAACACTTAAAAAAAGAAGAATTAGCGTGTGATACCGTACCGTGGTTGCACATAACCTAAGGTCTACAGAGCTTAGAAAGAAATTGCAAAAGAAATATTTGTGTATTTGCGATTCCGATAAAAAGAAAGACTTGTTGATGAGAGATATTGAACACACCTATCAAGATATAACTTAAACCTTACACAGTGATAAGTCCCTACACTAAGTTCGTCAAGTTATAGAGATGTGTGAACTTTCTCTGGCTGGGACTCACAGATTTCACAAGCCTTCCTTTTATCATTCATTTCCCACATAGCTTTGTTATGTTATGGAGCAAAATAAAATAAATCTCACAACTACACCTTTGATGATTTAAAACTTTACCTCAGTGTACATAGCACACCTTCTCTACAGACATTGTAGCTATGGTAATTGTGCGCTTAGAAACACCAGTATAAAGCCCCAAATAGATGCAATTATGAAATAAAAAATGTGAGAACAGATGTCCTTACATGAAACTAGATATGTGGGACTAAGGGACTAACCATGCCTCGTTTCACCAGGTCTGTTATTTGCTTAGCGAGTTGTTCCACCTCAGCGCACCTCTGGAGAAGTTCTGCTCTCTCCGGGCCAGTCATGTTTTCAGCCACTTTACGGCCCTGAGACACGATGCCCGCAATGGCCCGGTTAGCTGCAGCCAAGCAAACAAGAAAACAAACTCAGAATTAATCATCACACTATTTCGTGAACTGATTCTCTTACATGGAAATCATAGTTCTCATATGTTTGCAAAACTGTCAACATTTGCTCTAAAATGTACACATATGCACAAGAAATGTGTGGAAGAATGCCATAGCAATACAATTTCAGTTGGGAAACTACAAAAATGTGAAATATTGACATACAAGATTTGCTAGAAGTACTACAGTCTCACAGCATACCTGCCCGTGGTTGCTGTGTAATTTTTCATAATCAATTTTTGATAATCGGCAAATCGGGCCAAAGCAGCATCTACCAATCTTCCATGCTACAGTGAATGGCATGCAGCATGTTGGAAAATATGTTTGTTAGGGCACGATCGATCATGACTTAACATTCTAGCTACCATCTACTGAATAGGGAGGGCGCTTCCGGAACTAAAGTTGCAGGCATGCAATCTAAATTATTTTACACTTTGATTTCAAAATACTCTAAAAAAAACTCATTATCCTGGCAAATCGTGTCAGCCAGGCAAGTTTCTTAGTAGACCCTTTCAATATTTTTGAAGTAAAGTCCAAATGGTATAAGATGAATTTTGAGCCCTCTGAGAACTATGTGTCAGCTTTAAAACCCTAAAGGGGCCGGGCTTTTTTGGCTATGCTCAGGCCGGGGGGGGGGGGATTCCGCCCCCCCCCCCCCCTGAGATCTCGGCCATCGGTGGCGCGATCGCGATGAAATTTTGCATGCGTGAGACCTGCGTCATAATCTACAAGATTGTGTCATAAGAATTTTTTGAAACAATCAATTTCTAATTTTAATTAATTAATTATGCAAATTAAGCTCAAGATCATATTTTAGCCTAATTAAAAGCATTGAGAGTCTAATTTTTGGTCTGTAAATCTGTTGCAGCATATTCAACGATTGTACATCACAAAAACTTCCAAAATTCATTTCAATTCTTATGTATTTTATTGTTTTCAGAATTTCTTATGTATTTCTTTGTTTTTCAACTTTTGTTTTTTCTTTGTTTTTTCATTGGAAATTGTCACTGACCACTTTTCTACCATAATTAGCACAAAACTAATCAATGAAAGTGATTAATTGTAAAAATAATCAGGTTTTTATGACTTTCACGACAGAGCACTGTTTTCCATAGGAAATGTACACAAAATCACAAAATTGTGCCCGTTTTGGGGCGACATTCCGTTACAAAAATGGGCGTGGCTTCGCAAAAGTACACGCGGACGTCGCAAATTTGGTCTCAAAAGTTGCGCGAGACTTGAACAAACAAAGTCAAAGGCCTTCTCGCGTAACAGAATTATAGCGCGAAACATCAAGGGGGGGGCGGATTCCGCCCCCCCCCCCCCCCCCCCCCCGGCCCTTTTAGGGTTAAATCACTCCTTTTATCAGCTGGTTTTCTGTCAAGAGTGGAGGGGACAAGTAGTAGAGGACAAAACTGGATACAGTACTGTCTAATCTACCATCAAGCTATACAAAGTATGGAGAACAAGGTGCGATCTATTCTTGCAAAATGTTAAATTTCTTTTTCCTGCTTTTTGTCTCTGAACAATATCTTGTAACATTATTTTTTCTATCATTTTTTCATGACAATATCCTTGCAATTTGATAGTGAGTGATACGTAACTTGTACTGCAAAAGCTGAAATTTTCATGTCAGATATTTTTGTGAGTTGTTAATTTCCCTGTTGTGAGGGTCTGGTAATTGTTGCTTCATCTTTCACACAATAAATCAGAATGGATAACATGTGACAGTACTAGCAGTGACTGATTTTACAAGGTGATATCCTGAACATTAGAGTGTTCTTCATTTGTAGCACTGTGCTAGTGTGCTATTATGTCCAGATATTGCTATGTCACAGCCAATGCAGCATGCTAGACCTACCGTAGTTCCAGTTGAACATAAACGTATTCAAAGATTGACATGGCTCGATTTTCTTTAGAAATGGTGCACATTGTTGTTTTCATGCACTGTCATTTTTGTGGTTCAAAGGTCATTCACAAAATCTATAAAAATAAGACCACTGCAAAATATTCGGCTCATACAGTACAAGATTCTACAGTTACTTATCCTCTTTTTTCCCCAACCTTGGGTAACAACCATTTTCACGAAGAATTGTACAACTGTCTACAGTGGGAAGGGATTACACAGACAATAAAGATTCGCAGAACCTTCTTGTTGGCCCAGAGCTGGTATCAGACTGTCCCTCCCTCTCTCTCTCACCTAACTTCCCTGTGACAGAGTGGACTCACCCACATCCATGTCATTCAGTGTAGGGTTTCTAAGCCACTTCTGGGCCTGTTCCACTTTGCCGGCCAGGGTGTAGGCAGTCTTGGTCACTCCACTGACCATTGCCCTCTTGACCGAGTCATCCACCTGCTTCTGAAGATAGTCCAGTTTGACTGCTATCTGGTGAGCAAGCTGCAAGGCTTCTGGTGAATTGCCCTGATAATCACAAACACCAAACATTCAGTGTAATACCAGAATAACAACACATACTAGGTACAGACTGAATTAACCTGATATTTACATTATGTCAATATTATATTACAATATTCATTATGGGAGGAAGCTTTGAGAGCTGGGGGCATGGTGTCCATTTGCATAATTCATCACACTGGTATAAATACTTGCCAAGTACACTGTACTGGAAAGTTTCACAATGCAGTTAAAAAAATATTTTTAAAGAAAGATTTAAAAAAAACTTAAAGCTCTATCACTTCTTATTCGACAGAATAATATTTTTGAATATTGTTTAATTTGTGAGGTTTGGGCCCCAGGGGAGAACGATGCCCACTTAAACAAATTGAGATCCTATCCCCCTATTAATTCTAACTGCCAAGTTTGGTGAAAATTCATCATGCTGTTTTCATGAAGAAGATAAAAATATGTACAATTTAGACCTGTATTTGGATTGTAAATTGATTCTGTCCTGAAACTGTTCTGTGTTAAAAAAAAAAAAAAAAATACACACACATATATATATATATACAGGGCTCGACCTTAACTTTTTTTCTAGGAAGCCAGCCGGGCTCCTCAGGGACCTTTTTAGGGAGCCAAATTGAGTTTTAGAGAGCCACGTCAGGGGCGGATCCAGGAATTTCGTAAAGAGGGGGCGTGTTTACAAAAATAAAGGGGGGGGGGGCGCACGCACCCCTCCCCCCCCCCCCTATTTTTTTCTTTTTATCTCTTTTGTTTCAACAAAAAATAAAGGGGGGGGGGGTGTGCGCCGGTTGTGGTCCTCCCTGGATCCGCCCCTGCACGTTTCCCTCAGTCACAATGAGCAGTAGAGGTCTATTACATGTAGGTACATGTATTAACCTGGTGGAGAAGATTTCGTTTAGATATAACATGCATTTCTCCAGACACAAGCCGGAGATACCTGGTTCTTAGTATCTAACGGGTTTTAGCACAGTCACAGTGTGTTTTGTGTGTGTGTGCGTGTGTGTGTGTGTGTGTGTGTGTGCCTGTGCCTGCCGTGCACCTGCGTGTGTGTGTGTGTAGGTGTTTTGTGTGGTCCCTCTCCCATTCCCTTGTGTAATTTCTTACCCTGGTCTGTTCATAATTATTGTCTTTCTTTCTCGGTTCTTCTTTTTTTAGCTGCAAGGTGTCGGTTAGAAACAATTATGTAACGCCACATGTTGATTGATCAGCAGAGCTGCCAACCTTTGGAAGCACAAATCCGTACTCAGCAGCTCCAAAATCCGTATTTTCCACCAGAATCTGTATTTTTTCCATCTCCCTCTTTTTTGCCATTTTGAATTAAACTTGTCGACTTATAAGGCCTACAAGCTCTACATAACATTACGACACATGCCGTAAAGTATCGAGCTGGTCACTAGCACGATAAAGAATCCAAACTACGCAATGTTCAGCGTTGATTGATTGCTTTCTCTCAATGCATGTGTACAAGACTACAATTTAAGTGCATGTATGTACCTCCAGAAACTTGCTGGGCTGGTTATGGAAGCTTCCACTATCTAGCAGGGAAGGGGGATGCTTTCATCTTCTTAAGAAAGCTTCTGTGTGAGTGAATGCAAAACTCTGTTCGGTGCTTCCAACTATTGTTTACTATAAAACATAATCATGCGCTGTTTTCAGGCTTTTTAATTTTACTGGATTTTAAACATCAGTATTTTCCGAAAGTAACGGTATTCCAATTTCTTTTACCCTGACTGGAATCGGAAAGTCTGCTATAACGATGATCGCAAAATGCCGCGCTGTGTGTGGTTGCGCCAATGTGCAAACACGTGGTTGTACTTTCAAGTTTAAAGGAATGCGCCATGTGCTCCTGCCTATAAGAGGTTACTGCAAGTTCGATGGATCGAATGTGCCATAGCTGAGCTGATGGCTTGTTTACGGTATTTAACATGCAGTTTACATTCGATACGAAGAAGTCATTACGTCTTTCACGAGGAAAAACATACAAAACAAACAAAAAACACCTACGAACGAATGTTGATAGCCAAAACTTTGAAAAGTAATAAGCAGTTATGATGAGCATGAACTGAAATTAATTGTCATGATTTTGCTGTCTAACCATGTGATGACTGCATCTCATTGGACCTACTTCATAGTGAATTTGTATGGGCATACGAGACCTTTTGTATTTCTATGATTGCCTTTTTAATTGACTGATTAATCGATCCGTTTTTATTGTTCAGGGAACATAAGATATTCGATTAAGTACACCATATTCGACTGATGTTTCCTGCTATGCGCCAAAAGAAAGGCTATAAAATTGTAGAATCACGGTATCTTTGCAATGATTCCTTTAATTCAACTGAGCTGGTTCTTCTCGAGATCGATATTTTCAGGATATTTACACGCTGTTTATTCCAGTGCGCGCATTCTTTCGTCTGGCACGCACCTGGGTGTGGCACCTGCTTTTGTGGAAATTTCCACAAGGGGAGAGGGGTGGGTGTCAAGTTTCTTCGAGCCGAAGAGACAAGTGCGCGCACGGATTTTCACAATCCCTTCGCTCTAATTTATTGTAATTCATGACATGCTTTCTCCTTATTCTGTGCTGATATTGAACATTTAGATTTAACTTTACGAAGGTTGGCAAATCGTGGATCTTTTTGTTGTGAGGAGTATGTAATTTCTTTTTTTTATCATTCTTTGGAGGGGAAAGAAGAGTAAGGGGGAAGAAGAATAAGAGGGAAAGTGAAATAAAACGAACGGCACGTACGCTCAGCATTTGCAGTAAGCCGTCATTTTATACCAGCGTAGTTTTCATCATCACCATCAGACATCACTCAGATCATTTTAGCCTTTTCCTATCAACATTAAGAAACACGCACAGTCCCTCGAGATAAAAACCGAGGAAAATAAATAACAAATACAAAGTATCAACACCTCCCAACACAAATATTTAGAAAAGACAACACACGTCGCTTCGATTCGGAAAAGTATTGCAGCAAAGCGGAGAAATCGCTGTTACGAAAATAACAGTGCGAGACACTTGAAAGAATTGCTTAAATATTTCAAAGTATAAAGGGAACGGATAAAGTGATATAAAGTGGAAGAAATCGTACCAAACGAGGTGTGAGAAACGACAGAAATAGAACGATAAGTTTAGTAGTAGGATTAGGCGCTAGCAAAAGTTTGCAGCACCGAAAGCTACGCGAAAATTAATACACATTGGAAACTCTGTATTGCGACGAGATCCTTGGGATCGTCAATAAACGATACAAAACAAAGGAAATTGATTCATTTTGACCGGAAAATAGTTTGTTATAAGTATTCTGTTATATGAGATCTCCTTTAATAGGCCTAGAAATACATCGAGTTTCCACGATACTCGGGAAAGAAAGCTCGAACGCTTTTCACCTGCACATTTACTGCAGTGCTCATCAATACACGAACAGAAACTCACCTCTTTCTTGCAGAAAAATGATGCAATAACGTTACAAAACACACACACAACATTCTAAAAATCATTTCGTACTTGGGAGGCAAGGGAAAAGCGGAAGAAGTAGAGAAAAAGAAGCAGACATTGCACAACGGAGTGCTTCTACCCCGACTAAAAACGAAATAGGGTACTGTTTATAGTGGCAGCTGGCTACAGTGTGTGATAGCTAAGCTACTACACTCGCTCTCCCCAGCCGGCCACACATGGGGATACCACGGCGATCGATGTAAACATCCACGGTCCGTAGGCGACAGGGATTCAGGCGCGCGAAGTTCCATTCGGCGTACACAGTACGCAAGCAGCGAATTGCATGTGCGCACACTACTAGTATTCTATAATAGAAGATAGGAACACGTACACACACACGTCGGGTACACACAGACACACACACATGCGGGCAACGTGGGCCGGCTGGAGAATGAAATATGTTCAGTATGTTTTGCAAGGATAATAACTTCGAGCGTCAGGGCTCGCTGCGCGCGCCGGGGCCGCTCGCGCTCGTCAATAGTGTGATTGTGTACATAAACTATGATTCTGTCTAGTCTTGAAACGTGATGAGGCTATACGGCAAAAAAACTTAAGGAGCCAGCCGGGCTTTTTTCATACATTTCTGGGGAGCCCGTAGCGATTCTGGGGAGCCAATGGTCCCCGGGCTCCCGCTAAGGTCGAGCCCTGATATATATATATATATATATATGTGTGTGTGTGTGTACCTCAGTATGAAAATATTTTTTTTTGGGCATGTGGCATGTGGTTGCTAAGTTATCAACCTTAACAACATTATCAACTTATTATAAAAAAAATATATAAAATAAAAAAAAAAATAAGACATTTTACTTAAAAATTATACAATCACTTTATTTGACTGGCATACATATTTATGACTGAGAGAAATATGAAGGCATGTAAAGAAGTGACCCACCCTCTCTTTCTCTCTCTTTTACTCTACTAGATTTATACATCAATCTATCTATCTATCTATCTATCTATCCATCTATCTATCTATCTATCTATCCATCTATCTATCTATCTATCCATCCATCCATCCATCTATCTATCTATCCATCTATCTATCTATCTATCTATCCATCTATCTATCTATCCGTCTATCTTTCTACCTAAGTGATCTATCCCTCAATCTGTCTCTTTATCTCTTTTCTATCCATCCATTCATCTATTCTTTCTATCTATCCATCTCTTCCACAAGTATTTTCTACAAACAAATTGGATACTATAGAAATGACCAAACCTTGAAAACTCTTTAAATGCAATGAATCAAAAGTGAAACCGAATATGACTATGCCTCACAAACACTTGAAGAGTTTGTTTGCAAAAACCGATAAGTCCATATTTGCCAAATGGAGATATTTGCGATTAAAGGTCAAGAAAAATAAAGAAAATAATAAGAATTTTTTTGCTTCTTTTGACCACAACTTAAAAAATATACCTTTATATGTAGTGACCAATATACCATTTAAAAGGTATTATTTTGTACTTTGTGCCAGAGATCGTACTTCAAAATCTTCAAAAATGGACTTATCGGTTTTTGCAAACAAACCCTTCACTTACTTATTCCACCATTACAGTTCAAAAGATGCTACTTGCTCAAATAACACACAATTCTCTCACCATGAATATCATATTCTCCAAGATGAACTTTCAAATTAAAGGGGATGGCTAGTAAATGATCAGTGGGAATCAGTGGGAATGCTGGGGGATGATTATTCCAATCCTTGTGGGATTCATCTAAGATATCTATAGATATTTAGATATATAATGTACTCTTAAATGAATCCCACAAGAATTGGAACAATCATCCCCCAGCATTCCCACTGATTCCCACTGATCAGTTACTAGCCATCCCCTTTAAACTGACACCAGTCATCGTATATTGTATCATAACCAACACTCACATCAGCACTGACTGTGAATATTGCTTTGACTCCCCGGTTCCTTACTTTCTGTTGATATTATTACAATTCTCTTTACTTCATCTAACGGTACCATCAACATCAGTACTAAGATAATGATTTCTACTTCATCATTATTTGTTTTATAAAAATCACTGTCTGTAAAATCCTTCAAAACTATCACTTAAAAAGTCTCCCTGAAAGGTCACATGAGTTGACCTTTGACCTGCTGTGAACTCACCTGACCCTTGGCCCTGAGAGCACAGAGCTGATCCATCATGGTTTCCACCTCATTGATGGTTGCTAGGAGACGTTCTCTCTCCGCCCCCTCGGTGCGGTCTGCTACTCTCCTCGCATCCTTCAAGATATCCCTCACTGCCTTCTCACCTGCCATAGAACAACACACATACACAGTGTTACAAAAGTACACCAATGAGTACACAGTGTTACCAACTGACAATATCTATCGCACATGAAGGTTATAAAATTACACCACTCGGTACACAGTGTAGCAAAATTACAATAATACTGTAATTTTTGTAATACTGTGTACTGAAAGGTTGTAAGTTTGATACACTGTATACTGAGCGGTGTAATTTTTTGTAACCTACATGTGTGCTAGATATTATCTAGCACACATGTAGGTTACAAAATTTCCGCCCTTCTTACAAAAATGGGCATGGCTTTGCAAAAGTATGCGTGGACATTGCAAATTTGGTCTCAAAAGTTGCACGAGACTTGAACAAACAAAGTCAAGAAGCCTCGCGACGAGGCCTTTTTGTGTTACAGAATTATAGCGCAAAACGTCGAGGGGGGGGGGCGGATTCCGCCCCCCGGCCCTTTTTGGGTTAATGAGTCAACTACAGAAAAGCTGGTACATGCATTTGTGTCTTCACACTTGGACTATTGCAACAGCCTCCCAGCTGGTCTTCCTCGCTCCTGTCTTGCTCTGCTACAACGCATCCAGAACACTGCTGCACGTCTCATCACACGCATGAAGAAACATGAACATATCACACCTGTCATCAGATCACTGCACTGGCTACAATTTCACGACCGCATTATCTTCAAAGTTCTACTCCTCACCTACAAGATTGTCCACAACTTAGCACCATCCTACCTTCATCATCTGGTTTCCTTCCGGACTATATCTTCTTCCTCAACAACCACACGCCTTCGTTCTCACTCCACTGCACACTTTCAACTCACGTCAGCACCGTGCACCCGTACCCGTTATGGCAACCATGCCTTCAGTGTTACTGCACCTACACTCTGGAACAACTTACCCATCTACGTCCGAGAAGCTCCAACAGTAGACTCCTTCAAAACATTACTGAAAACTCATCTGGTCTCGCATGTCATGTAATGTATATTGATTTATTATATACAGTCTGTATATGTTACGTTCGTTCTATAAGTTATAACTTACAATGTGTATTCTATGTATTTTGTATTGTGTTTCATCGTACCACAATTTGTATCTACTCCATGACGGAATTTCTCTTTTCTAATTTTTCTTCGAGACGCTCAGCACTTAGAAACATTGTAATAAGCGCTTTATAAATGATATTTTATCATTATTATGGTGACTGGTATGCCTCTGCCATAATGCATGGTTGATAGGCAAAACTTCGTCCACATATTCAATATGCCAAGTTTCATTAGGATACCTCAAACGATTTTTTAATTTAATACACTGTCCACAAAATTGATTGCGGATGGAAGGACAGAAGGACGGAAGGATGGACAGAAGGACGGTAAGACGGACAGAAGGACGGACAACAAAAAACCAAACTGTATACGCCATATACTTAGCGAGTCTAAATTTTCGCGAATTGGGACTCTCCGACGACTTCGCGAGTGGTTAAATTCGCAGTCGTGGAGTACTGTACTGAAGGGAGAAATGTTTACATGTGTGTCACATTCATACATGCTGGATCAGAGTTATTATTTTCGCATGTCTTTAATTGTAAAAATTGCTCCCGACTCGCGAAATTTGTTGAAATAAAACCTCGCAAAATATTTGGCGTATACAGTAATGCCTCAAGCGACACTTTGTGGCGGAGGCATAAAAAAGAAAAAAAGTTGGAGTGATTTGTCATAGATGTCAACTCACCCAAACCGCCGGGTTCTCCCTCCGGATTACTCAGCCAAGTCTTGGCAGACTGAAGTTGGTTGTTGATGTTGAACGCTGCCTTCTTCATAATCTGGATGTCGTCCATTGACCAATCATCTTCGTCCGCTGACGTTAGTTTCAAAATGCGCATGATCTCGGTAATCTCATGCGACATTCGACCGACAATGAAAGTCCGGTTCTGCTGTGCCTCTTCTCGTCCCCGCCCTGGAAACATATTTTAGTCATCTCTTATTTGATTCTATGTCAATATCACAAATAGCTCTACAACTACAGCCTCAATGGCATATGCTTAAAGGGTACAGTTCTGGTTGAGGTGAGGATTTAGCTTTTAACGTTTTGCGATATTCAGAAACGACTCTATGAGATGTCAAAGAACATGCAATTCAAAGGGGTATCAAAAGTTTACTTGATGAAAATCGGTTTTGAAATGGCTGATTATCCCAAAACAAGATGAATCTAAGAGATCCTAATAAAAGGCTTGGCCTGTTGCCTTTTATTATTATTTTTTTGGCCATCTCAGCCATTTGAAAACCAATTTTCATCAAATAAACGTTGAATCCTTCTTAAAATTACATGCATTTTCACATTTCATAAGAGATTTCTCATTATCTCACTTAGGAATGCTCAAAACATGAATCCCCACCTCAACCATTACTGTACAGTCCCTTTAACATTACTATGATGCTTAATATCAATAGGTATGAAGCTTAAAATCATTGGGTATGATTTACAGAAGAACGTAGCATTTTATTAAGGTGAAATTACCTTAATCTATGTTGTTCCACAAGGTATACAATTTATTTCATTTCATTCGTTATGAAGGCTGAAGGACACAAATGACTTGATTTTCCATAAAATATCTTTTGTGAAAACATGACCAGGCAGTAGGTGTCTTTTCATTACTATTACTTTTATTTCTTTTTTTTTCTTAACTTTTGATATTGATGTTTACAAGTTTTAGTTTATCCTGTATATACTTATTGAAATTACTTCTCCTTCAAAAAGGTCTACAAAATATCATCTTACCCACCTAAGCATGAAAAATTACTCACACAAAAATGTTCAGTTCAAGAGTATATGAATATGAGAAAAACTACACAAGACTACAATCAGAAGCAGAGCTTGATTCAGCCAGCGAACACCGTCCAGCAGACACCAGCCATTGGACACAATACACCAAACTCATACACTGAACACTGAACACTAAACACTGGACACTGCCAAGTGGCATCTTCTCACCTCCTTTCTGTAGTGTAGTGACGTAGATCTTCATGGAAGAAATCAGGATGGGTGTGGTCCTCTTCAAACTCTCTGTGTGGTTGATGAGACCATTGGCGTGGGCAACGTGGGTCAGCTCCTTACTCCTGGCTGTGACCTTCTGAGCGAGGTTGGTCATCCCAGGGGTCAGGTTCTAGGGTCAAAGGTCAGTTAAAGGTCATTGGAAGGTCAGACATTAATGGCAAGTTCATTCCTACATTCAATGTTCTGCCCTGCTTCTTTGTCTAAGTGTGTCATGACATCATACTCTTAACCCATTGAGGATGAGTTGATTTTGCTTTTGACAATCTTGGTCTAGTTCGTGAACTAGAGCGGTAATTCGTGAAATAGCGCGCTATTTTGGGTGCATCTCCATCAGCCCGAAATTTTCTCGATCCCTCCACGCTTTTGGTTAGCCAGCTGGCTATTGAAAGCGCATGTACAAGCTAGTGATTGTGTATAGTGCATACACTCACTGCGTATTCAAGGATCACATGTGTGTACTAGGCCTACTGTTGTTGACATCTTTAAAACCAGGGAGGTGATTCCGTGCATGCTAGCTGTTTTTTTTTTTTTTTTTTTTTTTTTTTTGGTAAACTTCTTCTGGTCCACTCTACCTTAGCTAAAGATTCTTGCAGATTGTGTGTATTTTGGATTTTATTTTGTTTAAACATTGCAATCCGTTCATTTCATATAAGATGTGTCACTGGACAGAAGAGTAGCTTTATTAAAATCCCTTTGGAGAGAATTTGCTGTACTGCTCACCTCCCTGGTTGTAGTATCGTACGTACACTGTACAGTGTTGTAGGAGATTTTGAGCGGGAAGTCCACTTTCGAACAGCGAGCTAGGCAGAGTAATGATGCAAAGTGCGCATGCATCAATTTTCGGACTAATTTCCCAAAGTAGGCTGTTCGAGCTGATGAAGACGCACATTCGCTCTATCGGGCTATTTTCTAAGACTGCAAAATGTCCCGCTAGTTTGAACTTCGGGCTGATGAAGACACGCGTACTGTCAAAACTTGAGCATAGGAGTAATTTGTTTGTCATGTTACCACAGAAACACTGAAAATCATCCAATATCTGACCTTGACGAAGGTCACCAGGTCCTGCATGATGTCAACGACCTCGGAGACGGCCAGATACTCCATGACACCCTTGGCCACAGCCAGGATCTTCCTCACTTCTGATTGGTCGAAGCAGAGCAGCAGGTCAGACGTTCCTCCCAGAATTCCTGCCAAAAGAAACAAGAGAAACATAATCTGTGATCAGATCAGGGCCCTATTTCACCAACATGTGAACAATATTGAGCCTAATCATGAAAATAAAGTTGGGATAGACTCAGATCAAATCTAGTTGATACCGGTACACAGACATTCAATATTATTCTAAAACATGGGAAGGTGGATGCAAGATATTGTTCCCAAATGACAAAATGAAACAGTTCCTTACGTCTGACGACCGACTGATCCTAGATGGATGAGTGGAATCAAACTGAGGATTGATTTTAGAGCTCAGTGAATCAGGACTCTGGTCACGCCAGTACTTTCTGTCTCCTTTTTTTTTTTTCCGTTACTCTCCATGAACAGGATCATATGATAGATCTGTACTATCATAAAAAACCAAGCAAACACCAAATGAACACGAAGTAAACACCAAGTGAAACCAAGGATTAAAATCCAAGGCTACTTCCTTCTTTTTCATTTGGTGTTCTAATACAGATTGAGCTTACAATCATTCTCAAGGACAGTAACAGCAATACAGAACAAACAAACAAAAAAAATCTCTCTGTAACTACTGTCTCTCTGCAAAACAAAACAGAAATGAAAAGAAATAAAACAAAAACCCCTTCATTCTTAAATTCTACCATATCTCATTGTGAACTTTCGACATCAAAATAATTTCCTTTAAAGTGTAGACTGGGCTGCTCTATTGACTGCCTGATTCCATTTAAAATGAAAGAAAAAATATCATCAGATCTATTCCTGGAACTGTATTTTTAAACTTTACTGAGAGTCTGTATCACTTTCAGGATATGCCTACTTAAACTCCCTCGGGAATCCTGTTACGATGTACATTCACTATCAAGCACTTGATACACAGCTTGAGGTTTAAAGCATACAAACAGCTTGGCTTCCAGTTTACAAGGAACATAAACATCCAGCCTAAAGTACATAGCTGACCCAAGATTGTGATTTGCCTGTAGTATATATGTGACCCTGCACCACAAAACAAACAAAAAGTCACCAGACATGGATTTTCAATCAAGGGCAGATTCTGAAAGAGCAGACTCTAAGCCTTATAATGATGTATAACTCAATTCAAATGGACTCCCCTAACCTATCTAAATGTTGGAAAGAAAGAACACACTCTGGAAAAGTGTGAACTGAGAAAAGAGGCTCTAAAGTAAAGAGTCTATTCAAGCGCTTTATCTTTTCCAAGCCATGTAGCTGTGCCATGAAAGGGACAAAAAACAGGGTGTTAACCACCAGAGCGATAACAATGAAGGGATTATCAGATTAAGCTTAAATTAGGCGTGCTTTATTAACACATTTTGTCCATGATCAATGACAACATACACATCGGTATAATGGCTTGCACGACAACTAGAATGATTTTCTACACACGTTAACACCATTATATGCCCAACATTAAAAACCTTACTCTGACAAGCCATCCGTGGCATTCTGGACTATTCACACGTCCAATTCTCTGGCTCCGACGGAATGCGTAAGCATGAATACAACGAACAAACAATATTTGCCTGCTATACAAACGTAACGCTGGCAAAGAATATTCATCTCTCCCCAGCCCAACCAAGATGGTGAGTGTCTTGTTGTTTATCTCCAGTCCATAATACTTATATAAGTGTTTGTTTGCTTTTCATGTATTGTCATTTTGCCTCTGATGAAGATCCTGCTAGGATTAAAAGCTCAGGCCCCTCTTGACTGAAGTTTACTCCACCTGTTCACTATTCTCGGATTTCTAAGCAATCTCAAGCAACTATTTTTATGTTCCTAAATCTCATTTAACTATCACTAATTCACTGAGTCATATTACTATTATAAATCTCCTTACAATGCCTTTAATTCTGAGATTCTCAATTCTAATTCAGGTTTTTCTGTTTTGTATCACCACCCTTCCAGCAATGTTCCTTGAAAAGGTTCTACTTTTACATCAAGTTCTACTGGTTGGTGTCATCAACATCTTTACACTGCTTATTCTTTTTTCTTTTCTTTTTTTTGCAAGGTTCTACTTCTAAATCTAGTTTTAGCGGTTCTTTTCACCACACTCCATTAAATGCCTCTTTTTATGGGTTCTGCTTTTTAATCCAAGTTTTGAGGGTAGCCCATGAATGCTTGTTGTTCAAGGTTTATTTATTTATTTATTAAATTAATTCATTTATTTATTTAATCAGTTGAAAGTATATTGGAAAACAGGAACTAAGTTGCTAAGCTTTTTCAATTATGTGAAGTAAAACTTCCTTCCATGATTCATTTCCCACCAAAAAATCAAAGTTCCTTTAAATAGCCCACTTAGGATGAGCTGATTTTGGTCCAACACACATTTCCCATAGACACCTGCCGAAGTATACTCGGGACCGGTCTTCGACAGGTTAATGCAATGAAAGCACTGTGCCTACCCCTTGCCCCATCGATGAGAATCTTCCTGGCTTCGGAGCTGAATGGATCCGTCTTGAGGGTCATGGCAGCCTGGGAGAGGTGATGGGCGGACTCCTCCACTTTCTGGAAGGCTGGAGGCATCTCTTGCTTTAGAATCTTGTCCTGAGTGGACTCGGCTGTATCTTTGCCAACCTAGACACAAACAAACATATGTTTACCATAACGACGAGAGATACCGAAATCTTTGCTGTATAGCCTACTTTGCATACTATATTAAAAAGCAAGAAATATTCACAACATGAAATTTTTGCAAATTGGAGCCAATGGTCTTTTCGAAATATGAATTTTTGGTACATTGCCACTGACATCCAATGCATTACAGTGTGGACAAGAATTTTTTTGTGTGTTATTTTAATTGCACAAATCTTGGCTTTTGCAAAATTTGCAAAATTGAAATGCACAGAAACATTTCTGGAGGGGTTTTTGTGTATTTCTTGAGTTTAATGATCAGAACAGAAACATTCTGGTTTTACAGGAATTTTAAATAAAAAAATTCTAGCTTAACAGTAATCAGTTTGGTTTGTGAACAGAGAACAAGTTTGCACAGTTCTCCAAACTATCAGCAGGAGGCCATACCTATAGGTGATAGTAAATGTACTTTCTGTCACTGTAGAAGTTCAGTCACCATCATCATCATGATACTTACTGCAATGGACTAATTATTCAGAATGATTTAAAACTATTTCATCTTGGTCATCCTAGACACAAATTTCTCCTGCAAACCATTAACCTTTCACTCTTTAATCTTATTTTTTAGACACAACTTTACTTTCACTACACCAGAAGGAAGTATGCAAAGAATATCTTACCATAAAATCTCATTGATATTACATGGACCACCGTTTGCAGTTGGTACTTTAGATTTTATTTTCAACAGCGAACTTAAAAATGTATCGGGATTAGAATTGATAGCTTTACACACAAATGCCTCATACTGAAGTCTCTCTGATAATACATGTAACTGGAAATGCAAATGTATCACTGTGAAGGTATAGCATTGTAGGATGTTAAACACTCTTTGTCTGAAAAAATTCTAGTTCTTTTTGAACAACCTTTTAAACTAAAGATTTTAATATGAAGTGCTCCAATAGTGTCAGTGTAGTGTTATGTAAGTAGTGGTAGTGCAGTGTCATGTATATAGTGTTAGTGTAGTGTTATACAATTATTGTTAAAGAGTAGTGTTATGTAGGGAGTGTTGTGTAGACTTGTACATGTAGTGTTAGTGGAGTGTTATGTCTGTAGTGTTGTGTAGTATCATGTACGGAATGCTTGTGTTGTATTATGATTGTATGATAGTGTTAGTGTAGTGTAATGAGGATATATACTAACCTTAACAAGATTCTGTACAGCAGCACTGACAGCCATGACTGGTCTGGAGAGGTCTGGCATAGCGTTGCCATCTTGAGCTTCTTCATGGAGGATCACTAGCTGAGAAACCTGAAGAGAGAGAAAGATATCCAAACTATCCATTAGAAAACCATTCATTATCAACTAACTGAGACACTTATAAGGGGGAGAAAAATATCCAAACTATCCATTAGAAAACAATTCAGTATAACTAGCTAAGACACCTGGGAAGTGAAAGATATCCAAACTATCCATTAGAAAACCATTTATTATCAACTAGCTGAGACAATTAGGGAGAAGGAAAATATCAAAACTATCCATTAGAAAACAATTCACTAGTTGGAAAAACTTGGGAGTGAAAAATATCCAAACTATCCATTCGAAACCTTTTGTTTATATATAAATATACTTTGCTTTGAGAGTGTTTAGTTAAATCTATGGGCAGAGGCGACTATTACTACTCACTGAGGGGCACAGCCCCAAAGTGAATAGTACTTTTGGAGACATCAAGACCTATACCTTTAATCAGAAACTAAAAATAAGATGGAGTTTATTGTTTCATAATCATATTAGGGATGAAAAAAAAAAATAAACACAAAATTTGAAGAAGGAAAAATGTGTGGCAATAAGTCATGGGGGACGCGATGTTGTGAAAGGATCCTACAGTAACCATATACCAAGTAGGGTGTGATGTTATTTTAATTGCTTTGTGATGTCACAATAATTTTGTTACATTTTACATATAGTGACTGTATGAAGCAGCGCAATACATTTCTATGTCAGAATTGCTTTGTGACACCATTTCACAAACAGTATATCCTATTTGGAAAATGTTATAAAAAGTAGTACAATTTTGCAAGTATACCATGGAGTGTCAAACATGTCAACATTCTGACTGAGCTGAAAATAAATCATGTGAAGCTCTTTCAAACAATCACTACGTAGATGATACATTTATGATCCAATGTTTGATAAAACATTCATTACGATCAACCATCCAGAATATCCCTACTATTCCTTGTAATCAACAATCCAAATTTACAACAAAATACACCCATTCATTATTAATTATATAAACTATCAAAAGTATCCCTAAAAAGATGAGCATTTATTACTATCTACTATCAATTTGCCAGTTACTACTGAGGTGTTTAACATACTATCCTTTGACCTCTAGTACATGTACATAACATCCATTACCATGGTAATGACCTCTTGACCCCAGAAAACATTCTCCATCCCAGATATCCTCTCCAAACTCACTCTGTATCTACTCTGCTTGTCAGCTTCACTCTTCCATCCCATCAAATTAAACCAACATTTATCTGACAGTCCTGGTATGGAATCTATCTATGTGTCAGCTGGATTTAAAGATATTTCAAGGTTCTACGCAATCTCTAGACACAACATGCTCTCCAAAGTGAGGGTAGATTTTTATCAATTAGGAGTGGAGTGTTTGATGTATGCAAAGAGTAAAGCAAGATAGAGTATTGACATGAAAAAAGCAAATATTGCAATCTTTCTATTTGAATTCAGTTTGAAGAAATCAAAGCAAGCATTCTGATGGGAGCTTCCTCAACTAAAAAAAAAAAATGATGTATTACAGAGACTCCAACTCTCCAGCTTTTAGTGGGAGATCTTCTGCTTGAGACCTTGTTCTAAACATCTCCCACTCTCAAGCTTGAGTTTGAGTTTCCCCGACTCCAGCTATGTGCCTCACGCTTAAGATGTATAATAATCATCCTTCCCTCCTTAAATAAAATTTAGCTTTCCCCCAACAAACCTCATTTTTGTCATAGTGTTCAAAGATAAGGGTGAGATATCACCGGAGAGCATCTACATTATGTACAATTTGTACATTGTACAACCCTAGAGCTTCCAGATCCTGGTTGGAAGGGATGTCACACTTTGCACTCCTGACATACGTTTGCCTGGATGTCCAGGCAGGAGAATGTCCAATTTAAAGGAAAATATCATCCAAATACATGTCTGGATTGGGTGCTTGCAGCAATGTTAGTATAACACATCAGTGAAAGTTTGAGTAAAATCAGACAATTTGTTCAAAAGTTATGAATTTTGAAAGTTTCAGTGCTGCCATCGCTGGATGAGAAGAGTACAACAGTTTGTAACATCACTACACGACAAAAATATTTAGAGAATTCAGCCAAATTACTGTTTTCATGAAAAGTGTACACTCCCTCAACTTGTTACTGAAAGAAGTAAGTCAAGCGCTCTTTCATTTTGCTAGAATTATGAAAATGTTGAATTCTGTTTATATTTTCTTCACTTCATTGTCCTGCAGTGAAGTCATAAACTACTATATAGTCTTCTCATCAGCAATAGCAGCTATAACAGATTGCCCAATTTTTCTCAAACTTTCACTGATGTGTTCTACTAATATTGCTGCATTCACTCTATCCACAATATTTTGGTAAACTTGTCCTACAAGAGATAAGTGCGGTTAGAGTCTCTGATATTAGTTTTTATTCACTGACACAAAATTTCATATTCTACCAACTTGCCTGGATGTGTGATCTTTGGTTTCAAAATGTCGTGACATAATTTCAATGTTTGACCTATGGAATAAGGCATAGCTAATGAGAAACATTTATCAAACAGTCTGTTTTATCCACTGATTTTAATATGTCATTGTTGGAGTCATGTCGTTACAAACCATAACAATATTGTACTCTAACAAACTGAATCAGTTCTAACCACAAGCATAATATTGCATCAAGTGACATGGGTCAAAAATGTGAAGAAAGTTGTTCTTTGTCATTATGCTCAGCCTAGAAGGAAATGAAATACAAACTGTACAAGGTCTTACAGTAAGTTATGCACCCTTAGCATGGAACAAATTTACAGAATATTAAAGGTCCAGTTTACCTTTGGGAGCAGTGATTTCAAAAATGTTCAAGATATCACATTTGATGCATATGTGTAGGTCTGTTGTATCATAAAACATCCTACCATATGAAATATTTGCAATAAAACCTAAAATATAAGGAGATATCATGGTTTTTCTCAGTAAACCGTAACTGTATACGGTTTAGTCTGGAAACATTTTTATTATAACTATTGTTCACATTTTGTGTATTTAACAACACTTAACATCGATTATACGGATTCAAATTTTGACAGTGGTTGTTTCTATCCCTAACTCATATTTTAGAACTATTTTAAAGCACTTATGCTTTCATCTGCAAATGGTAAATTATGCCTTTAAGCGAACACAGTGTACATGTATGACCTTAGCATACATTGTATACAGATGGGGCTTGGTCACTGTGCACATCACAACATAGTTTGATCCTACACTGTAGGCCTACGTGTGTGTCTGGTATACTATGTTTGGCTTGCCTTGTTGAGTAGGATTTGTTACAAGCAGTCCATGGCATGGCAGTCTAATGCTTGCACCAGGCTGGCTATGTGTCTGTATATTAGTGAGCTAAGTACTTTCAATTAAAACTAATAGACACAAGTTAAAGCTGAGACCCTGGGTGGTAAAACGATCACAGTTCTCTGTTATCTCCATTCACGAAGTATTCAAAGCTTTGTATGGCCAATGTCCATCCTACAGAGGATACAGGAAGACATATGACAGTACATCTACCCACCCCCCCCTCCACTTCCCTACCCCCTGTTCCACCTTCCCCACTCCCAGTTCATCTTCTCTACCCACCCCCTCGTCTCCCTCCCCCCCCCCTTCTGCCTTCCCCACTCCCCCCCCCATGCATATTTCCCACCCTTTCCCATCACCTTTCCTGCCCCCCCCCCCCCCCCCGTCCACCATTCCCATCCTGTTGCTTTCTGCCCCACCCCATTCCGTCTCCCCTTATCCTCCCCCACCCTTTTTTCCAACCCCCTGCTTCATTCCTCATCCTCCTTTCTTCCTTCCCCACCCCCAATCTGCTTTGCCCCCCCCCCCATTTTATCTCCCCACCCACATTCCTCCTATCCCATCAACTTTTGCCTTCCCTGCCCCCATTTTGTCCTCCTCATCCCGTTCCCCCTTATCATCCTTTCCCCTTTCCTCACTCTCAACCCCTTCCATCCCCCCCCCCATCAACTTTCTCCTTCCCCACCCCCATTCTGCCCTCCCCACTCCCATAAATTCTCCTTCCCCGCCCCTTTTCCCCCTTTCTCCTACAAATCCCCACCCCTTCCCCACCCCTTCCATCCCCCCAATCTTTCTCCCTGACCTAAATGAATCAAATTACACATCAACCAGCTGTGACTGTTTGCATTTAAAGGGTAAGTATGCCATGACCACGATGACTTTCAATCCTATGACATGATATCACTGAAACTTTAACTCCACAACACACCGACCGGACCGGTGTCAGGCAATCTTTGGATTTATGCTGGTGCTGTTCAGAGCATTTTAAGACCAACATCGATCCTGCAAAGCCAAAATATGCCGTCTACTTGGGATTTAGAAGCCCGGTAGTGAAGGGATACAATGCTACGGGAAGGCTGGTCCGACTGGGATATATTTGGGAATCCGACTGGGTATTTGGGAATCCCACTGAATACAGCTTTAGTTCTGATCTCTATATACAACTGTCAGTAAACAGACAGTCAACGAAGCTCGACTGGGTCTGAACATTAGCGATGAGTGCGTGCTCCAGTGCACAATTTGCCAAGGGGGAAATTTGATTCCAGCTTGCTTTACTCTAGACTTGGTTTTTGAACATACCCTGGTGGGCAGTGGATAAAGATCAATTCAGTCAGGCCAGTATTCTGTCCCTACCCTATCAAAGGGAAGGGATACCCCATGAAGGAAATCAGTCTCTTTTTGCTGTGAAAACATACAGATAAATCAGCAAATTTTAAGCACCAACTATGATTACATGAAGGCAAAGTTTAATAAAATGTGGGACCATATTATCTCTTTCCATGATGCTCAAACTGGTTCATACAATCAGCTGACAGACTACTGTAAAAGTGGAAATTTTAATTTTTACATGCACAGTCAAGTGAAATTAATGTCACATTTTCATAATCAGCAGAACAAAACATGTTAAGCATTATTGCATATTTCAAATATGAATATTGACCCACTTTTATTTTCACATTAGTTTTATTTTTATGCTGTGCGAAATAAGCTTTCCAAAAATTTCTACACTATGAATTCACTTTTCCAGTAGGTGAAAAGAACACTATACAATTGTAAGGTAACCACAAGAGGTTAATTTAGTGGGTAATCAATTACAGATATCTGTTCCAAGTATTTATTAAATCAAAATCATGATTGACAAATATCCCTTCACTGATGTCAATAGGCGTTTTCACATCAGCCTGATATTTCGAAATAGCACGCTATTTTCTGACTTGGGAAATTAACCTGATCACGAAATAGTGCGCTATCTGATAATGTGGATACAAATTAGCGTGCTTATTGAATCGAGAAAATTTCTCGTGTCCAACTCAGGAAATTTCCAAAATAGCAGGATAATTCATGCGAACTGGTGTGCTATTTGATAATGTTCGGGCTGATGTGAAAAAGGAAATGAAAAGTAGCGCGCTAATTTGCGATCGCGAAAAATATTTCGAGCTTGGATTTTTATTGGGCTGATGTGAAAACGTCTAGTAAACACACACACACACAAATAATAATAATAATGATAATATTCAGTTCTTGAGTCCAATAGCAATAATAAATCCTGGGCTCCATAGACTGTATGCCCATGATTTCTATCATGGCTAATAACAGAATAATGTGTGTTTATTTACATCAATGATGGGCAATTTGTCAACTAGATGCAACATAAATAACTAGACTCAAGAATTGATATCTAATTTCAGTTTGTTACAAATCTATCAAATTTTGTGTAAATTCTTTAAATATGTTTTGTTGTCATTACATTGCACTTGACTTTAAAGGTATTATAGATTAATTTTTATCTTTTTTTTGCTTTGTTTTGTTTTGTTTTGTGTTTGTTTGTTTTGTGGTATTTTTTTTTCTTGGGAGTTAATCAGGATTTTCTGCAAGTTTAAGGCACCCCTGTGTGGCCAGAGAGTTTGACCACTCAAATTCCATGAATGCCATGCGTGTACAATAAAGTCAAACCCACAATCCTACTGTCAGAGTGTTTCATAGTCTGGCTATCAATGTTCACTGGATAGGGTCAAACTGACCATCATTCATCTATTGATCAAAAAGAAGATCAATGCAGCATATTTGCAAAGGTATTTATCAACAATAACAAACTCCTTCAAACTCGTCCCATAGTACCCTACAAATTAATATTCTAGCATCATTATGTATAACATATTATTAGGATTCTATTGTTTATTCATACAACTTAATTTGCTTTTGAAAACAAAACAAAAACAATACATTTTCCTTGCCTTTCCTGTTCTGATGTTGCCCATACAGAGGAGGCAGACATCTGAACTTCATGTACATTTTTTGTACAAATGTATTTGATTGCATTGCACAAGATATTGAGAATGAATATTAAGCTGACATGCAAATACCGCTGATGGACAAAAATATTTGGTATTAAAGGTATTGTGTACTCGATCTCTCATGCATCCACCACATACAGTAGCAGTAGTAGTAGTAGCAGCGTATACAATATTTGAAAATAGCAATGCTTTCAGCTGATCATTATAGCACCAGTATCTTACTGCACCTTACATACCTACTTCCTATTATTGATGAGGGTAGCATACATGGTCAAGGACTGACCGCTGACCACGGAGGGAGGGTTAAAGTCACTGACCAGCTCTTCCTTACCCATCCCAGCATGAACGAGGCAAAGGAGTGTTCCGGATAGTGGGGGTGTTGACTGTAATCACTCATTCCATATGAGGTTATGGAATGCGGTGAGTTCTTGCCACTGTTGTCTGCTGGGCTTACACTTAGTCTACTCCCACAGACCCCTTGACACAAGGCCCACATCTCCGCTGATGCTACGTTACACATCTCATCCCTAGCCTACATCTAACAGGGTCTGGTGACGCATAAAGACTTTTTTTTGTTAAACTAAACATTCAAACATACACAATGAAGTCCTGGGAGTTTGTTGTTGTTGTTTTAAGGTGAAAAAAAAAAAGAAAAATGGGGTGGGGGTCCTATTAGGAATTATTTGCCCAGCCAATGTATACTGATATCAAATGATCAAACAGTATCATTGATGAATCAAACTGGTTATATTATTTTCAAACCTTTGTTAATAAAATGTCTCCATGAGGGAACTCATTGTATCACTGTAAAGCATGATATTTTCGCGGCATTAAATTTTCACGAATTGGAGCCAACAGTGTTTTTGGCGGCATGAAATTTTCGCGAGTTGCCTCTACCATTCAATGCGTATAGTATAGACAAGAACTTTCATGTGCATTATGATTTTGCAAATCTTGGCTCTCGTGAAATTAAAATGCAGGCGAACATTCTTCATTTTACAGTAACTGCCTCAAATAAGGAGCACATGGAAAATATCTCCACACATTAAAGGAGCTCAAAAGTTGGTATTTATAGATAGCATGACAAGTCGTCTCCCTGTGGTCACCCCCCCCCCCCCCCCCTTGACCATGTTACCCATCCCTCACCTAGCTGGGGCACAGAGACAAGACAGAAACCCATTTTAGTTGACCTCCATGAAAACACATCAACATTGCAATCCAAACATACAGAAAGTGACCTGCACAAAGGTATGAATATCACAGCATGGGAACAGTCTGGATGGTACATCATGAGTTTTGAGAGGTCATTGACCTTCATAGTGAGGTCAAGTGAGGTCATCCTCCTTCAGTCTTCAGTCTTCAGTCTTGTAGTCTCTACTGCCAGGAGGTTTGGCAATTATTTCATCACAGAAACCTTTCCACTCATCAACCTTTCATTTACACAATTCAAAAATAGTCATAACTATTCAATTTTCATAGAAAGCAAGAAATTATTCCGAATAATTTTACACAGAATCTAGTGGTACTTCAACAATCGGCCAGAATTCATAACCTTAGGCAGTGTAAAATGCAAATTCTGATTGTGCTAAATGCATGTGACAAATCATGCAGGCCTACACTACGTCTGCAACCAGTAATGAACGCACACTATTACGTGCACAGGGAAAGTCTGCCTATTTCACATATTTTTTTTTTTGTCTTAATCCATGGAATATATTTAAACAATATATTTGATTTAAAGGGACTGTACAGTACTGGTTGAGGTGGGGATTCATGTTTTGAACATTCCTAAGAGAGATAGTGAAAAGCCTCTTATGAAATATGAAAGAGCATGTAATTTTAAGAAGGATTCAACGTTTATTTGATGAAAATTTGTTTTCAAACGGCTGAGATATCCAAAAAAATGCTAATAATAAAAGGCGACATGCCACAACTTTATAAGGACCTCTTTGTTTCACCTTGTTTTTTGATATCTCCGCCATTTCGAAACTGATTTTCATCGAATTAACTTTTGATACCCCTTAAAACTGCATGCTCTTTGACATCTCATAAGAGTGGTTTCTGAATATCTCGCAAAACGTTAAAAGCTAAATCCTCACCTCGACCAGAACTGTACACACCCTTTAAACTAACTTTGTACATTATCCCAGTCATTAATACTAAGATAGGAAAAAGCTAAAAAGTGCTTTATTTAGCTCTTCCAACTGACATGAAAATTGATATTCCTGGATATTATCGCCTGAGAACTAGAAGGGCGTTATCACAATTTTGGGGGATATTGAGTTATTGGTATCACAACACAGAGCTTGATCTCCTCTGCATCATGGTGTCAATTTCAGATTATTTTCATTTTATAAAGTAAGATGTTAAAAATCAAAACCACAAGGGTGCTATTTTACCAAATATTTGGAACAATGCTTATAAATCTATCCACTTTTTATTAAATAAGCTTTTTATTCCACTGATTGTTTCATTTTTATTTACACTCAAATCTTAGAATATGTTATATACCTCTATAGATTCCTCTAATCTGATTGGTTAAAAGTGGAGTCATGAAAATAGCTGTGCCCCACTGTTGATCAAAATGACATCATGATTTACTGTGCCCGGGGCATAGAATCAACTGTGCCCTGTAAATAGGTTTGGAGACAGTCGCAACCCCGTACACATAGATCACTCATATGTACGTACCAAGGATACCACCGCTGCGCTGTCGATCAGCGCTGATTACAAGTGCTGTAAAAGAGACTAGAATTTATATTTTCGGTATCTATATTTCGGAATCTATATTTTCGGTATATAAAATAATGACAGCTTGATATTCGGGGCACAGTTAAAATCATGTAGGCCCTCGGTGATGTGAAAACCATAGTTATGGTTTTCACATCACCTTAGGCCCATAATTTTAACTGTGCCCCTCATAGCAGTCATTATTTGTATAATAGTGCCCTTCTGGTTCTCAGCTGATGATATTAAGTATTCACATCAAACATTGTGTCAATGTTACATGATGATAAAGCCATTTCCCAGCTTGTGCACAGAAAAACAAGAATGACTCCTCAGGTTTTCTTTTCACTACCCTGAGAGAGTTTGGAGGTTTTAAGATTTCATTATTCTCAACAACCTTACCATGAGTAATGTGGTAATTTCAGTGTTAACTTAAGGAATCATATTTCAGGTAAATTGAATCTTTTCTGTTCAAAATTCCTAGTCATCAGCTTGAATGAACAGCAGGTTTGTAGTTTGACAGGCATTTAGAATATAAAAATCTCTGGTATAAAATAGAACTAACATTTCATACCCTTTGGCCCCATTTCATAAAAAGTTGATACCATAGCAACTCTTGCTGGAATGGCAATTGTAATGGTAACGATGAGAATCCAGCCTCTTGATTGACTGTTGCTGCAGGAAGTTGCCATTCCAGCAAAGAGTTGCTATCCTAACATCTTTCATGAAATGGGGCCCTGGACTAGAAATTTGTATGCAATAAAGAGGTCTGAATGAGCAGACTAGAGCAGTGCACCCCTGACTCACTTGACATGGTCTCGGATCCACACCCCATGCAGACTCGCCTCATTAAATGTAGGCTACCATGTCATGTGCCTGAATTCACACTATGGACGTCCTCTCCAAGGGAAATAAAACATGAATATCTAGGGTTGGGTAAAGATTAGGAAATCACCAGAAGCTTGCAACAAAATAAACACCAGAAGCATGAAAACCAATAAGTAAGCTAGTATGGCATACATTGTGGGACTCTGTGATGTGACAGGAGATGTGAAATTATGGTCGGGGACACTACACTGTATGTGTCAGTAGCCAGGAATGGTGTCTATGTGACTAGTCAGAAATCAAAGTGAAAGTAAACTGAGATATGTACAATCCTCACCCCTTAGTAAGGGAGTGTAATATTAAAGGGAGATAATAACAAGGGAGACTCTAACTATACGGGTGCTATATAAGCACTAGCCCGATTGCCTGGGGCAAGTAAAAATCAAAAGTGTTTTTGAACAATGAGAACAAACACTTGCCCAAATTGTGCAAGCAAAAAGTTGTAAAACCAACTTTTTTCACTTATCACTCACAACAAACCCACAAAGTCTACCATTCAGAAGCCCACAGATACAACTTCTACACCGCATCATTTCAGCAACTTTCCAACACTTTGAATAATGAAGAAGACCCAGTGCAATGCAGTGACAACACTCAATCAGACCAAGTTTGTTACTCCAATGTGTTTAAATGTGCAAACCAATGTGTGCTGATATTCAAATGATTCTGTTTTATCCAGCTCTTTTTTAAGGGGTGAGGGGGTAAAACAAGGTGAGGCCCAAATCTGACTTTAGCATTCAGATCGACATGTCATCTGAATCTTAAAGGCATAATTTACCATTTGCAGATGAAACAAAAACCCAGCCTTAGTGCTTTAAAATAGTTCTGAAATGTGAGTTAAGGAGAGAAACAACCACTGTAAAAATTGAATCAGTAAAATTGATGTTGAGTATTGTTAGATATACAAAATGTGAACAATAGTAAATAATAAAAATGTTTCCAGACTAAACCGTCTACAGTTATGGTTTATTGAGAAAAATACAGATATCTCCTTATATTTTCGGCTTTATCGCCAAAATCTTAAATGATAGGATGTTTTGTGGTACGACAGATCTACACATATCCATTGAATGTCATATCATGAACATTTTTTAAACCACTGTTCCCAAAGGTAAACATGACCTTTAACACCTGACAAAACAGGTTGAATTAAAAAAAAAAAAGTACAAAAAGAAATGCTAAAAATGACTTCAGTGGAATATATATATCAGTATTTCTTTTGACATTTAAGGATCATCAATCAAGTCCAAGATTTTTGTCATTAATCATGCACAGGCCTACAAACAAATTTGAAGATTTGTCATATTAATTCAAAACATCAAATCTCCTTGACAAGAAAAACCATGTTTAGAGCTGCTCCTTCAATCTGATTAATTTGAAATCTTTGATCACAAACTGTGGGAGTTAGGAAGCTGTGTACAGAGTGAGGTGTAGGCAAACAAGACTTGTCAGGGATTGGCTGCAAAGTCTACAATAACAGGAACTCAGCCAACTGTATTAAAGGGATGTCTACACATTCCTTACTCAACAAGAATCTTCTGAAATTGCACCAAAGGAGTGTAGCTCTATAGAGATCACTAGGTTCAAATTGTTCTCATTTAAAGATACATGCACTGTACTGTTTTCCATTGGGAGCAGTGATTTAAGTAATGTTCAAGATATCGCATTGTGTTGGTCAGTTGTATTACAAAACATCCTACGCCGTACCATCCAGGAAAAAATCGTAATAAAGCCTAAAATATAAGAAGATATCACTATTTCTCCCACTAAACCATAATTGTAGATGGTTTAGTCTAGAAACAGTTTTATCATAACTATTGTTCACATTTTATATATCTAACAATACTTAACATTGATTATACTGATTCAAATTTTAACATTGGTTGTATCTATCCCTAACTTACATTTTAGTACTATTTTGATGCACTTATGTTGGGTTTTTGTTTCATCTGCAAATGATTATTAACAATGCCTTTTTTTAGTTACTGATAGTAGTGAAATACTGCAGTGATTTGCGTGGTATTTTGTATTAGCCCCACAAATGCACTACAAAATACACTGTGAAACATATTTAGGCCTACGAAATACCATGGTACTACAACTGTAATAGGATATTAACTCAAACTTTGCCACATTTGAGTATTTCTAGTGTCACAGAATCCCATATCTCATACTTGATCATGCAGAGACATTTCACATTTCTTTTAATATGACGTAATCTCACACATTTTGTGTCTTTTCCTGTTGGACTCCAAGGTTGGAGATATGCACATATGAAATGCTTACTAGAAATACCACGGTACATCATGAATGAGAATTGCATTGTCTATCATGATATTGAACAGTCCAATGGGAGTAATATATTTTCCCCTCCAGAAAATATTTCCTCCTGAAGCATGCAGGACCTACATGCCAAGTGTTATGCAAAATACAACATCTATCTGGCAATGGTAAAAAAAATATATATGAAGTTAACTGTAAAGGGTACAATGTATCACTATAGGGTCTACTGTCACCTCTGTGTGCATGATATTTTATTACTGTATGAAATATCTCTATACATTTTCGTCAGACCCAAGTTACATTGTATGCCAGGAAGCTAAACAGACAGGCTACATAACAGTACAGGGACGACTTTCTCACTCCTAAATCTAGCCTGGCGGTGGGTTTCAACTATGTAGGCCGACCTGAATGGTTCTCTGCATTGCTTTTGTTTGTTTGTTTGTTTGTTGTTGCTGTTGTTTTCATTTTTCATCGAGAAGATGGCCAGACAGCCCATATTGAGCTGCAATAGCTGGTCTTCCATCAGGTACAGTTGGATGTATGGTGGGACCACTTCACCGGGTTAAAGCAGAAATTTATAGAGAATCTAGAATCTAGACATTTTGGTATCACGTTGTAGGGGAATTTCTAGATTGACAACAAATCACACACCAATTTCCTGAAAAGTGCACACAGTAGAATGCCTATAGATACGTAAATCCCACTGGGTTGCATACACATTTGGTGACGTCGCAGATTCGGCACTTTTCGTAGCCGCATCGAACATTTTCCGGTGCTCAAATTTGGTAAAAATAAAGATTCTTATATTCAAAGCAGAGACAACTTTATTGCATGATTTATGTCAGAAATTAATCAAAATAACATTAAATGATGGAAAACAGTCAATTTATATTTCCTATAAATTTCTTCTTTAAAGGGGAAGGCTAGTAACTGATCAGTGGGAATCAGTGGAAATGCCAGGAGATGATTGTTCCAATCCTTATGGGATTCATTCAAGAGTTCATTGTAAATCTATTGTTGTGTGAAAATGATTTGCTTCAGAACGGTCTCATATTCAAGTAATGTGCAGATTAATGCTCCGTCACTGACCAGGGACGCTAACCTGGAAGCATTAAACTGCACATTACTTGAATATGAGACCATTCTGAAGCAAATCAACTTCACACAACAATAGATATACAATGAACTCTTGAATGAATCCCATAAGGATTGGAACAATCATCTCCCAGCATTTCCACTGATCCCCACTGATCAGTTACTAGCCTTCCCCTTTAAATGCAGATTGCACCCTGCTCTCTTCGCATTGAATGAATGAAGCAGGATCTTAAACGTGCATGAGTTGTGACTTTCTCACACACGCGGGATCTCAATTTTATGTCCTATCCGAGCATGGACGTACATTGTACAACAAAGACCCCATTTAAAGTGTTACCTGTATACAAGAGGGACGATATGATTACACACAACATTGCTCAGCTAGACTCAGGAATTGAATCCCTGTCATGAGTTGGAAGGCAGACACACTACAGTCTGAGCCAAATCGCCTCTGAGCCGAATCACCGCCCTTTATGATTTGATTTGAAGAATGAGAGAACTTGACCTTCGACAGGTTTACACAGTGCTTTACAGGGAGAGAGAGAAAGGTAATATTGTCTGGAAATCTTGACATTTGATGAGGAAAAACACAGCATTCCTTCACATTGCTACCTTTGACCTGAAGTGACCTCAAACCTCCCAGCAGTCTGTAGCAAAGCGAGGAGACGAGACAGATCTCTTTACTTCACCTCATCTCACAGGACTCTCACTATCTCATGATATTATGAGCCAGTTTGTAAAACGCTTTGCATGTCAGCAGAAAAGAGTCATTTGTACATAACAGTCATGATGGGATTTTAAATTCACTGAGATTATAGATTATTACAAGCATACTGTGATGTACAATGATTATTCACGTAATCCCTAAAATGGTGCTTGCCAGTACATCCATCTGACTGCAAGCCCAGTTTTTGGCAAATTCTGTAGAAAAAGGTTGTTACTGTATTCAAGATGCAAAATAATGAAATGGATGCTTCTCCAAGTGTTAATTGATGGACCATCCTAGTCAGCTTGTCTACGCAAGTTCATTCTTTGTTTGGCATGATTGATGAATTCCAGAAATTGGTATGTTGAGCAAGTTTAAATGCATGCATGTAATATTGCATAGAAAATGAGTGAAGTAGTTCAAGTTCAAGAACTTTTTCAAGTACCTACATAATAAACCAACTGAGAAAAAAGAATGGTTATTAGTACCTTTGTGCACATGACCAAACTATAAACTGTGTTATCTACTATGCAGTTGTGCCAATATTCTCATATCCTTCACAAATCTTCTAAGACAAGGCCTATACAACCATGGCTTGCCAGACATACTGTATCAGTAAAGGTTAGACTGCATGGTTCTGTTTTCCCAACAGCCATGGCAGCCACAAGTTTTGGGTCATTGGGTGTGTGTAGTCTGGAGCTTGTACGAATACATCTACAAATTTGTAGATATTTTATTATTACAATGTGCCCTTTGCACAATATGGGACAGTGGACTCTATACACTGTATAGCAGCTTGGTAGACAACTACAGATCTTTAGAACCTGAACATTGTGTGATAAAATCTGACATGGAATTGATCCATTGTATACCCATGTAGTCATGTGGGGCTGCCACTGGATTTTTTGCCAACTGTGTGGTACAGAAAGAAATAATTCTATAAATTGAACCATATCATAATCTCAGTACCTATCTGACACCCTGTAATATCTCGTACATTGTACTATTATACAGTCGTCAGTCAATACAGTGTATTTGACAAGTACACAGACATTATTACTGTAAAACTGGATTTTTCACATTCTATGAGTAACTGTTTGTGCTTGGGCCGGTAAGAAGAGTTTTGTGTTTTAATTCAGCAGAATCAAGACACGAACTACTGGAACATGTAGCGAGCAAAAATATTTGCGTGTTTTTATTTTTGTATTGGTTTCTGGCTGCGCAAAATGCCCGAAAATGTTGACACCATGAAAATTTCCACTTTTACAGTAAAATCATCTTTTATGCAGATAAAAATTGTCTACTCTTGTTCTGGTCTGACACTCCTCTGTCATGCATGCAGCATTATTTTGGCTCAAGTTTTCTTTGAACCTTGTGATAGTTTGCTGATTAAGCAGTATTATGACACTAAAATGGATGAAATTACCAAAAAAAAAAATATATATATAATAATGCCTCCAGCAAAACTTCATGGCTGACGCATAAAACATTCTTGGAAAGCGTGTTACAACAGTTTTGATAATCATGCTGCTGCCATGATCAATACGAACACATATTATACTGGTTTTGCTGACAAACTGTTATTTCTAACATTATTGTTTATATTTGAGACTCTGAGCATACAATAAACATGGCTATTTAATTTAAGCACTCCCAGATCACTCACTTTCTAGAAAGATTTGGGTGTTTATTATTCACAGCTTCATGACATCAGACTCAGGTGGCATGTTTTATCTAGAACCATGCAGCTCTCAGATCAGCATCGAATACATTTGTTCAATTGCGCCTTCAAAAAGCTGTGACATAACCCCCACTGAGTCCTTTGTCAGACTCTATAAAAGGCAAACATCAGGGATTCATATCAGAAAGATCACACACAATTTTGTAGCACACAAAAGAGAACATCACGAACAATAAACTGTGCCTTTTTTGGTTCTTTTTTTACAATTCCTCTACATTGTTCAGTGATTGTGTTATTCTAATCAAGTTAATTGTTGTAAATAGTGTGATTCTGTATAATTTTTCAATAAAACATAAATGAAAAAAAAAAAAGAGATGAACAGGACAAGATTAAACCCCGGATTACATTACTTGATTCGTATTTCCACAATGCTTCCAAATCACATGATTTCAGGACCATGGTGCTGTGGTACCACACTCAAACAATATGGCCTACAACTGTAATATCCAAAGACTGCTACACATTCTGACAGCCTGCAGAAATTCACATGTGGGACGTGGAAAGTAGCTTTAAACGGTTATGTATGCATACATCCGTAAGACAAGTTCTATCCGATAGACTTGACATGATTTGAAGCATCCTCTTACAGACTTTGTACTATAGAGAATTATCATATTCTGTTCTATTCAAGTTAGTGAATGGGTTGTCAAGTTAAAATTAGAAACAAAAGGAAAGCAGCAATACACTGCTAAAAATTACATCAATATTTACCATAACTTTGTAAGAAATTGGGATATATATCTTATATGAAACCATGTTAAAGCTTAGACTGAGATGTACAGTACTCTCCTTTTAGGGTGTGCAGAAGAAACAGTTTGGGCTTCCAAGCTTCTGTGTAATATATTAAAGGTACATGTACAGTACACACCAGCTCAAATTTTTGGTGCTGAGAGTAACAATACTTTTTTATTTGAAGGTTGTTAATGTGTAGCCTTTGACTGACTAAACCCGACAGTATCAAAAAAAAAAAAGAGTGTTGATGTCAACATCGCTCTGCTTCATGGATTTGAATGCATTTTTGTAACTAGTAAAGTACACATGTATGAAACTTATCAGCCCTACCCAAGGTTGGCTGCCCTTCTAATGAGCACAGAGTGAATTAATGAAAGAACATTTAATAAATAAATCACTTATTGATTTCTATATAAAGTAAAATTGAATGAATTTCATAATGAACCCCTAAAATGAAAATAAAAAATCTTTATGATATACATTGTAAGGCTACAAAAGTAAGAGTTTTGTTATGACTCTGTAGAAACTTTGATTTCTTCACACCATTTTCCTCTTCAGAAAATCTCCAGTGAGCAAAGAAATACCTCCCTGGCTACAGCTGTCCAGTGAAATCAGGAGAATCACAGTCAGGTTTGGGATTCACCCAGACAATGTTAATGTGATAAAACTCTTTCACATGAACTTCTTTTCAAGAACTGGAGATGACTCAGAGGTCTGGCTGTGAGATTTATAGCCAAGCTCAAGTTTGGTTGCAAACATCTGTCTGGGCTGGGCAACTTCAAATGAGAAGTTAAAGGACAAGTCCACCTTCATAGCCATGTGGATTGAGTGAATGCAGCAATATTGGTAGAACACATCAGTGAAAGTTTGGGGAAAATCCCAAAATCCATTCAAAAGTTATGAAGTTTCTGCTCAGTCACTGCTGGATTAGAAGACTCCTACAGTGTATGATGTCACATGCATAGAACGATAACGAAAATATGAAGAAAACTTCACAAAATCTTAGTTTCTGAAAAAAGTGCACACTTCCTTGATTTGTCAATGACCTTCTGTTTAAAGGGTAATTATTCCCCTTGCCTTCTGAAAGAGGCAAGTCAGGTGTTCTTTTATGATGCAAGAAAAGTGAAAAACTATATTGAATTTTCTCTATATTTTCTTTGTATAATTCTACACAGCACAAGCTGTAGTGGTCTTCTCATCCAGCTGTGACTGAGCAGAAACTTCAAAAATGCATAACTTTTCAATGGATTATTCAATTTTCCGCAAACTCTCACTGATGTATTCTACTATATTGCTGCATTCATTTATTCCACATGCCTGTGCAGGTGGACTTGATGTTTAACCCTGTAAAGCCCAAGCTATTTCAACCCCTTCCAGGCCAAAAGAGGGGGGGGGGGGGCACTACAATGTATGTATAAACCTATATTGTATATGATGTACCCATACATGGGTACAGCAACTTCCAGGGTGCCACCTTTGAAAAGGCAGCACTCACCTTTTATTAGGATCACTTTGTTTTTGGATATCTCAGCCATTTCAAAACCAATTTTCATCAATTAAGCTTTTCATTCCTCTTAGAATTGTATGCTCCTTAAAGGGACTGTACAGTACTGGTTAAGGTAGGAATTCATGTTTTGAACATTTCTAAGTGGGATAATGAAAAGCCTCTTATGAAATATGAAAGAGCATGTAATTTTAAGAAGGATTCAACGTTTATTTGATGAAAATTGGTTTTCAAATGGCTGAGATATCCAAAAAAGTGCTAATAATAAAAGGCGACATGCCACAACTTTATTAGGATATCTTTGTTTCACCTTGTTTTTGGATATCTCAGCCATTTCAAATCCGATTTTCATCAAATAAACTTTTGATAACCCCTTAGAACTGCATGCTCTTTGACATCTCATAGAGTAGTTTCTGAATATCTCGCAAAACGTTAAAAGCTAAATCTTCACCTCGACCAGAACTGTACACACCCTTTAATATTTCGGTTTCTAATTTTCTCACAAAAATTTAAAACCTGAATCCCAATCTTAACCACAATTATTAAATACCAGAAGCGTAGGAAAACTACCCAACTGACTGAATCTTCATTCTTTGCTAACTGGAGTATCAGACAGTAAAGTCTACAGTAAAGTCTGTGACATACATTGTAAAATGTAGTTGCACACAGAGCAACATACAGGAGGCTAGATACTTTTTTAGTAGTTATATTATCTTGTCCACACTGGCATCTTTGTACAATTTGTATCATACAGAGGATTTATAGATCATCCTTTGTCCACAGGATATACGGGGGATTAGATAATCCAATGTCTACATGGCAAATGCATGGAATTAATCCCCTGTCCACAGGGCATACAAACAGGTCTAAAAGCCCCTGACACAGAAAATATTAATGGAGTAATATACTTTGACAAGAGTGAGTTTCCCTTTATTAACAGACTCCATAGCTTCACCCTTACAGGTTATTATTTTCTACAGACATAAAAATGTTGTAAGTCAGAAGACTTAAGCATGAACAAACAAGTGATCAGATTTAGAATAACAGGAAGAATCGTTTTTCTTTCTCCCTTCAAATTGATGACATCCTAAAACACAGATTTATTCTTTGAAACTTTCTGAAAATAAGGCCACGAAAGACCCAGTCAACCCGACCAGAAAGGAAAGACCAGAGGAGCAAGAAACTTTAGCATCAGAGTTTGCTGCTAACAGGATATCCTCTGCTGTTAGACCCATTTATATTGGAAGTCCCAGTTCACACCCACAGTCAAACACTGCATTATTTCCTGCATTTTCTCATGTGAATGAAATCTACATTAGAAAGTACCAAGATATTTAAGGTAGTTATTCAAACTTTGCACAAAATATGCATTTATTTGAGTGTGAATCTTGTCACAAAATATCCTCTTTCATACAGTGGTGTATTTGTCAAGTGACATTTTAAAGGGATGGTATAGTATTGGTGGAGATGAGGATTGGGCTTGGCTTTAAACTTTTTGCAAGATACAAAAAAAAAAAAAAACATTTATGATATAATGTACTGAGCATCACCATTCTATAAAGATGGAATTCAAAGCTTAGGCCTATACGATAAAAATAGGATATTGGAATGGCTGAGACATCAAAAAACAAATAACAAAGTGAAACAAAGCGATCCTAATAAATAGTGGGTCCAACCTTTTATTAGCATTGCTCTATTTTTTGGATGATCTCAGCAGGGAGGTGGGGATTCCCACCTCCCTGATCTCAGCCATTTCAAAATCTATTTTCAACAAATTAAAGGACAAGTTCACCTTCATAAACATAAGGATTAAGAGAATGCAGCAATATTACACATTAGTGAAAGTTTGAGGAAAATTGGACAATCGATGCAAAAGTTATGAATTGTTAACATTTTTGTGTTGGAACCGCTGGATGAGGAGACTACTAAAAAGACTTGTGACGTCATATGAGTACAACAGTATAGAGAAAATGTAAAGAAAATTCAACATATTTTCACTTTTTTCGAATAACAAAAGAGCACTTGACTTGCCTCTTTCTAAAGGCAATGGGAATAATATTACCCATAACATATGTCAGTAACGAGTCAAGGGAATGTGTACTTTTTTCAAAAGATGAAATTTTGTGAAATTCTCTTTATATTTTCCTTATATTGTTGTACGTACGTGTATGTGACATCATACACTGCAGTAGTCTTCTCATCCAGCAGTGACTGCACAAAAACTTTAAAAATTCATAACTTTTGAACGGATTGTCCGATTTTCCTCAAACTTTCAATGATGTGTTCTTCAAATATTGCTACATAGCATGTACATTCTCTCAATCCTAATGAAGGTAAACTTGTCCTTTAACATTGAATCCCTTGTGGAATCACATGTTCTTTCATATTTCATAAGAGGTTTCTCATTATCTCACCAAAAAGTGTTAGAAACCTGAAATTAGGTCTCAACCAAAACTATATGATCCCTTTTACACACTTCCTGTCTTTATACATAGGATATGTACAACGTACTACTGTAAAATGAGGAATGTTTGCGTGCATTTTAATTTCGCAAATTTCGCGAGCGCGGCGATTCACGAAATTAAAATGCACGCGAAAGTTCGTTTCTACACTAAATATGCATTGAATGCCAGAGTTTGGAAATTCGCGAAAATTTCATGCGGCAAAAAAGGAGGTCGGCTCCAATTTGCGAAAAATTCATGCCTCGAATGTATCGTGTTTTACAGTATGTTGTATACAATGTGTGAGTGGTGTTTACCTCAGTAAGGTGTACAATGTACTTTCAGGCCAGGAAGCGTGTTTTTTTTAGACGGCACAGATTGGGGACCCTATCCCTAAACCTAACCCTAATCCTAATCCTAACCCTAACCATCAAACCCTAACCCTAACCCTAACCCTAACCCGACGTTTTTCCCATAGGTTTAACACGCGCCATGCCCCAATCTGTGCAGTCTTTAAAAAAAAACGCGGCCAGGAATACCACAGTACTCCATGAATAAGAACCGCACCACGTGAATTACTGTATACTATTATCTATCACCATGGTACATTGTATAAAGCTTTTAGAAATGAGACAGGCGCTAACCATTTAACATGGTATTCAATATGTAGTTGGTCCTAATTGGGATGTGAATACACCTACCGGCAACCCAGGGGGCTGGATAAATTTTCTACCAGATGGCTTTCATGGCTGTATGATAAACATGAAGGGTGACTAATGAGCTGGTTCACTCTTCCTGCTTGGATAAAATAAAGATAACTTTGTCTTGTTGAAAAGTTTGGCAGACTCAAAGGTGCAACTCTTGAGTATAAAAAAGGGAAGATTACATGTATTCTGTACTTTACACAGTGGGCTGTTTTAAACAACAAAAAGATGAGAAACTGTAAAACAGGATATATTTTCGTGGCATGAAAACTTCACAAACTGGAGACGATGGCCTTTTTCGCGAGTTGCCTCTAACATTCAAAGCGTATAGTGCACACAAGAATTTTCATGTGCATTTTGATTTCGCGAATCTTGGCTCTTGCAAAATTTGAAATGATAAAATGCATGCGAACGTTCCTTGTTTTACAGACTTACTGCATGGCAAAAATGAAGTGAGAATTTAGGTCCCCAAATGATCATCTGTGTTTCCTCACATACTTAACTGTTTGGCTATGATGAAATTTTTATCATAATGAGAGAAAACTGCTGGTCACAAGGACTTCATTACAACAGGAATCATCTGTGCAAAAATGCATCCAGGACCACAACTACGGTCAAGTTTATACCGATCTCATTCCAACCCACACAATGATCTCTGACCTCTGGTTAGCTAGGGAACACCACTATCAATCCTTGGCTTGACATCCATCCTAAGAATGCAATAACAAACACCAAGCCTCCATGGCATTTTCAACACTGACTCATCGTGTCAAAGACTGGCAGCAAAGACTACGGTAGTAACAAACAGCGATATTAAAGGCCCAGTGCAGTAGCAAGGGCCCCAGCAAACTGATCTTCACTTGTTGTCCTACTGAAACATTCAAAAACTGCAACAAAAGAACTAGCACTAGCCTGCTAGAACAAACTGCCTATCAGCAAAAAGTGTGCTTGAAAGAACAGTTTACACTATCCAGTAATGTTCAACTCATGTTGAGATTATTCGGCTATTAGAAAGTGTGTGCCACGTAATGTACCGTAAAACGGGGTGAATAGGGACAAATTTAAAGTTCTTTTGATTGTATTTTTTTTCATGCAGCCCAGAGACTCAATCTTATGTGGGGATTTTATGTCCACCTAAAATACCTTTAATTTGGTATTGTGAAAGAAAATAAATATTTGGGGGAAAAGTATGTTTTCTGATAAAATGATGCTGTCCCTATTGACCCCAAATTTGGGGTCAACAGGGACAACACTAATTTTGATTTTAAAAAAAGCTGTTTGGAGGCATTTTTTTTAATCCATCCAATGAATTGGATTAAGGGAACAACTACAGAGTTTAAAAAAAGATATACAAACATTTAAGAGCATTCTATTCCATTGTTAAATTAATCTTTAACAAAAATTTCAACAGCCCAACAAAATGAGCTGATATAAAAAAATACAACCCATCAGGTCAAAGGTTAAGATTGAAAAGTAAGTCAAAACTTTACTAATCCATTGAATTGCACTCAAATATTAACCCACTTCTTCTTCAAGTGGCAAATCATGATGTACAATCTTATTCATACACTCTAAATTCAGTGTAACTTGACTCTTATGATGTCGGGGACATATTGGGAGTTCTTACAGCAATTTAAAGCTGGCACCTATTGTATGGGTCTGACCCAAACAGATGTGTTATTTGGCATTAAAACATGCAGAAGATAGAGAAAAGGGTCATGAAATACAAGTGGAAAAGTCCTAGCCTGTCTTAGGCAGTGAAAAAAATTCCCGAGAGGGTGGGTGGGGTCGGGGTTCCCAGGCCCTTCCTCCCCAAGTTAGGGTTAAGACAGCAAAGTTCACTCTCATCTATGTATACAAAAGTGAAGCCACATATACAAAGATCTTATTGCTCTCTTGTCAAGAGATTTAGAATGAAAATTCACACTTTTGGAAATAGCCTGACATAACAAACATTTCAGAGTAATTTATGACATTATAATAGTTAATCATACAGAAAATTTAAAGGAACCATCAAACGACACCATGGTGTCCCTATTCACCCCAGTCTAACTGATTTTTTGCTCAAGGGAAGAAAAAATGTGCTGTCACAAATTCCTGTTGAAATAATTATTTCAAATTTAAAGGTGTGTTGTAGGACCTAATGGGCTAGATTCATGAACCTTTTTTAGCGAATTTCATTAATTAATGGCCACAGGAGCAGAAAAGTTTTGACCGCCCTGATTTTTTTGTGATTTTTTGAAAACTTTTTATTTGGACCTCCAGTACCCTTTAAAAAATTTTTCACATCAGGAGGACCACTTTCTGGACACTGTTGGATGGTCCTTCCATCCTGTGATAAAAATAAGAAAAAAAGTTCAAGCAAATTTGAAACATGAACATTCAAAAAACTTTTCTCGGTTTTGTCCCTATTCACCTCGCCGTCCCTTTTCACCCCGTTTTACGGTACATAAAGCTGTACACTATTTGTTACGGAGATTCCCAAATTCATGATACTACTTACTAGTAATGCGAGTCACGCCAATCTTCCTATAGCATATTTAAAACTATAAAGGCTGGCATGAAACTATATAGAGAGACTAGAGTAACATAATATCACATCCTGGTGTACAGAGTACAGATTACATCTTAGACCAGGTCATACACACTACACCGGTGTTATGTGTCATAACTTGGTATAGAGTAGAGATTACATGTATACAATATGTCACACACACTACACTGGTAAAAGGGATCGTACAGTTTTGGTTGAGACCTAATTTCAGATTTCGAACATTTTTTGTGCAGGCGCGATGGAGCACCCCAATTTGCATCTCATTATCGCCCCGTTCTATTTGAATTTCCAATGGGCATCCACGGCTGCCCGAAACTGTGTGCATGAAAAAGTCAAATCTAAATTTACCTTCTTCTTGTGCCGCTATGCGTGCCGCTAGTAAACTCAAACTTCCCACACTACCTAAGTTTTTAAAAACCTTCCTTTTGATGAAAAAATTATGAAATTTGCTGCACTAGAACTTGAGATATTAAAGCGTTTTGAAAATCACCTCTCGCAAAACATGCTCTCTGTTTTTTTTCCGACTGGACTATGGCCGGGCTCCAATGTGTCCGAAATTGGCAACATAAGTTAATCAGGCCTCAATCCATATATGGTGAAAGTTTTCGCTTGGTTCCACCTGTACTTTTTGAGAAATCACCTTGTTTCTACAGGGTTTGGAATAGAAAATTGTAGTCAGCGAAACAATTGAAAATGACGTCATTTCTTTTCCCGTAATATTGGGCATGTTTGGTACATGAGATTCAGGATTTCGTGCTCATTGTTGGTTTGCATGTGACGCAGTCAATTTTGCTGAGTGTCGCACGGCGGTGACTGCTGAGCTGCTGCTGCGCACGCTGCATGCAGCAATGCGTTGTGTGTGCTGTGACATGCAACGCTACAGTGACGCGATTATATATACATGGGACTGACCTGTACGCTTTGCGTTCGTGTCATTTTTGACATCACCTTCTGTTCTTTTCCGACACAACCATGGCCGGCAATATTGCGGTATGAAATTTGAAATGCAAGCAGATAAATAAATTTCGGTGTACTTTGTTCGAATGGCGCTATGGTTCTGCAATCACACTTCGTGAATTTTAGGATGATTTTCGAGGCATATTTTTGGTAATTTTGCTCGCCAGGTTTTCACTAAAATTTCACATTTTATCATTGTCAAATCCTTTAATATGTTATATGTGCATATTCGGACATGTTTTCAAATTCAAACTAACTCAATTTTAATCCGAAAATAGGTTTCCTTAAATTGTTATTAGCTTGAGAAGTTAATACTTTTTCTCAACTACGCGAGTACATGTTGTTTACTTTATGCAAATGAGGCTCGGCTGCCGATGGATTTCTGCGAGACAATTGGGGTGCTCCACCGTGCCTGTGTGAGATAATGAGAAACCTCTCATGAAATACATGTATGAAAGAGCATGTAATTCTATGAGGAAAAGATGAAAATTGGTTTTGAAATGGCTGAGATATATTCAAAAAAGAGCGATTCTAATAAAGTGTGGGACCCACACTTTATCATGATCGCTTTGTTTTACTTTGTTTTTGGATGGTTCAGTCACTCCAAACCCAATTTTCATCAAATAAACATTGAATTCCTCTTAAAATGGTATGCTCTGTACTATATCCGAAGTGTTTTCGTGGTATTTTGCAAAAAGTTAAAAGCCCAATCCTCCTCTCCGACAATACTGTACCAACTGTATCAACCTGGTGCTGTGAATTGAGATTGCATACGATGTACGAGGTCACACACACAACCCAGGGAGGTAGAAGAGAGTTCAACCTCCCAGCACTACCAGGTGAGATGCTCTGCTGTGAAGAGATCTATGCAGATAATGTTATTGTTCAAATGGCATCAGCAAACTATCAGCCTAAATTAACACTAACCATGGCCTGCATTGTCTATCAATGAATTCACTATGTACACCACACCATGTACAATAGTACCAAACAGTATTGATGGTTATGACACACTGAAACCATTTTATCTGGAGAGTTATTCAACAGCAATTCAGGAATGGTCTTACTTTGTTGAGCTTGGTGACACTTTTCAAATTTAATAACATTACAAAGATGAGGGTATCAGGCAAGATTTTCACAAATTCTGCAGCCCTAGGAGGTTTGAACTTGATATATGCAAACATTTCTGAAATCACTATAAATTTCTTGCTACATTATGACTACTGTAAAAGTGGAAATTTTCGCGGTGTTCAAATTTTCGCGCATTACGCGCAACCAGAAACTAGCGCGAAAATAAAAGCACGCGAATATTTTTGCTTGCCATATGTGCCTGTGCGTGATGTCTTGATTCCACGGAATTAAAAACACGCGAAACTCTTCCGGCCCGGCCAAGCGCGAAAAATTAGTCACGCGAAAATATCCATTTTTACAGTATATGGTAGGTGAGGCTTTGGATGTGGATGAGTAGGATATGATCCATGACTGTAAAAATGTCTGAAAACTGAACTAAACATTCCACTACAGACTCAATTATTATGCAAATTGATTTTTTGTTATCCACACTGAGTGTGCGCTTCATTCTGGTCATGTTTGTATCAATAGCCATCCCTCTTTTTGTTTCATGTTTTCCAACACCAATGAGAGAGAGAGAGAGAGAGAGAAGTCAGTAAGATGAGGCAGAAACCATTCTCCTTGTACATGAGTACTCAAGAAAACTTTATGAACAGGGTTTCAAAAGGTTTTCAAAACCACTTCCTCTCTCTCGCATCCTTTGAAATGAGTCCTTGAGTAGAGCAGACAGAAAGTGTTTACATTTCAGAGTAGTTGAACTTTTGAAGCACTATGAAAACTAATCCTAGTCATATCTAATTAATGGAACAATATTGTCAATGGAGGTATCTATTGCCATAAAAGGTATCAATCAAAGAAAATGGGACTCACTTAGGAACTGAAGTATGGGTAATTCCATAAAATAGGGACCCACTTTGTGACATGCCTATTTTGCCAATAAAATCAGAAAATCAGATTTTTGTTCAACATACACTTGTAACTTTAAAAAGCAATCATATTGAGTATCAAGTCCCTTGAAAACTGACTAAAAATTAATATTCTAAACTGAAATTGAAGGAAGTCAGCATACCAAATTGCAGCGTATGGGGAAAAACTGGTTCACCATGTAAAAGGGACACCATTTGTGTCCCCCTTACACGGTGAACCATCCATTTTGGCATCTTACCACATATTTCAAACTAGTTCTATGTTTGTTTCAATAGAAGTGATTATTTTGAAGTAAGAAATTAACTATACTATTGAAACAAGAGACCCAGGGGTCACGCGCTCACCTGAGTATCGCAATTTCACCTTCCATGCATTCTTGTACACTCTTACCTGGGAACATTGGAAACTTAGATCTGCATATATGGATCCCCCCCCCCTCAACTCCAGGGTGGGGGGGGGGAGGGGGGGCAAGCAGCCCTGGATCTGCAATGAACAAACTTGGAACTAAAGTCATCAATGTACAAACTCATGGTACCAGTATTAACTACAGTATGCTTTATCATTTCTGGTTCTAGAGTAGAAGATTTCCTTAATGTGGGGGGGGGGGGGGAGTGGGCCCCCTAGGGGGCCCCCAAGAGGGACATGGTGCCCATTTGAAGGAATTGAGATTCTATCCTCCTAGGGATGCTACCTGCTAAGTTTGGTCAAAATTCATCATGAGGTTTTCAAGAAGAAGATGAACATGTACAATTCAGGCCCCATTACAACTGTAGTGTAGGACTTCTCTCCATCCCCTCTCCTGGGTCCCAAGGGGGGGGGGGGGGGGGGGGGGGGGGTTACCCCTGATTCCGCCAATCCCATGAACAAACTTGAAACTACAGTCATCAATGTACAGTACTAACTCATAGTGTTATCTAAGCCCTATCACTTCTGGTTCTAGAAGATTTTTAAAGATTCCTTAATTTTAGGGGGGTTAGGCCCCCTGGGGGCCCCCCAGGTGGACCATGGTGCCCATTTGAACAAATTGAGATCCTATCCCCCTAGGGATGCTACCTACCAAGTTTGGTGAAAATCAGACATGGGGATATTAAAGTGAAGATGAAAATGTACAATTTAGGCCCAATTAGGACGCCTCCCCTGGGTCCCAAGGGGGGCACCCCTGATTCCCCCATGAACAAACTTGAAACTACAGTCATCAACATACTAACTAAAAGTATTCTATCACTTCTGGTTCTAGAGAAGAAGATTTTTAAAGATTCCTTAATTTTAGGGTGTTTGGGCCCCCCTGGGGCCCCCTAGGTGGGCCATGGTGCCCATTTGAACAATTTGAGATCCTATCCCCCTAGGGATGCTACCTGCCAAGTTTGGTGAAAATTGGTCATGGGGTTCTCAAGAAGAAGATGAAAATGTAAAAAGTTTACACACGACAGACGCCGGACGACGCACGACGCACGACGCACGACGGACGCCGGACGAAGAGCGATCGCAATAGCTCACTTGAGCCTTCGGCTCAGGTGAGCTAAAAATGACACAACCCCTATTTTTGGCCAAGAAAAAGATTCTTCAATGTTTCTCGTGTAAGGGGGACAACAAATATTATTTGTGCATTTTTTTTTCTTCAAATTAATAGAGTGGTCAATTTTTGATACCTGTTACAAAGAGACCACAGCTACATTGTAAAATATGCCAATGAGGAGCAATTATTGTTGTGATAAGACACAAAAAATTAGCTATCACTGTGCCCCGACGTAATATTTAGGGGGAACACCAAAGCCACGTGTGTGAAAATCATAATTTGGTCTTTTTTTCAAATTTATTTATTTTATCCCGATTTTCTCTTGAAATCTTTTAAACTATGTGATTGCTACCAAAATAACAACAAACAGTTCAACACTGGTCCTTAATATAGATTCCACACTCATAAATTAAGCTTTCTCGTGTAAGCAATTATGGGGACACCAAAACTTACACGTGAAACGTCTTTCTTGGGATTTATGTGCACAACAAACATGTGTATCAATTGATGCACGAATTATATTTAGTGTTCAAAATTTGCTCGTCTTTTATCATTTTTGACCCCTTAAAATAGAGTTTAATCCACAAACAAGCTGTAAATCTAACTGGTGTCACAGTAAAAATGTCACACAGTTTGCACCCAATGTTGTGATTTTGCACTTTTTGTCAAAATTCATGTGGAATTTTGAAGAAGCAATTTCTATATTTTACTTTGAAAAGGAAGATACTTACCTGAATAAGAGTATTCAGATGTAAAATTGATTTAGGGTACCAGTATGAAATTTTTAAGCAATGACAATATGAAGCAAATAGAAGGGGCATTTAACTAGTGGGACCCTTTTCCATGGAATTACCCGTATGTCCCTTTTAGTAAAGATCTTCTTTTTCTTCTTCTTCTTTTTCTTCTTCTTCTTCTTCTTCTTCTTCTTCTTCTTCTTCTTCTTCATCTTGTATTTTAAAGAAGAGAAAAATGGGGTCCTATACATGTACAACAGATGATTTGCCCCAGATAATACTAACATAAATCAAACATATTGTGATGGATTGTCGCGATAGCTGAGCACTCTTACAACACAGGACACAACATTGAATGGGATGAGGCACGTATCATTGACTTTAAAAGCAACTGGTTATAAAGAAAAATAAAGGAAGCACTTTGGATCAGAAGGGTCAATCCAGCTCTCAACAGAGACTCGGGCTATACCCTTTCACCAATATATGGTCCAGTGATTAATAAAGAAAGGCAACGGCAGCAAGACAACTCTGCATAAGGCTTGAGAAAGTCCTCAGGAGAGGACGAAAGCTTGCCTTCTACAATTTCAAGGTTGGTTGAAGCTCAGTCATTTAATTATTGTTCTTGGATGCTGACTAGTAGAGCCAAGAGTCTAGTGCACACTAAAGTTACACATTTATGATAGTGAGTATCGAGTACTAGCAGTACATTGCAAAAGTTGGGACCACAAAATTTTCTTTGTTTTTGTGTTGTTGTTGTTTGTTTGTTTGTTGTTCTTCTTCTCTGCAAAAGACCAGGGAAGGGGTTCCAGCTTTTAGACATGCTTAATACAATGAAATTAATTTCAGCAACGGTATGTTTCCATGGATTTATGGGTGAACGTAACATTGACCCTTGTCGGTCTTGGTACACAATTCACTTTACATTTATAAATTAATTACTGTTGATCATCTATCACAAGACTCGAACAATCCTGGAGAACATTGTACATTATGTATGGAGGGCTGTTTAGCCCTTGTTACACAAGTACAAGTACTGAGTTTCTTAACCCCGGACTTTCTCTGACCCAGGACTATCGTTAGTCCCGTACCAATTTTTTTCAGCTTTTTACACTCGCCAATTAGTCCCGTACTATCTCTTGTCCGGGGCTAAGGAGAAAACTGACCTTTTTACACTTGTATTTCTTAGCCCCAGACTTTCCAAACCACATGAATATTCATGATTACGCTGTGTACTGTACATGTACACGCACGCACCGGCAGCACTTGATTACCTCGTTTCTGATTGGTCAGTGAGGATCGGACTTTGTCTCCGTCGCTTAGCCCAGGATTATTTTTTAGTTCTGTTTACACTCACTTGCTTGGCACCGCAATTGTGGTGCTAACCCTGCTATTTTGCAGGGCCAGATAGTACCGGACTATCGGTGGGGCTAGCCCACTTTGGCAAAAACGAGTGTAAACAGATAGTGGGCTAAGGATAGTCCCGTACCAACGGTGGGGCTAATTAAGGCCCCCCCCCCCCCCCCCTTAGCCCCACCGTTGGTACGGGACTAAGCAAAAATTTACAAGTGTAAAAAGCCCTTTTGTTTCTTGTTTTTTTAAGTTTACTCCTTTCTTTCTGGACACTGTTTGGCAATGAGACAACACAACTTGATGCATCGTCATAAAAAAGGAATCATTAGTACACTTCAATCTATTCAATTCATTTTCTCTGCATTGCAAAGTATCGTTTCTAAATTCAATGACAAATTAGACACCATCTGGATCTGGTCAAGACAAAACAGATTCTACTCGAGTCCACCATTTAGATAATTCATCTAGATTTTCTACTTCTAGATCTAGAAACTAAAATGAATGTGCATAATCATCTTTATTTTTGTCAATTTGCCAAACAGGAAACGGACTGGAGAAAAATGAATTTGAACCCAATGTAAATAGCAATATTTCAATAATTGGGAGTGTTGCCCTCCTCCACAGGACCAGCGTGGTACGGTTGTCCCCTGTTCACACACGGGAACACTCCGGGGTAGGGTGAGCACACACACTCGATGAGTCACAAAAATAACTTCACACTTTACCTGCTGAGCCACAGGCTCGAGAATTGCCTCGATGGTTTTTGTGTGGAACACAGGCATGGCAGTCACCAGGAATGCACCAAACGGGAAGAAATATTCCGAGGATTTTCACAAATGTGACTGCAAACACGGTGGCAAAAACGTTCACGAAAATCAGCAGCAGACAGTCCACTTATTTTATATATCCTCCACCTCACCACACGGACAAGAAACAGCTAAGCGCTGAGATGATGAAGTTATGCACTGTACACTACACATGCACACACACACAATCATGTCGAGCTCCGCGTCTCCGTCCAGCATGCAGCGCAGCCGCGGTCGAGCTACATACGCACAGTGTGTGTAACGGTACGGTGCACGCCTAGCTAGCTAGATAGATGCGGGGAGGATGCAATACAGTAAACGCAGTAATACTGACCCCGCAGTGCCCACATTCCAAAACCCCACCCTCCTATTGCACCCAATACTAGTAGACCTTTGCTAGTCTTTTTCACAGACTCATGTTTCTTCTGGCCTACCTACATCCATCCTCGCCGTCATTGATTTCTTTCCATTCTTTTTCACTTCAGTTTTAATATTTCTAGGTGAATACATATGCTATATTACTGTTATGATGCATGGTTGCACTTAAACCCTGTAGACGCTGCATATGAGCGCAAATTAGAAGTTATACTTGATAAAACGGGGGATTATTTAATAAAGGGTGCAATTAGATCATTTCTGTCACCTTACGGTCCCTGCAATGAATAGTCATTGTGTACTATGCCTATCACTGACAAGATACATATCAAAATTGTTTAGTCTAAAGTTTTCCTTATAACAATGATTTTCGATTATTGAATGATTGTTGGTATACCTGTCCCCACAAGGGGTCAACGAGTGTTACATGTGAATGGTTTGTAAAAAAAAAATAATAATAATAATAATAATAAATAAATAAATAAATAAATAAATAATAATAATAATAATAATAATAATAATAATAACAATAAAAATAATAATAATAATAATAATAATAATAATAATAATAATAATAATAATAATAATAATAATAATAATAATAATAATAATAATAAATAAATAAATAAATTTACATTGAATTGAAATTGTTGACAACCAAACTGTCTTCTTCCTTCTGTCCTATTCCCTTCCCAAAGCCCGTTGATAACATGCGCATTTAAAATTTTAATATGCACTTTAGAAAAATTATAGGACTTGGAGCTATCATCATCAGTTGAAATCTAGAATCATGCTTTTTCAGAAATATATAAAAATGAAAAGCAAAATTATAGCTCAAAGTGAAAAATCCATCAGCTTTTTCTTCCTCTCTGTATATACCTGCGGAATTTTCTCTGACCTCCCGAACATGATTTAGATGATTATGTTGCAGTATGATTCTTACAATGCAACGTGTTGTCATACTATAATTTGCAGATACTTTTAATCATATTATGTTGAATAGCTTACAAAGGAGAACGTATAATCGCTTGCCAACAAGTTTGAAAATGTAGAAAGATGTACAGATAGCAGATCACAGTCTATTCACCGAATCTTGAATTGGGAGTCTGCCGATCCTAATTAACTAACTGAAATCTGAAAGTGTTTTGTTTGTTATTTTACAAATTTGTCTGCCGTATCAACTCTACACTGCTATGGACCATAGCATCCATGTTATTTAGAAAAGAAGGAACTATATGCATATTTTTCATTAGATATTAACTCAATATTCTAGGAAATTATGCAAAAAGACCTAACGATAGCTGGGTTTATCGACAAACCTCCCAATTCAACCCAAATGACTTCATTGATTGACTTGCAAACATTTTATACCCTTACTTGAATGAAATCTATACTAAAATATCTTTATTAGAAATCATAACTTTGAGTTGATCAACACATAAAGGAGAGCATTCTAGATTCATTCATTTTTTTTCTCCCCTGAATGAGGAATAACCAAGGAGGTAGGCGAGCCTATCTCCTTGGAATAACTATAGGACCATGTGTCATATCACACTCCTCACGGATTGATTCTTCTCGAATGCCATCGGATCCCATATGCCCTGATATAACACCGTAATATCAGATCATTTTCCGGGTTTGAATCATTGACAGTATAAGGGAAATTGCCGTCCGCAAATGGAAAAACAATATCATTTATCCTGTCTGAATACAAACTATACATTATTTTGTCATAATTATACCGCAAAGCAACTCGCCTTATACGATGAAATAAACGGAGTTATCAATACGAAACTTGTCATATTTACACAGAGAACTTCGATAAAGCATTTTACAGATGAATTGCCAGCAGCTTTGATTATGATCTGAAAATCATGGAGTGTTCTTTGAACAATATGACTGGAAAAACAGAAAATCAGTCTTTTTGTCTTCCTTCATATCCCACATAACATGATACAAAATTAACATTGACAATGCCAATCATTTTAATGATTTCTTTAACATTATGAAGAGTGAAATTTAACGTAAGGCTTAGTACGTTTACATAGCCTATACATTTCACTTATCACATCATCCTCTGTATGGGTTGATATTGTTCTTTGTATGCCTTCTTCTAGAACCTGCTGGTGAGAATGAAATTTATTCTGACTTTAGCGGCCTAAATGAAACAAGTAAATTAATATAATCGCGTTTATTTTCATCGCAAGATTGATGATTGGCATAATCTCAACTATTTGGGTCATCAGTGCATTTTAAAGCATTTCACCAACATTTTGTAAACAGTTCGTTTCTCAAATAGTTCTTTTTTAGAGATAATTCCTATCTATATGAAGTGGTGATCCATTCGGCGTTTAGACAAATACAAAGATCGCCCGAATTAATCGCCTTCGTGGACACTGTTGAAAGTACCGGAGCGTTTAGTGATTAATAGACTGTAAAATCTATTAGTATCAACGGCTTGATTACCAACGAGCAGTTTGGTTCTACCCATCTTCCATACTGTTGACGGAACTATAAGTTAATCCATCAGGGGCCGGCGGATCCAGGTATTCCGTAAAGAGGGGTGACTTTATAGCCCCCCCTTTTTTTTTGTATTTTTATTTCTTTTGTTTTAGCAAAAACAATAAAAATAAAAATAAAGGGGGACGCACGCCCGGTGCGCTCCCTTCTGGATTCGCCACTGCATGTCCATGCTGTAAAATATAAGAACAGGTGATTTTTTTTTTTTTTTCGTGGAGGAGGAATGCTTTCACTCGACAGTAATCCTTCAACGGAATTCCTTGCCACGCTCAAAAACAAAATAATAAAATTCGGCTTCTAGTGTACAGGCGTCATACCTTTCACGATGTAATAATAATTCTAATATTTGTGAACAATGTGTTAAATTAGCTATGATGACTGCATCATTGAATTTACCTCACTCGCAATGGTCATCACTGGAGACACCACGCAAACTGAGGCCATTGATCTGTTTGTTCTATAAAATACAAAATGTAAAATGACCTGGTCCGTAGCTCATCCAGAGCCGAGGGTACTTTCAATGTATAGGCCCTATATTATAGTAACGCCAATATTTTCTTGTCTGATAAAGAAGCATAGGCCTAATCCCACAATAAAAAAAAACAAACAAACAAACAAAAAACTGTCTACGACTTAATTGCGGCTGTCATTATACAAAGGGGGAAATTATTTCTCCTGCTTTCTGAAATAATATAAGTCAAGTGCTTTGTCATTATGCTAGAAAATGAAAATAATGTCTTCCCTTTAGTGTCCTTGCTCGATCTTCTCCTGCAATGGCGGCACGAAAACTTTGAAAACTCATAACTTACGGATGGATTGTTTGATTGTCGATTGTCTTGGTTTGTTAGATGTTTTAGCTGCATTAACTCAATCCACATAAACGAAAAAAAAAAATGCTGGATTACAGAGGAATGCTCGTTACTCAGCTTCTTTTCGCGTTCAGATTAACGAATCTTATTTCATTATCGGATTAACGATCCTTTGGAACAACGCCACAAGTGCTTGAAATAACTGATTTTTAGATTAACGATAAACGAACACTTTTAGTTGTATTGATTATTTGTGCGTTTCGGAATTACGAATCTTCGGGATAACGAACCTTATTGCAGTCCTGACAAAGGTATACATCATGCGGTATAAGCTGAATACGATGTTTGAAAGACTGCACAGTCTGCATGCGCTCTAGCGCCATCTTGAGACGGAACCATTAAAGACTTGTCGCCGTCGACTTTATTGTACATTTTTGTACTTACAATGATATCAGTCACTTTGCTGATCGTGATGATTCCAATGTATTCATGACGCCATCTTGCGGTGAGACTTGTGCTCAACATTAATAGTCTCGGGTAAGCAAAGAGGGAGAGAGAAATTTAGGAGACAATGCATTTACAAAAGTCTACAATATGTCTGAAATCACACAGAATTATCACCTTATGAGACTTAAAAAAGAAAGTGACAGGGAAGAGTTCATTCATTGTTTATACCATACTAATGGGAGCTGTTAGTCATGACGTAAAATAATAATTTTTGTCCTTTTTTTTTTTTTTTGCTTTTCTAGTTGTATGACAATAATATTCGCTTAGATGAGCGTGCCTGCACAAACTATGTGATGTAAAATCAGGGGATCAGTTTTATTCATTTAACCTAACAAGGATAACAATATTAACATTAGAAGCAACCTTGTCGTTCTAGGCCTACGTGAATTGAAAAGCATCCAAATAAGTGGAAGCCTAACGTTTTGCAGCGAGTTATGAACAGGTTGAAATCCGTGAAGAGATGTTTTGAATTTTAAATGAGCTTCTTGGTTTTCCACAATGATACATTATATTATTTGTTTTGCAATTCTTTTATTTTTAAATACTTCTCCGGACATGATTTTGGGTTTATCATTGGGGTTTGATTACATTTTCGACTTCTCCCTTTTTACCCCCTCCCCCCCCCCCCCCCCCCCCTCGTTTCGCGGCCCTGCCATTATGACATTGTAGTGACATAATAATGACAGGGTATGTTGCGTGTGTGTTTTTGTATTGTGTGCGACAGCGGTGGTGTGTGAGTGCCTGATCATTCATTGATTTGCATTATACCCAATGTTGCCCACCGGTATTTTTTTTTTCACTGTAACCCCCCCCCCCCCCCATGTTGTATCCACAGGCCACAGACAGAAACTGATCGTAGGGCCAACTAGGGCATGGGCGAGAAATAAAAGTAAAATCACATTAGAGAAGGAATATACACGATTTAAATGGAATACACGAAATAAATCAATTTCATTTATTTAGCAACCGTTTTGTTTTGTTTTGCTTTCTTTTCTTTTCCGGTCGCCCTATACCATCAATGTTTTAAAGGGACTGTACAGTACTGGTTGAGGGGGATTCATGTTTTTTACATTCCTAAGTGAGATAATGAGAAACCTCTTATGAAATATGAAAGAGCATGTAATTTTAAGAAGGATTCAACGTTGATTTGATGAAAATTGGTTTTCAAATGGCTGAGATATCCAAAAAAGTGATAATAATAAAAGACTACAGGCCACACCTTTTATTAGGATCTCTTTGTTTCACCTTTTGTTTTTGGATATCTCAGGCATTTCAAAACCGATTTTCATCAAATAACCTTTTGATACCCCTTACAATATTGCATGCTCTTTGACATCTCATATCGGTGGTTTCTGAATATCTCGCAAAACGTTAAAAACTATTTTGCCAATCCTCACCTCGACCATAACTGTACACACCCGTTAATCTCATCCAAACTTAAAGCCATCATGAAAGTGAAAGAGATGATAGAATATGTTGAGGGCCTGACCTATACATGAAAGTGAAAGAGATGATAAAATATGTTGAGGGCCTAACCTAGCATTCCTTCCACAGCCGCTCAGATCAAAGGTTGAACACATGCATCTGATACTGGTATAGTATAGCCTTGGTCAGAACAAACAAACAACACTCGTATAAATTCGCTCTGATTACGTAAAATGACACGAATAATTCGCATCCCGATCTGAAATCCTATCTTGTTTTTGGTCTTGTTCGTATTTTGTCATGTTTATGTGTGTGTGTGTGTGTGTGTGTGTGTGTGTGTGTGTGTGTGTGTGTGTGTGTGTGTGTGTGTGAGCGCGCTTAGTTCTTGTGTGAGATAAAATTTTGTTTGTTTGTTTTGCTCCTATTATATTCAGCTATATGAGCGCCAACAGGTCGGCTATGTCGACTGAACTTCCAGGGTTGGACGCGTCCGGGGTTGTGATGGAATGTCTTGTCCTGTATCAGGGAATGTTGTTTTGGAATATCCGATATGCCAGGAAATGTCTCGGGTTGGAGAATGTTTTGCACAGATCGGAGAATGTCCTGGATATCACAAGGGGATCAGGGGCAGATCCAGAAATTCCGTGGGGAAAGGGGAGGTGCCTTTGCAAAATTAAAGGGGGCGCATGCATCCCCATTTTTTCTCTTTATTTCTTTTGTTTTAACCAAAAACAAAGAGTGGGCACGCTCCCGTTGTGCCCCTCTCTGGATCCACCAGTGGCGGGGGGTTGCTCTCCAATATGGCTTCATTATATGCACCTTGGTCCAAATGCGTCGAGAAGGATCTGTTTTTAGGCATAATAGGGCCTACGTCGACAATTTCCGCTATTTTTTTCCCTTTCATTTGCCGTTTGTATTATAATGGGGTAAAAAGAAAAAAAAACAATCACGAAATATACGATTCCGATATTAGGAAGGTAAGAGCACTATAAGTGTTGTGGATTTAGTTACATAAAAGGACACGACATTGTTATTCAGTTATTCATTTTTCTTAATTCAGACAAAATAAAGGATCACGATACATTACCACATCAAAAGTAGACGAAACTGTTACCACGGCAAGACTTTAAATTCTTATTACATGTCTTGAAAGAGAAATGAGAAATGGGAGGAATTTGCGATGAAAAACTCGAAAGGGCGGCAAACTCATGAATAATGTTCATGTTGGAATATAGCGAGGTGTCAATTACTGCTGGTTACTTAAGTTTTATACTTCGCAAACATGAAAATAGTGAACATACCGTGATCACGGCTCTTCAGTGGATACTATAATGCCTGTTGATAAACATAAACAATTTTAATGACAACTATAAGCAAAAACAGATAAACGCCATTTTCATTTTTTTTTCTCGAGTGAAGTCTTCATCAAATACACTGTATTTATATATATATATATACATATATATATATATATATATATATATATATATATATATATATGTATATATATAAATTCAACAACTCTGCACCCGTTGATAAGAAATATTTTTGAAGATGCATGAATATCATAGGGCCTATACGTCTGTACCACATTATCTTTATTATCATCTAGTGATTTTCAGGAGATAAAATCTCAATATCTCAAATGAAGGATATCCATGTTTTTGTATAAAAAGTTCTTTGAATACAGGCCCACATGCCTAATGGCATGGTGTATGTATGTGTCTGGTGGTCTATTGGTTTGTTACGATACAATAAAGGCTAATTAGACAAAATTTAGCCTGGCATTGTTGAATTTCACTCAGGGATTAACACTAATACCGGTATGCCTATATACTACACAAGTAGGTCTGATGATAATGGTCAATAGAGACCCTTAATGAATGAGTAAATAATATTATTTACAATCATACGACTATGCATAGGATCTCGCCTTGGTCTCCTGCCAATTGCCGTACTCGCACACACACGACTTACTGTATCCAGCGTTGCTGTTATCAAAATAATCTTTCCCTGCTTACTCTCTGTTTTATTTCATTTCACGTCTGTTTTGTTTAAATTATATTTTTCACCGTCATTTCAACAGCCAGAAATAGCAGATGAATTTAACACCGGCTTTGTTATTTTTATTACTCTAGTTCTACTTTCACTAATTTAGCATCAAATCCTTAGATAGGCGTTCACGGTCCTCCAAAGATTCATCGAGATCCATTTTCCCGCCTTTTTCAAGCCATGTATGAAGCCACGTGTGGGAGGCGGGGCCGACCAGCTGACGAGCCACGCGCCCATCACGTCACTCCATTCAACCGGGCAGCTCGCCGCTCCGTCACCCAGGTACCCCGTCACAACAATCCGTCTCGGCTAGTCTCTGGGAAAGACCGCACATACATAATCACCGACAGGCAACCACGAATTCCTGACATTGCTAGCGAAATTTGCTGTTTTCTTTTAGATATATTAATAATACTTAGAAGTATTCTGTAAATTTAATGGCGCAACTCAATGACCATTATATCCTGGTCAAAAATTACACGCGTTAACCCGTCATAAGAGCAAGACCTTTTCGTTTCGACAATCAGAATTGTGCAGGATATGGTCTGTGTGCTGTATATTAGTAGCGAAACATGATATCGAAATAAAATAAGCAAAGAGAGAGAAGAACTAACTCTACCATGCAACGAAATGATAAAGTGTCCAGTTAGGCTAATCACAATTTGTGAGGGTAAACTTACAAGCCAGAAGTCAAGTTCAATACCTGCTACGCGCAAATTGCATTGTGACATCATCAGACACGTGACGCTAGATCAGATTGGACGAATTATTTTCTTCTTTTTTTTCAGAAAGCTTCTTGTCTTTGTAGGGCGAACCATACAATAAAAAAAAAATGGTTCTAGCTAAAGGTAATGCGCAAAACGCAAATAAATATAATGCATATTAATGATGCTGACACAAATACAACTGATAAAGATGTCAACAGCATTCTAAAAGAAATAAAAAAATGAAGAAGGGATCTGAGTGAGTGATTCAAAAGAAAGGAAATGTGTTTGTATAGCTTATACGAGGATATATTCCATATTCCATGTTCTTTTTCTTGTTCATGGGTGTCACATAGAAACTTTCTCTTGGCAGGTGGTTAAAAGTGTGTTGAATTAGTATATATCAGCCTTAGCCTATAGACGAAGAGATGTTTATACTTTTTTGACCGTCTATACGGTAGGCCCTACAGATGTAACCATAGGCACCTGGTAGACCTACTTAGGACCTATAAAGATCATGGGGAAGAAAAAGACTGAAAATATCCAAAACACAGAGGTTTAATCTAATCCAGTTTGTCTACTTTGAGTACAGGCCCTGCCAGTGGCACAAAAAAAAAAACAAAAACAAACCAACAACAACAACATACACACACACACCATAGCATTGTATGCCCACGCTCATCCAAAGACTCTGAAATAGAAACGGCCAGATGTCAACAGGTGAAACAGCAAACAAGAAAGAGATTGACATAAACAAGATATTCATGAAGGGTGAACAACGAAAGAGACATAATTATGAGAAAAGAGACATCACTTTTAAAAGATGAAAAGACACCTGGAGAAGACGTTGGGTTTCTCCTTTGGTTTGCAAAGATTAAAACTTAAGTTGTTGTTTTTTCACTCTCTTCTCGCGATTACTCGCTTTTTATCACTCGATCGTCTGTAGTGTAATCATGATGAGCGAAGAAAAGAAAGTATCCACTTCAGAACTGTAAATTAGTACACTGACATTGCAACAAACTATTATAATGTACAAGACATGCTCTTCAATGGCACAAACTACATGTAGGCCTACTCATATTCATAAACGTCTTGATTTGTTCTCAGCCATTCTGACGTTTACTTCGTCTAGACTAGACACGTGTGTTTGTGAAGATCAGCTGATACGCCGAGCCTCGCTCGCCGCCCGCTCAACCCTGGGCTAATCCCGTCAATGGAACACCGAGTCGTATCCTATAAAAACCGAGACCACCATTTGAACGTAGGAAGATCAGTAGTCTTGGCACATCGTAACATCACTGGACAAATAACCACACCCCACACGTCCAACGTCAGGACAAAGAGATCGTCCACACTCAACAAAGGGGTGATTTTTATCTTCGGCAGTATAGAAAAAAAAAACAACCCAACTTATTTGCAAAACCCTCTCTACCAAGGAGCAGACAGCTGTTGATTTACACAGTGTATATGTATTACGCCTAAAACCAAGCATATCATCAACAAAATGACACGGAATGTAATTTGCAAAGGCATTATAACGATTTAAATTTAGTATCCTAACAACTATTTCGTAGAAGAGTTTCGGAAATTTTTATCTGCATGCATAATGCTTGCTTTGACGACGAGGAACATTGACCTATCAGCGCACGCCATTTATGAGCTCTATCACGTGGTACCTATCTGACCAATCAGCGCGAGGCTATTTAAATTCCCATCCGTCTTTGTTCAAGGCTCAGTCAACGGAATTCTACTACAACTTACTACGGGCCCATCCTCCGGAGTCCAAGGCGATTTGTTTTGAGTGCTAATTACAGCTCATTACATCAAAAAGGCTCCATATCTTTCACTGGATATAATTTATTCGCGTGAAAAACAGTTTATTCCTTGGATCAGTAATATTTTGTTAGCTGAAAAAGGTCTGTTTCGCTGTTATACAGTGGTTTTCTACAGGTGAATTCTTATCTTCCGTGTGGGACTACAACAACCTATGCGCACACGTAACGTATGTATGTCGTTATAAGGTTGTTATTGTATGAATTTCTAATAGGTCGGACTACACGACATTTGCTACTCTCGCTCCGATCGTGATCTGTTGCTGTCGTCATTTACCGGACATGTTGTAATTGCGTTTGGTCTATTTAAATGTTAAAATATGGCAGATATTGAGTTTTGGCACTGCAATTCTTCTGTGACCGACCTGTCGGTGAACGATGTTTTTGAGAGCGAGGTACAGAGCGAAATGGCGGAGATACTGCGCTCAGATTCCGCACGATTTTCTCCGCAGCCACGGACGGACCTCGTTCAGCAGTCAACGGGTTTAGCGGACTCGACCGACTTCGCGGACCTGGGATCACTTCCAAACTACTTCCAAGAGCAGGGAGTTCAAACGACTGCGCAGGACATTAACTCGACGTCCGTCTTGACGATGACGTCGAACACTGTGGACTTGAGTCAAATTTCAGCCATGGATAGTGTAGATAATCAAGTAAACAGCTTAGATCTGCTTGTCGATCCCCAAACGGGACTGCCTGTTTCGACGACCACTCAACTGCAGCTCGACCCGAACTCTGCACAGGCAAGTCTCCAGATGATAGTGAACAGCCTGCCAGAGCTTCAGGCCCAGATTGCCTCGTCCTCCGCTGAGAACTTGGGTCTTGCCAATATAGGCAACATCATTTCCCAAGCCCCCATTTTGTCTCTCAATACGCAACCGCAACAACTGCAGCAGGAGTCGCCTCTCATCCTGTCGACAGCAACATCGGACAACCAGAATCTTACCTTCCAGAATGGAACTTTGCAGCAATCTGACCTTCAACAAATCAATCTGTCAAACTTTAGCGAGCTTGCCACTCAAACTTTCATCACACAACTCCAACAGCAACAGCAGTTGCACCTCGCCAACGGTAATGTGCAAACAGGCTCACTCTCAAGTCTTAATTCAGCGCTGAAGGTCAAAAAGAGTGACGCTGAGCCAGCAAGCCCAAAAACTAAAACGGAGAAGATCTACCCTAAACCTGCCTACTCTTACAGCTGCCTCATCACGATGGCCCTGAAGAACAGTCAGACAGGTTGTTTACCTGTCAGTGAGATTTATCAATTCATGTGGTAAGTACAATGTACACTTCTTTGCTTGAATTCCTCCAGTCAGGAGAACTGCTATATTACTATTAAGTATTAGGCCTATTACTAGTGCTAAAGTTGCAGAGTTGTCTAAAATGTGAGGTCTATGAATGAATAGTCATAAGGTCACAGGATAACAGGATAACAGGATGACAATAATAGTACTACACAGCTGTACGTTTGGTGTCGAAAAGAAAGCTCAGAGATAGGTTATGAAACGGGGGGGGGGGGGGGTTTCCAGTCAGAGAGGGAGATAGTAGAGTTGTAGCAAGATCCACGATCTACAAACAAATTCCAAGATCTACAAACAAATTCAATTCATTCCAAAATTCTTTCTTTAATGATATGATTTTTACACTGTCCAGAAATCTACTTTCATCTAGTCTTGTGGACTTTGGCTTTGTGGTAATTTTTACCTGGATGTGACTACGATGCCTCTTTTGTGACTGAAACTAACCAGGAACCTCTTGTCATCACACATTGCATCTTATAGATTCTACTAGCAGAGCATGTTCTTGATAAAAACTTGGATTGGTTCTCGGACATCCACATCTTGCAATGAACAAAAACGAAGAAAAAAATGTGAAGGAGAATTTCAATTTCAAAGAGTAGCTGACTTCATGAACTTGCTGTCAAAGAAGAAATCTTCTGTTCCACTCACCTCATCTTGCATTTAGAAAATCAGAAATGATACCCTGATATTCAGTGACAAATTTAAAACGTAATTTCAAGTTGTTTTTTTTTTCAATCAGCTGTCACATTATCTTAATATCTGTAAAGTAGCCTACACTGTATGTGATAATAACCTTATATATTTGCATGTTTTACCATATCTAATTGATATCTGTACCTTTCAGCACAATGACCAAGTGGTAGAGTCTAACCAGTAGGCCTATAGATGGAGTTTATGCAGGATCTACTAGTTAAGTTGTCTAAAAGGCCTATATTATTAAGATACAGTATTAAAAAATCATCTTGCTTTGGAACACTACACTGTAAATGTATGTGCTAACACAAAAAAAAAAAGAAGAAAGAAAACACACACACACTTTGAAACAAGCAACTGCTGTCTTCCGTTGAGGATGGTTTGATTTTGCTACAACATGCATTTCCCATAGACACCTGCCCTACTGTTTACGTATACTCAGGACTCGTCATTAACAGGTTAAATGTGCATCATAGTGATTGGACTATAACTGTACATAGAATTTCTGAAAAGATTGAGTGGGACTGTATAGGTAAACTTACTTGTCATGTCTAAACACATCTAAGACACATAATCTTCATTTTGTTATGAATTAAAGAATTCCATCACCTAGATAAGCTTTTAACCATAAAAAAACAGCAACAACATAACTTAAAATGTGTCTTTTTTTTTGACAGTAATATTTGAATGCAATTTTCATACATCAGATCAATTGCCATGTAGACAGGTAAAAGTGGCCAACTTTTTTTTTGTCTTTGTTTTGAGACCACTCTATTTGACAGAACAATAGAACTTATTCTAGAGGTTCCTGTTTTCTGAGTGGAAGTTGTAAACATTACATGTGTTTTCATTTTTTTTTTAAAGGGTGTGTACAGTTCTGGTCGAGGGGTAGATCTAGCTTTTAAAATTTTGCGAGATATTCAGAAACCACTCTATGAGATGTAAGGGGGAATGCAGTTCTAAGGGGAATCAAAAGTTTATTCGATGAAAATCGGTTTTGAAATGGCTGAGATATCCAAAAACAAGGTGAAACAAAGAGATCCTAATAAAGTTGTGGCATGTCGCCTTTTATTATTAGCACTTTTTTGGATATCTCAGCCATTTGAAAACCAATTTTCATCAAATAAATGTTGAATCCTTCTTAAAATTACATGCTCTTTCATATTTCATAAGAGGCTTTTCATTATCTCACTTAGGAATGTTCCAAACATGAATCCCCACCTCAACCAGTACTGTACAGTCCCTTTAAATTCAAATTCATTCATCATATATTGAAGAACACAAACAAATGAATCCACTCTACTCGAGTACATTGTAGGACACAAACATGGGCTACATTGTACATTATCGCAAAGACAGAGCGCACACGTAGTTATACCACATTATATAGGCTTACATTGTATTGTTATTGTATGGAAAATATTACATAGGACAAGCCATATGGGCTTTTGCGATACCTGTACAACACCATAAGGCTGCTTTCACATAGAAGTATTTCGTATTCGCTATTCGCTATTCGCTATTCGAGCATCGAATACACCATCACCCGCACCGTCAACTCACCATCCCATGTAGTGAGGATTTATTCCTCCTACATCGCAGCAAATCTTATTAACAATTTCTAAACTGCATCAGAATGTCGGTCTACATGCTTATATTTGCTAACGGGCAAATCCAGACCAAAAGTGTCATTATTTCATAAACGAGAGACGGTATACGCTGCAAGAAAATCGAACAAGCTCGATTCCCACTTTGATATACTTTTCGCAGGTATTCGGTACTTTCGAATAGTGCCCTCTTATGTGAACCGGTGTGAGGAAATCCTATCGTTCGATTCAAGCTATTCGCGTGCCCTCGAAAAACGAGCCCGAATACCCGAATAGTATACTTCTATGTGAAAGCAGCCTAAAGAACTAGAAAATGCAAATAACTTGCAATGGTGAATTACATGTACTTCCGCTAAATTGCATTAACTTCATGCCTCCTTTTTGTGCTCCCAGCTAGGATGTGAGTAGACAAGTTGAGATTTATCTGCCAGGAGCATTGTTTGGTCATTTTCTGGATTTCTGTCACAGCTGAGTCGGTCCACCTGCCCTCTTTGTCCTGGCTGGCCGGACAAGTGCATTGTTCATTACATAATACTGAAGGCATTTGTCACTTCAAAGAAACCACTCCCAATCAATACACTCAGTCAGGGGAACAGGATCATCCTTTGTTGTAATGTGGTTTGAAATAAGAAGAAAGGAGTTCAGTCTGTTTGTTGGGAGAAGTGAACCATGTAAGGACTAGTCTTTGTTTCTAGGCCTTAGAGGAAGATACCCATATCAGACACTTTGAGTAGGATTTCATGTTTTGTCCTGGCTGTCAGGTTGGCCCCTTCTTAGCCTGGGTTTTGGACAGTAAAAAGAAGATCAGTTAAGACATTGTTCAACAAAGTTTCCAGCTGAGCACTTTGAATTAACGCAGTCATACAATGATGTACAGTAAAGTTTCACTCATTAAGTCTTTATGAAAATATTTGATACACTTGGTCTTCATCCACATATCAAAAATAAGAATTTTGAGGATAGGACTGGTTTCATGTTTGTTCCCATAATCTTTATATTTTTGCCATTTCTGTTTGTGATTCGCAACATAATTTCACCAAGCTGATCTTTCTTGAGTGTCTTACTGTTCACAAATAGATTTTATTCTTGATTTTCTTGAATTTCTTTTTTTTTTTGTGGTTAGAGTGAAGAGGATCACATTTTTTTTTTTTTTTTTTTGTGAGGACACGAAAGGGAATTATTAAAGTGATGGTATCTTGATAAAATTTAACTTTACTTAGGAAAAAACTGTTATTCACTGCTGTTTTCAACCCAGTTCAGTTTTAGTTCTGTGGTAAACCTCACCTATCAACCTTAACTCTCTCTAACTCTATCTATCTTTGCCAAATTTTGTCTTTTGTTAAATCCAAACTGAATGAGATGATGTACAAAAAATGTAGTGTTTATTATTAAAATCTATCATGTAGCTATACTATTTTACATGTACTAAATGATTACAGGTCAAATCAATTTAGTACACTATCAACCAGGCCTCACTCTGAAAGACACAACATGTGTTTAAACTTTGCTTTGATGTAATGATAAGCCCTTTTTTTTTGTACATACTCAGACTGTTGTCTAGCTACAATTGTAGTTGTAAGGTACAGACTACTCAAGTTTATCAAGTGTAAGCTAATTTACTTTTCTCTTGCAAAGAGTTTCGACACGCACAGATTTCACTGTGACAATTGTTTTCTTGTAGTATCAGGGCTGCACGCAACTATTTTTTTTTTCCCTACTTGTCTGACCTGTCTGTTGGACCAGTAGTTACCCAATTTTTTCATTGTTACTGGTCCATTCCTGAAAGTGTTACCAGTCCCGATGGTGATTTTTACTGGTCAGGGATGCCGGGACTGTTGGACCAGTGCCAGTGTGCAGCACTGCAAAGATGTTTTACTCTGCATTGTCACTAAGTTATGTGTCTTCACATGGAGTCTAGGTTGAAGACTAAGTATTGACCATTGAGTAAGCAGCTGAGAGTAGACTCAGTCTATGAATGACTCCCTACCTTGGTAGCTAGCCAAGGGGGTGTGGCCTGGCTTACTCATAGTAAGTCACTTTTTCTCCCCAAATACCAGCTGATGTCCTCCTTAGACAGTGAGTTGGAATTTAGTCACTGGAGAAATGGTTTCAAGTAGTGAGGAAATCATTCTGTTGTCAGTACTGGTAGTTCAGACTGACACACCCCCATATTGTATCATTAACCCGTTCAGGACGAGTCCAGAGTGTATACTCAGGCAAGCATCTATGGGAAATGTGTGTTGTAGCAAAATGAAACCGTCCTTCATGGGTTAAACAGAATTTCACTGACGTACAGTATATGGAAATTTTCATCATAATTTGATGCATGCGTACGCATGCTGTCTTTGTAACCTACTGCAGCTCATTCAATTTCCCTACCATAATAAACACTTTACTCAGTCATTTCTTAGAACAAAGATCTCATTGCCACCCCCAGCCAAATTTGCCATACCTACAATTGTATGCAATGCACTTTATTTGCACTTCTAAACAGCCCTGTTTTCATTTCCTTCTCTTTTATTACAGCGAATATTTTCCATACTTCAAGACAGCTCCTGATGGTTGGAAGGTAAGATTTTGTTCATTTGTAATCATGGAGCAAACTAAATCATATGGCTTTGGTGTGTTACATCATATCCCATCATCACTGAACTCAACCAGCAGATACACAGCTACAATAGTGTTTGGAAGAGTCATTAGCTAGTCTATGTTTCAGACCTATGGAAGGTTGCCATTTAAAGTGTGTAATATTTCTCTCACTGAATGAAGTTGCTTCCCTGTGATGATTGGGTGTATTACAAGGGGCTGATTTACATAATGCAGACCTCTGTGACAAGAAGTCAGGTTGAGCTGAACCATAGAGTAACAAAGGTCCCAATTCCAGACAATTTTGTTGCCTTTCATCTGCCATTAATACATGTAGTAAGAATCGTCAAAGGAAACAGTCCACCTTGTTTAGCGGTAGTCATAATACATACAAATCTGACATCTTACGCTTGTACACCATAACCTCCGCCAAAGAGGTTATTTCTTTGTCGGCATTGGTTTGTATGTTTGTGTTTGTCTGTCTGCTTGTAAATAACTAAAAAACTTGAAAACACATTTTCATGAAACTTGCAGAAAATATCTAGATATTCACACAAGGAACAGGTGATGGATTTTGGTAGTAATCACAGATTTTTTTTGAACTTAAGGATTTTTCTTTGATCTTTGGCAAATAGGGTCAGTGAACTTGGAGTTCAAGCTGCGCGTATTTGAGGTTTGCGTACGCTTCAGCACTAAAGAGCATGCTCTGCTCGAGGCGCCGCGCAGCAGGAAACTGATAAGGTAAACACATGGCTTAGCAATTGGGATCATGCGTGTATGGGTGAAAATGAGCTGCTTCGCGCAGATCCGCGCTCTCGTAGTGCTTTTCTAATTGTGTGCCTGATACATTATAGATGAGATCTGTTCGGGAACATACAAATGTACATTTAATGGTGAATGCATAATATTTGCTACAATTTATGTATCCAAGACCTGTACATGCCGATGTCATGCATATTTTTGTCTTTGAACTGAGTTTAAAGTGATTTCGGTATCATTCGGTATCTGTATCAAGTTTGTGCCTTTGGAATAGTGTGAAATTTCAAACTTTATTCCAATATATTGTATTAGCTGTGTGTTTCCATTTGCTGTATTATGTTGAGACAGTTTAAATGGTTGTATGTATTGTGAAAGATAGACAACATTCATGTGTACTACACATGTAATTCACAATTGAGATGTTCATGTGCTGGATTTGTGTGTGTCTGTTTGTGTGTGTATACATGTGAGACAGGGAGAGGGAGGGGTTCACTAACTTGAGGTTCCTCCTAGCAACGAATCAATGTCATCATGAGTCAAGACCACACCCACATCCCCCACCACCAGCCCAATGACCCCGCCCCGTATGCCCTACTTTATTCGAAACACTGCATTACAACACTTGATTGGGGTATAGTGGTACAGGGTAGGCTTGTATAATGATGTACAATTTGTTGGTAGATGGGTAGAAATGTGTGTGTTCGCTCATGCAGAGCACATTGTGTATGGAGCGAAGTGAACAATGGGGTAGTGTTCAAAGGTATGCATTGCCACTCTAATATGAAAAGTCAATCTATGGGAGCTGAGCTGATACTGAATACATGGGGAGCTATTAGTTCAAAATATTGATGAAAGCATTCTAATTGATCCCATCATTTTCAGGGTCGTGTATAATCACTTTGCAATAATTTCCTGTATAAGAGCCACCATAAAGATTAGAAGCAGTTAAATGAAGTGTGGGAGGGTGCTCACAATTAATACTCTACAAGTAGCACAAAATGTTTTGAAAACAATCTTAGCAGCATTTCTTCCGTTTTGTCTTCATGTTTGTTTGTTGTTGTTGTTGTTTTTTTTTTTTGTTGTTGTTGGTTTTTTTTTTTTTTTGGGGGGGGGGCAAGGAGAGCCCTTCTTCCATAAACCCTGTAACTCAAAATACGCAACAAATTTGTATAAAGAGAAACTACATGTATCATACATCCAAAATTATAGACAGAGAAAAAAATCTACAAATGACAAACTATTAAATTACTCTAGCAAGAGATGCACCCCAAACTTATTTTTTCCTACTGGTCCAGCTGGTCCCAGTGTGACTAGAAGATAACCACAGAGACTCCAACTCCAAGCACCTTTTGATCTGGAGATTCTCCCCCCTGACACCCCTAGCAAACGGGAGACTCCAAGTTGATGTGCTTAAAGGGCCCTGGAAGCTTTAGGGTTCTAGATGCTCTCTCGTGCTATCTAAGGCATAGTTTTCAACACACGATGGCAATAATAAGAAATCCCAATGGGAGACACAGAGCGGGAGAGTTGGAGTCTCTGTAACCAGTTTTCCATTTTTTACTGGTCCAAACCTAAAGTTACTGGTCCTTCAAAATTAATTAACACCGATTGATTGGTTGTACAATTTGTCAATGGGTTAATATAGAACAACAGCAATCTTTTTTTTTTTTCAACTGGCAACTGTTGTTGTTGTTTTACTGGTCATGTAAATTGGGCCAGTAAATTTGGCAATCCCTAAAAGGTTACTGGCCTGACAGTGAATTTTTCCTGTCTGGGACCATCAGACTGGTGCTAGTTTATTATTCCTCTTCAAACTCTATAGCATTATGCGCAACGTGCAGTAAAGATACAAGGTGTGTACACCCATTCAGCAAAAACATCTGAAATTGATTTCCTTAGATTTCATCCGTTGCATATTGACATCAGAGTGCAGAATGATGCTTCTAAAATGTGATACACAAATGTCTAACATTCAGTCATTTTTCATGCCAAAGCCTGATTTTATTTCATAAACCAAACATGCCAAGCACACCTAATATTCCCAGGTAAATGTCACATCTCCAAGCTGTTTAGTTAGAGGCAGTGTACTATATCAGTTGTTCTACTATTAACCCTTTGAGGACGGTTTGATTTTGCTGCAACACGCAATTCCCATAGACACCTGCCCGAGTATACTCGGGACTCGTCCTCAACGGGTTAAATACCAACATACACTGTACCTACAATGTATGCTACACATCAGTAGAATTAGAAAGCAAAGTCCACAGATGATAAAATGCAAAAATGGTGCTTTCACATTTTAAGTCTGGAAATGGAGTTGCTTCTTACCTGTCAGGATTTTGATGGGTATTTGTGTCAACTTCCCTTCTGCCTAGTCCAAAGTACAAGTCATTTTTCCATTGTGCTGGTTGTAAGTCATTGTAAACAGTAGTGGACTGTTCCATTCATGGGAGGGGGATGGGCTTCTAGTTTTCCAAGTCTCTAGTTACTCCACCATAATATCATTGACAAAAAGAGACTACCCTACACAAATCACAGAGTTGAGAATGTGAAGCAAAGAATGAGACAGATCTGTATTCAATTAGAGGCTTAAATCCATTAATCTCTTGATCCTATTCATGCCAGGATTCAAGGTATCTAGTGGTACAGTAGTAACCTCATAGACCTTTCAGTCCCATTGTTAAGTGCATAACATGTATTACCAGGCACCTGGCTAGGTAGGTTCATTCAACCAATAGGAGTGATTGTATAGGGACAGGTGGCCCTGATTAAACATTGTATTCAACCCTGGCAGATTTTAGTCTCTTCTCTCACAGTCTTTTGTGTTGATTTTACACTTGACTTCTTACCAGATTATATTGTAGGTGAGATTACTGAGCTTTGCCCTAATGTATATTACACATACTGTGCAGGGGTTATATTACACCCAGCAGACAAGAGTTTTCACCGTCCGGTTATGCAGTTGTAATATTTAATCAAAATGGATCAAGCGTTGATTCTGAATCCAAGCTTTCTCAATGGATGCCCACATAACTGTGAATGCCAAGTCTGAGAAAATGTTTACCCTGTAATGTTATATTCTTTATCATGTCAATTCAGGTTTAACAATGTGTCATAAAACTGATTTTCACTGGTTCACTACTGCCTGCTTGGTTTCAGTCTCACAGTTCATTCTGATGCACTCTTTTTATAAAATAAACAAATCAACCATCTGATCTTGATTACTGTACATGTGTGGAACAGGGGCATGAAAGCTTTAAGATTCTTGTTATATCTTCCTCTCTCTCTGTAAACCTTTCTTGGAAATGCTGTAACCAACAAAAACTGTCAAATAAACAAATGAAGTTCCATTTCTTTTACATCACATAATCTGGGGAGAGGGGAGAAAATTTATAAGAGAAAAGAAAAGTGGCACATACACGTACATACACGTAGTTTCAGTGTTCTTGATTCATTGCTGATATGTTTTCATTTCTTTTTTCATTTCTGATTTACTGTAATTGATTTATTGGTTGCTGATTATTCAAAATTATATGTACCCAAGGTAATATGTACTACCTGCTATTATGTTTAAAGATTATTTTGTTTCTAATGATGACACATCACATACACTGATGTATCACAGTGAGCGCTAAATGATTAATCTTTCCATTTGTTCTGTTTATTCTCTCCACTGCAGAATTCAGTCAGACACAACCTGTCACTCAACAAGTGTTTTGCCAAGATTGAGAAACCCACGCCCACCAATGGGAATGGCTCCACCAGGAAGGGATGTCTGTGGGCCTTGAATCCTGAGAAACAGGCTAAGATGGAGGAAGAGGTCTGTAAATGGACCAAGAAGGACCCCCTGGGGATCAAGAGGAGCATGGCCAAACCAGGTCAGTGAGAGGTCACTTCATTGGTTAAAGTTTCCTTCTTTTTAAATAGTTAATCTTTATTGATTTTCATAATAGAACGAAAATAAATGTGATCAGAAATTACTGTATTCCATAATAATAACATAAAAAAGGGGGAGAGCAAAAAAGAGCAGAAAAAAGGGGTACAATATAAAAAAAAAGGGGGGGGGACTGGGCGCAAGTGACATTATGGTCCTTCAGGACAATATCATATAAGGAATATAGCCAAAAAGGTCATGATTTAAAAAAAAAAAAAAAAAAAAAAAAACGATGTTTCACAAGATTCAAAACATCGTACATAGTAATAGTTGGGGTAATACAGCACGTAGTCTAGAAAACCAAAAGGCTTACAAGTCAAAAGCCCATTTTCTGAAATGAACAGAAAGCTTGTTTCTAATTTTAGCAACAAAATATTCAGTTTCTTTCATTGTTGTCAAAAGAGACTTAATGGCTGTGTCACTATGAAGTCTCGTATCATTGTCTTCTCTGTTTTCAGTTGGTACATGTATCTGTGATGTTTGTTATCTATGCTGTATCTGAATGTGATGCCACTGGGTTCTGGTGGCAGGATCCTGGATGATGCTGGATTTCCTCTCTTAATCAATTTTACCTCGGAAAGAGAACAAAGGAAGAAAATTATGCCTTCTTATGTTTCTACCATACAGATACTTCTAATCATGATGAGTATTACCTACTGCACTGGGTAATTTTGCTGATGGTAATATGCCCGCAATATCCCCTGGGTATTAATTAAAAAATGTCAATAAGAAACCTACGTACAGCTGTCATCATATGCACCAATGGGACTAGGATTTGATATACTAAGAACCAGAAAGGGTGAAGTACATGTAGCTGTACTGCAAACTTCATTTTTCCTACTTATTGTTCCCATAAGGTAATGTCTCGATATCAATTATGCAGCTCAGTTATTGTGGAGCTTTTTATTCAAACTTTCTGTGATCCTTTTTCTCTGCAGAAGAGTTTGACAAGATTGAGGCTCTCTCAAGGTGTTCCTCGTCACCCAAACCTTCTCCCAAACCATCATCTCCGCCCCAAGCCCCGCCTCCACTCCAGAGTATCATCACCACGGCAACCACCACCACCTTGACATCATCAGATATCAAGACAGAGGATTCCAGCAGTGGACTGGCGGAGCAGTATTACTTTAACACCTCCCTCAACATGCTGGACCCCACCCTGACACAACTTGATGGGGATTTGGGTTTACAGGTAAATCTCATCTTCACATGATTGATTTGTTGCACTTAGCAGCTTCATAAATACTACAGGTGATTTTGTGGGCTTTTAAATTCATTCTGTGCAGTTGCTTAATCGTATGTGATTTTAGTATTCTGATGTGGGAAAATTGATGTGCTACCAGATTGCCTTAAAATTCAAACATGAATTTAACTAGCAAGTGATGTTTCCAAAGGGGACGATCCATTTGAATGTACGGCCTGCACAGAATATTAACATATGTATACACATGCTCAATAATACTGTTAGTAGTACCAGAACACATTTACACACACATTCATTTAGTCACAACTACTATTGTCTACCATACTTACAAAGTACACAATCCAATCCATTAAGAATGTGCGTAGAAAAAGCTAGAAGATATTTTTGAAGGTATTAAAATTTGTGCTAACCAGAAGTAGTGCAAAATCTGCAAAAATTAATGTAGCAATTTATATTTCCATGTTTACAGTAATATGAAAAAGTTTCTCACAACTTCTTTTCACATTCTTTATGATTTTTATTATCATTGTTACTCTGAACACTGAATAATTGGTGCTTATTTCCATTGATGAAGGATGATTTGTCAATCAGATGTGATAAAAACAACTCAACACAAGAGTCGTTAATTGAGACTTCCTTTACCCCTCTTATAGACAGATTCTCTTTCTTTGCTGTACAGTTGTGTTGATCTTCCTTTAATAGTATTAATGTTATGTTTTTGGAATAGTAGGATGAACAGAAAAAGAAGCAAAGTTTGCAAAAATAAAAACTGCAGAACTTTATATCTCATAAGTTCATTTGTAAAACATACATTTGTACACATTGGTTTGAGTTTTCCCAACTTTCTGAAAAGTTGGAAGTTGAAGTTAGTGAAGACTAGTCCCAAGTATACTCAGGCAGGTGACTGGGAAATGCATTTATAGTAGAACAACTTGTCCTCAGCAGGTTAAGAACACTTGTACATTGTACATTACTGCAAAACGAATGTTCGTGTGCATTTTAATTTCGCGAATTTTGCGAGAGCCAAGATTCATAAAATTGAAATTCATGCAAGAGTTCTTGTCTACACTATATGCATTGAATGATCGAGGCAACTCGCGAAAAAGACTGTCGGCTCCAATTCACTAAAATATTGTGTTTTACAGTAATAATTGTTCTAACTTGCAAATATTTCTTCTTCTTCTTACACAGGACAATCTCCTGGATACCTTCAATGACCTCAGCAGCCTGGACGTTCCCATGACAACATCTCCACTGACCACCTTCAGTCTGAGTGGCTCCATACTGGACACTTCACCGATCAAGGACTCCGGCCATACAGTGACCACGTCCCTTCTCCCCCTGGACTCCCCCCAGGCCGTTGGCTCCTCGGCCCTCCAGTTCTGCAGCCCTACCAGGACTCCACAAGTCACTGCATTCATGTGACAATCACAGAGGGCTGGACTCCTAGATACAGATGTTTCTAAGAGTTTTATCTAGATTACTAATTATCAAACCACATAGAGATGGATCATGTGTATGTGTTTTTTGAATGAAATGCATGAAAAGAGACTATCTGACGTCACAGTTTGCCACATCGGGAGACCAGCCTGGAATGTTATCATGGAAAGCTCAGAAGCAAGTCAAGTCAAGATTCAGCGTTTTTACGATTAAGTAAGATTTCATGTGGACTCACTGGAGAGAATGTTTAAATCAGGAGAGTTTTCCCTTGGATTTCCAAGGAGCTGGTGTACTCAGAATCTCACGACTGTTTCATCATTTTTCAGATTTCACATGTGGAGTGCTAATCCATCGGGATGGAGTGTGGCTACTCCCATTATTACATCTCTGTTGGTTTTCCCTTCTCTCACAGTCTTGTGATGTGTCACACCCAGCAGTCAGGAGTCACATTCTACAGTACAGTGTGACTTGTGTAGAATTCCCGTAGGAAAACTATGTCTTCACAAAGCTACTGCCGTCTCTAGGTGACATCTTACTTATGCTTCATTTTCAGCGCAAGCTTTTTATCACACTCAGCCTATACTCATCACATCAATGGATACAAAGGGGGAGATCTGATTGTCTATCATGTTTCTTGGAGAGCGCCATCACTGGTGGAAAGACTACAGTGTCTCCTCGTCTCAATGTTACAAACTCACAAATTTAACTTGGTATTGACTACAGTGCTCTGACCAGCAGGGGGCGCCCTTTCAGCACAATTCCTGCTTGAGTCAAAGGGGGTCGGACAGCATTGTCAAATAAAGAAAGCAGAAATTCTGAGTTCCTCTAACAGAACAGATTTAAATGTTGGACTTCTCTCATGCTTTAGACACCACTTGTCTGACTCAATCATGGAAAAGAAGATTCATATTTTAATGATCTATCATGATTTATCTGATTAACTGTTAATGAACTTTATGTGTACATAAGATCTGTTTGTTTTGCATATTTTCACATTGAATACAAAAACATTTGTACAGGTTTTGATATATTACTGATGAGATAACTATACTTAGCCATGGGTGTGTAGCAAATATTACGCAGTCAAAAATCATTTAAAGCTGGTTTTCTTGGAATGGAAGGGAGAGAGTGAAATGAGTTAGTTTGCAAACTTGAGAATTCTGTCGTCTCATTTGACCCGTTGTTTGAGACGAGACTTGGGCCTTGGATTCTAGTGTGATGTGTGCATTTAAGGGTGCCAAATTTGTGCAAATCTGTTTGTTTTGTGTCCAGCGTTTTTTTGTCACGTTTAACCCAAGGGAGGAGTCGAGAGTTTTCATGTTCAGAGAATGCAAAGAATGGTGTAGTGATTGTTTCAGTCAGATTCATGGCTCCAGGATATTTCTGGCAACAGTTCATTGAACAATGCATTTGATATTATCGACAGTTATTATGACATTCAACTACAATTGTATTTGCTCAATTTCAGGTATTTCACCCTTATTTAATGATGAATTCTTGTCAGAGATTGAACCAAGATAACATAATTACCAATCTTCTTTTCCCTTTGTACAGTGAACATCCTCATTATTTCATTCAACATTTTTGTGTACAAATTGCCAGTTATGTAAACATTTCAACTAGGAAAAAGATAGATACGTGTCAGCTGTTTGGTCTAGCAATCATCTCATGCGAGACTAAATTTCTGAGGGTTATATTAATCAATCCATATTTAAAACAGCATTTACAAATTTAATATTCAACTTGTTATTGACTGTTTACGTCTTTTTGCTACCCCCCTGCAGAATACCTATGAGGAATGTTATAAATAAAGCGTAGATTACAATGATCATTCTAATAAACCCATTTCTTTTCATATTCCTCTTCTCAACCTTCTTCTTGATTCATTTTGGAAACTTCAGTTATACAATTCACAGAGCTTACAAATGTCTAAAAAGAAGACCGAGTTAAAACACAGTTAGTTTTGTAAGAATATCCCATAGTGCACAAATTTTTTGAATTTGCAAAGTTGATTTAGGTTTTGATGTTTTTGTACTTTCCATGATACTATAGGGAAGGCATATCTGTTTAGTTTCCAGTCTAAGCTGATGATGTAGCTGCAAAAAGAAACTCAGACTCTACTTAAAATTAAAGAAATAATAATGGTTATAATAATAATTATACTAGTAAATCAACACCTCTTATCTGTACTGTCAATGTACATGTACTGTACAAGCTGAAATTTTCGCGTACAAATATTTTTGCGAATTGCTACTTGGAGGATATTTTTGCATGGTGTTAATTTCGCGGTTGCGAGGGTGTAAATGAAGTTACTTATTCCCTACGTTGTTATTTTCGCGTGTTGTAATTTTCGCAGGTCAAAGGCGATTCGTGAAAATAAAACCACTGCGAAAATTTCAGCTCGTACAGTATCTTGGTCATTTGGTTAATGTTGTAGAAAAAGCAAAATCACCATAGATGAAATTATGGAAGGTGAAGATTGAAAAAGTGCCTTGTTCCATGTCACTCAGGAAAGGAACTGAAGGAATATTGGCAGTGAATTTAGTCTGGAGGTCGTCTCAACTTTACAATGGTAGAACGTACCAGGGGACCTTTTATAACAGGGTCATTCCACGAGACCCGACACCCACAAGTCATACAGCCCAATAGTTTGACACTAGGCAAATAAAGCCCACGAGTTCGATACCAGGTAAAAACAGCCCACGAGTTCGACAGATACAACATGGGGCTTAATGTGTCAGTCTCGTGGGCCTTGTTTGCTTAGTGTCGAACTCATGAGCTGTATGACTTGTGCACCTGTATGACTGATGGGTGTCAGTCTCGTCACATGCACCCGTTATAACAAGGACCTGAAAAACATAACCCTGTTACCTTTCTGGTTTGTCACAGTATCTGGGTACAAAAACAAAGAAGGAGAATGATTTTGGACTTCGAAAATCACCATGTAAAGTTTGGATATGGCCTCTTTAAAACAAGATTCCATTGTACAGGGAAGTCTTGTTATAACAAGGACCCAAAACATGACAATTACCTTGTTATATTATGCTTCTCTCTTTATCAGAGTGCAAACACAGAGAAAGGTATGGGACCTTCAAAATCAATAAATATAAGAGGGTTTTGTTTTATTCGACCTCTTTATAACAAGGTTCCATTGTACCTCAATGTAATGGCTGTAAAGTATCTCAGTTAACGAATCTTGCTGTGTAGAACCATGAAATGAATTCGAAGGTAACGATATATTTTTTCTCTATGAGAATCTGTGTATATGAATTCTGTTTCGCAATAAGGAGTACCTGCTCTTAATTGTTGTCATGAAATTTTTTCCCTTTGCAGGGGGAAAAAAAGTGAACTAAAACGTGTGAGAGGTTTTGCAGTATGGCCCCAATTGGTTTGTTTGTATTTTATCTAAAGTTTTGTTCAGTGGCTAGCTCAGAGCATTGATTTTTAAAGTGACATGACTTTTGAGTCATTATTACAATGAAATATGATATATCCTTTGGTATTAGGCAAAAAAAGATCAAAGTTTTCAGGCATTGACTTGTTCTGGTCTGAATTAAGACACTATAATTTGTCCACAGATTCTGTACTTTTAAATTCTGTATTTAGTGGTAATTTTCTATCTGCAGTAAGCTGACACTTATTGTCTTTGATTATTGCTTTGTATGAGGCGTATTGAATTTGGATTGTCAGAGAATTCTGGAAATAATTTAATTTCCCACAACCATGTCCTAGAAATTGATTTTGAAAGAGAGTGAGATTTTTTTTTTTTAACAATGCTATGATGAATATTGAGCAGACTTGTCACCTTTGACCCACTTTCTATGTCGTGTGTTCAGTTATTACTGTTTCAGTTTGCTATACTGAATTACCCAACATTTCACAAAAAGATTCCATTTTATGGACAATAAATAAATGAAATGAATGAATGAAATTTCAAAAATATTTTAATTTCGAATTGTATAGGTTTGAAGGTCATTTTATTCTCCAAAGAGCGACACACATGCTGGATGGTGTCAGATTATTAGGCATTGTTTGTATGTCAGTAGTCATTCTGTATTCTTCCCCTTTTAAATTTGGATCCGTCGGAAAAATGCTGTTGTAAAATTGCGAGACAAATCCAGCTATGGTGAATCTTGCTATTGCTTGCAGTGTCCTACACATTACCGTTCGTGGCGGGATGCCAAAAACGGGGTAAAATGAGTCAAATTTATTGAGTTCCAGGGAGAAACAAAGTGCCTATCAAAGTAGATGTCTATTTCTCTAAAGCACTGCTATCAGCTGTACAGTCACAGTATTACGTCATCAAGCAATAATTCTGTCTAGGTGTTCACATATTTTCATACGGCTGCATATTGTGATGTCATAAAGATATTGTGATGTCATAATAGACATTGTGACTTCATAAGACATCTGAAATTGTACAAATGCTTAGTTTTATTCAGAGTGGATGTGTGTGTGTGTTTGGGTCAGCAGCCTCCATTAGGACCAACATCCCTGCAGTGGTCTGTCTCTATTGGTCAGTTTTCAGAGACTGGTCAGACATGACATATTTTCCTGGACGAGCCTGAGAATTTTTGGCAAGAAAAATTGTCACTGTGTGACAAGATTTGTGCCAACCATCATCCTTGCTGCCAGCATTGTCTTGTGTTAAGTGTAAACTCTTGATTTGGGAGTGAGAAGATTCTTGGTGGGATCTCTCGTCTGTAAAACTTGAAAGTTAACATCATTTCTAAATGGAATTTGAAAATGTATTGAATATGAGCAGCTTTTAGGTTTGTAAGGCGATTCTCTGCGTCATCAGTTTTGCCCTGATCAATGAAATGAAATTCTCCTTTAGATGAACCTTATCGTGGCCCAAAGCATTTTTTTCATAAACATTTCAAAGTCATGACTACATGGAAATTCAGAAGACAAGTTATGATCATTTGATAGAAATTGCCGTAGTTCTAATGATAATTGTAAACAATAATTCAGATTTGTTGACTACCTTTTCTCACAGTCACCCTTTGATTATGATGAAATACGATGCCTCAAATGATGTTCCTGCGATGTTTGTCTCCGTAATGAATGAATTGAACCAGAGAAGTGTTACCTCTGTACAGAATGGTTTGGGTTAGACCGCTGTCAAATATTGTATATTCATATTGTACATTGAAGAACTCAACATAATGAGTGTATGGATCTCTCTGCCTTGGATATTATCAAATATTTGAATTTCATGGTTTTTGTCATCATAAACAACAGTAAGAGAAAACAAGCTTTGATAATAAAAAAAAATGACAAAATACTGAAATAATTGTATTCAGTGTCTTTTTCTGTGTACATGTATCTGTTTAGAATCAGTCTTGGATTCTGTATCACTAATACACATAACAATTTATTTTGTTTGGGCTTTAGTAATACAAATAAACTATACTCAGTACCTTTGAATCAGTCCAACAACTGTTCCAAAAGTACCTTTATGTGGGTAATACCAATGCCCTAATACTGCTGTGTATTTTTGTACATTTATTACTAGCAATATTATTCATCTGCAAACAGTTTTCAAATCAGTGTGATCGATCCATTTCCAGTAGACATCTTACTCTCTTCCCAGTCACATAATCAAACATCACAACTTCAGCAACAAGCCAGTTCATGGTTAGTGCATGTCCCAAATGATCACTGAACCACAGACTTTCAAATAATATGGAAAGGCCTGGTCATGAAGCACTCAAATGCCATTTTTATATCAAATCATTGTCAGTGAAATACATGGAGTGCTTTTGTTACACATTACAGATGGATCACTTTCACCCTTATGTACAGTGGACTCCTGTTGTAATCAAGTTCTTGGGAGTGGCATTTTGTATGTTAAAGCCCAAACAAAGTTCTGGTATGCCTGCAAAAGTTGTCAAATTTTGCTCCAAAATGTGAACGTATGCCTAGGAAATGTGCGGAATAACGCTGTAATAACAAGATATTCGATGGGTAAGGACGAAAATGGGATATATTAACCAAAAACATTCAGTCTCGGAACTTACCCGAACGGGGTCAGGCTAGACTCGGACTCGGGGATAACTCGGCCTCGCTTTGCTTGACGGCGGGATGAGTTGTAGCCTACTGCTACTGGTTTTCCCTCTGGATTGTACAGTGCTATGCATACGGGAGCGGCCTGTATAAACTACATTTTAGCGTTCTGTGGCTACTCACAGTAATGGTCCTAGTTGTTACAACACGCGCATCAAAAACCTCTTTGGCGCACATGCAAAATTAGTGTGCGCCTCTCAAGCACCTCTAAAAACAATCAAAGACAATTGATAAACAACAACAAAAACTTCAAAGACCGCGCGTCTCAGCAACTGAGGTGATGTGCGTATTATAAAGCGTCTTTGCTAGTAGGCTTGAGGACCGCGCGCTGTCCATTTGTTTTGTAAAGGATTAGCACGCACTTTCCTGTCTGCATGCTCAGTAAGGCCTCGTTTGGCCGGTGCCCGTAGTATTATAGAGTACTGATGAACATGGCGATCACGAACTGTGTGTAAATTGTCTGAAATAGGGTCGAGTTTTCCCTGAGACCGAGTTAGTCTGGAGCCTTCTGGAATAAAAGTCGGGTTACCGACTTTTATTATTTTTCTCAAAATACTCCAAAACGACTCATCATTCCGGTAAACCGCGTCAGCCAGGTAAGTTTCTTTGTAGACTCTTTCGATATATTGCAAGCAAATATGAAATGGTGCCAGACGGGTTCTCAAGCCCTTACCAGAACTTAGTTTTCACTTTAATATCAAAATTTCGTTATAACCGAACAAGTAAACAATAAAAAAAAAAAAAAAATACAGCAGACAACGCTGCGGCCTGAATTTTTACTTCATTGTAACTGGAAGTTTGTTAGAACTGTGTAAGCTATAACGAAAGTGCTCTGTTTATTCAAAGAAATGTGAAACATAACATAACATTCTAGATAGAACTTGCTTGAAGACTCTGTCCATTAGAAGTTGATGGCAAATTCACAGTCATTTTCAAATGACCTTTTGTTTCGCATATCATCCATGCACAAATCACATCCATGAACTGGCTCATATTGCTCTTTTATCAACCCAAACATACTGGTACAGTACATGGTATGTCTTTATCTTATCAAAATCAAACCAATACTCTTATAACACATAAAAGCAGCTATAATTTATTGGTAAAATATTCACATCACTATTTTTTTTTTTTTTTTTTTACAATAGAAACATCATTTACAGTATTTACAATGTTTGATATAAAACATTTTGTGTTGTTTTACAGTGAAATAAAAAGTTCATCAGTGATGGAGCACTGAGGCTTTATCCCAGCCACACTTTGTGAGTTATCAACAGTCCAAGCCAACAATGAGGGCGCCCTTCAGTTTGCATGGTGGAATGATGTAAGAGGAATGCCTAAGTCAGTTAAATCAAAGATACACCCCAATAAGTGACCTTCAGAAGAAATCGACTTCTGTCACAAAAAGGATGCTGAAAACAAAGCCTTTTGTACATAAGTTCTCAAAGTAAAGCCAACAATCCAGTAAGAGATAACTACAAAGTCATTTTATTCCTGCTGCAGGTCATTCATAGCTGTATTCACATAAAAGTTGTCTGGCATTCTTTATGCTTTCTTGTGATTACATTGAGTCTAAAAAGAAGAGAAACAGGGTAAAACTGGGAGAGCAGGGGATACAATTTAAACAGAAGAGGAACTAACTATAAGCATTGTAAAAGAGACTGCAGTTCAAATGGATTTTTTGATAGATTATGTGAAGAAGTGTGTTCAAAAATCCTCAACAATCACAGGGATTGCAATTAAGTTTCCCTCTTTAGGATCCTTTTGTTGTAGCGGGTCACATTTGGTCCTACATGAATTAAGACTAATGTCACTAGTGGGAAATACAGTCTACACATATTTTGAGAATCCATCAGCTTTGAAAATGTTCAACAGCAAGAAGTCCCCCCACTGCCCCCCACCCCACCCCACCCCCCCCCCCCCCCAAAAAAAAAAAAAAAAAAAATCCTGTGCATCAGAAAATACAAATTTCTTTCCAGGAAAATTTATTTTTTATATATCACAATGCGTCATATTATTTTTTACAAACTTTACGTTGAAAACACAACAAGCTTCATGCGATTTGTAGATGAAATAAAAGTATGATTTTTGAAAAAAATAATTCAATCATATTCCTCATTTCAAACACTTTCTAGTCATTGCAATAACTCTTTCATGACAAATGGACACATGGAACATTTTGTAACAAGAACCCTAAGCCTACAAGCTTGCCGCCTGCTGATGTAAGTGGCACTGACCTGACTATTGATGACATCAATATGTCAACTGACTGTGGGGCTACATTTCCACCTGTTCTCTTGCAAATGTCTATTTCCTCATGTCCTGACATCAAGTGTAAATTCAAACAGTCTGTCATCAAAACCCAAATATGTTCTCCACTTGGAGGTGGTTTCTGGCCATTGGTGTAAACTTGACAGTGATTATCTTATCTTGACTGTGACTATCTTCTCTTGACAGCAGCTATCTAAACTTAACAGTGATTATCTTAACTTGACAGTGACTATCTTCTCTTTATAATGATTATCTAAACTTGACGGTGACTATCTCAGTTTTTCTGTTTGACTCCAATCCCTTGTTCATCCTTCGTTCCTCTGCTCTGGGAGCCTTGGACCAATCAAAGTGAGAGAACTCCATGACGGATCTCTTCACAGCTCTCTCAGCCACGGCTTCCTCTGATTTCTCTCTCGGTGGACTGCCACAGACCAGCAACAAATCATAGAATAATAAAATCTTATAGAATATATATTTTGTACCCATATATGAGAAGTTGAGAAAGTCTTGTATTTACTTTGGAGCCTATTCCCAACAAGCCTGAAAGGCTTTAATTGGTCCCCCACAATGAATATGTTTATACTATGACTCGAATATATAATGATTGTTGTTTTTAATGTGGAAATAAATGAAATGAAATTAAATGAAAATCATATATTATACTAGACACTCTCAAAGAACTGAAATCAATGCCAACAAATTTATCAAAATACAGTCAATTCTGCATAAGTCAATGGCACAAATGTTGACAAATTAGCAAAGTCTACCGAAATAAAAAGGTCCCAAATTACATTCAGAGTGTAATTCATATGTACAAGTAGAAGACAAATATCATCAAAGCCATCCATGGCATTTTCTCTGTCTAGGCAATGTCACCTTGCCCAGAGTTGACTTTAGGTCTTTTAGATGTGGCTATTTCTACTACAGCTGCTCTCAAATTATCTTTTACAGGTGTCTTTTACTTCAGTCAACCTCACATAAGTCAAGTAATTGCCCAAGTCGAAGGTCTTTTCAAGTCCTCTCTTCTTTATAATCTATTGAGTTTAATCCCTCATAAGTCAAATTTTCTCTAAGTCGAAGCTATTTCTTCTGTCCAATCAGATTTGATTGGTTACAGGCAAGGTTGACTGTAGTACCAACATATCTTACCTTTATGTGTCTTTTGAATGACTCTTTATCTTACTTTTAGCATTCTTGACTTTTAACTTTTCTTTTTTTCTTAACTTTTCTTTTTTTCTTAACTTTTATTTTTCAGTGGTGGCTCAATCAGTCCACTAAAATCTTCAAAAAAAATTGAAATTGTGGCTGTCCAACAGAGAAATTTATTGACCCAAAAATAGAAAGAAAAATTAACAATCCATTTTGACTCTTAGTTGTGTGATAAGGCCACAAAGAGCTTTATTTATTTATTTATTTTTTTTTTTGGTGGCCTAACATCAATTTCTGGTGGCCTGAGCCACTGGACCACCAGGCCATCACTAATGCAGAGCCTTGGCTTTATAGGCAAAGCTGCATTTGATGACACAGCGTCAGACTATTTTCAGCATTTGATCAATCCTCCTCCCCCCCCCCCCCCCCCTCGCGGTAATTTGTTGATGCGACATAAAAGAGTCCTCATGACATGACAAAGCGAAAACACAAATCATGGGTAATGTAATCTGCGTCTGATCATGCCAAACAAACAAACAAACAAACAAAACCCTAATAGAGTAATATCATCAGCAGCATTTTAGATGACAAAAATGTGTGCTGCTGTTTTCCATATGTCTCTTCTCATGATATGTCCAAAAGTTCTAAGCTTTTGAGTGACTATCCCTTTGAATATGACTAGCTCTGATCGTCTTCTCTAGTATCCAATCATAATTTTATCCTTATCGTTAGCAATCTGCACTAACACCACATTTCTGCAACACATCCATCCTACCTGAAGAAATTATTAGCAACCTCTCTGTCTGAAACCATGGTCAAATTGGAGGCTCTGGTCTCCATGGCAACGTCCTGATCCTGAGATGGTTGGACCGGTCCCTGGCAGCGACGCCCAAAGGCGATGGTCTCCAGTAGAGCCTGTCGGTCCTGCTGGTAGAGCTTGGCAGCCTCCTCCCTCTCAGACTTGAGAACCTCTGAGACAATCACAAGGGAGACAAAGAGGCTTTATGTTGGGGATGGTATTGTTACTTTACATTAGTCAACAGCACAATTGATAGTGAAGTATGAAATAAGACAGTCACACAGAGTTCTCCATTCTGCTCAAGATGTACTGTAAAACAAGGACTATTTCACGTGCATTTTAATTTTGCAAGAGCTGAGTTTCGCGAAATTCAGATGCACGCTAAAGATCATGTCTACATTATATGCATTAAATGTTAGAGGCAACTTGTGAAAATTTCATTGTGTGAATAAGGCCGTTGGCTCTCATTCATGAAAATTTCATGCCGTGAAAATATCTTGTTTTACAATAAATTGGGGATGGGTTCGTTACTTTATGTTACTCAACAGCACAATCAATGCTGAGGCAAGAAATAATACAGTCATACCCAACTCTCCATTTTGCTCAAGACGTTATATCATTGCAATATGCAGGCACAGCTTACACAGTGCGTGGTGTGTTTATGGTGTACATCACAGATGCCCAGGTCATGGAGCTGCTGGGTGTGAGATTTTGCAGTGCATCAGTATGTCAGTATCGCCCAAGGAGCAGAGCAACCACAACACCAGGGAGAGTGTAAAGGGGCGGGGGGGGGGGGGGGTGTCCCCTGGCCCCACAGTAAGGACCTAAGGCATTTTTAAGTTGCAAATTGTGTGATCTTGCCAATATTAAACATACTTTCTTGGTGTATTCTGATGAAAAAAAGATATTGTGTCAAAATTAGACCTTTTTGGTCATTGGAAGTCAATGTTTTCTTGTGATTTATGAGGGAAGGGGGGAAGTTTGTGATGCATGAAAAAAAGCTTGTAAGGCGTGTGAACCTGACAAAGACCCCTGAGATCCGAGTCACAAGCCTAAGGCGTGAGACTTGGTAGCACTAGGAAGGTGGGTTGACTTAACATCACCATATGCCAGGGTTTAAACAACTACTGTAAAAGTAGATATTTTTGCACGACTAATTTTTTGCGCTCGGCCAGGTAAAAAGAGTTTCGCGCTCGGCCGGGTCGGTACAAAGACTTTCGCATGTTTTTAATTCCGTGGAATCAACACGACAACTACTGTAACATATGATAAGCAAAAATATTTGCGTACATTTTCGCGCCAGTTTCTATCTATAGTTGCGCGAAATGCGCGAAAATTTCAACAACGCAAAAATTTCTACTTTTACAGTAATGCACAGTAATCACTTTTACAAACATCACAATGAGGGAACACATTTTTTTTTGTTTTGTTCCGTTTCTAATGGATGGAAAAAAAGTACAACCACATATCAAATGTGTGAATGAATATTGAGAGATTTACTATGTCTCATTGTCTGCCATTATATATGAAATTTACAAATATTTCTCACAACACCAAAAAATATGACACTGATTTTAGGGAATCATTTCTCCAAAGCACATGGACAAGATAATCTAAAGCGATGATGAAGGCTGACCTAAGTCATTGATTACAAATTTTTCTTGGGTCCCAACATTCCAATTTTCTCTGCCTTCCTTCATTCAGCAGTCATATATACTTTTTCAATAGTGAGGTACTTTCACAAGTAATCTCATTACATGGCAAGCAGTTCCATCATCTACCTGATATCTTTACTGATACCTCAGAGGACAACTCAAAATATTCTCTTCAATCATAATTCTATGACTCCACCATATCTCACCATGTCAGTGAGTAGGGTTCTAGGTAGAGTGTTGTATTAAAGGTAAATATTCTGAACTCAAATCCTTAATATTTTTTTATATCAGTCCAACAAAGTGAAATGATAAACAAGCTTGTCTTCAGTTACATTTTGCTCTTAAATGAAATCTCAAACCCTTAAAAGAAAGGAAAAAGGTACATTTCCATTGGAATTTTAACCCGTTGAAGACGAGTCCCGAGTATACTTGGGCAGGTGTCTATGGAAAACGCATGTTATAGCAAAATCAAACCGTTCTCAACGGGTTAATGCATGGAAAACAAAATGGGTGGACTAACACTCTGCAAGTTTACAATCTTTGACCAATATTTTTTCCAGTATTAAATCACACTTGTGGAATACATTTAGCAGCCTCATAGTGAATGACATTTTCTATCATGGTTACAGAGCTAGAACCAAGGAGATTTTCCCCAGTAACCACTAGAGTGCGGACTCTTCATACGCCCTGTACTATTGTTTTATGAGCACACGGGGAGCACTGGATGACAATGAGGCGTTAGGCGCTCCCTCGTGCTAACACACTAGCAAACGAGCAACTGAGGAGCAGCCAAATCAAGAAGTGTGTACTTGCGTAAAAGTTAAAATACACGCTGTAAATGTTACTTAGTACGCAAAGTCTGCCATTACTACATGGGTAATGGGTGCCCCCATGAAATCACTGACACCAAATATAGTTCGCCCTCTAGTGGTGGAGAGGAGAAAAATCTTTTTGGCTAGAACAATGTGAAGACTCATCACCATCAAACCTACCTTGTCTGTCCAGAAGCTGTAGGGGTGGGGTGTGGAAGATAACATAGTGACGATATTCCGTCTCCTGAGCCAAAGGATTCTGGGACAGGTCTGTGGGAGAGAAAGACACAGGTGGTAGTGAAAGCCATGGAATCTAGGAGACATTACAAATCAAAGCTATGGTATGAGTACATCTTCATTTTGATGAATCAATGAAACGAGGGATCGTATAGTTTTGGTTCAGACCTAACTTCAGGTTTCTACCATTATTATAATTTCTTTTTTGTGTGTGTGTGTGAGATAATGAGAAATTTCTGATGAAATGTGAAAGAGCATGTTTTTGCAAGAGGGATTCAATGTTTATTTTACGAATATTGGTTTTGAAATGGCTGAGATATCCAAAACAGAGCAATTCTAATAAAAGGTGGGACTCACACTTTATTCGATTGCTTTGTTTTACTTTTTTTTTTTTTGAGTTCTCAGCTATTCCAAAACCGATTTTCATCTAATAAAGATTGAATTCCTCTTAGAATGGTATGCTCTGTATCATTACATAAGTGGTTTCTTGGCATCTCACAAAGTCAAAAGCCCAATCTTCATCTCCGCCAAAACCATTTCTTAAAGTTTGTAGGAGACTAAAGCATTGTGGTCAAGCCATAAAGTATTTCAATCCACTGACAAACCTTTATAGCAGCCTAGTCCATGACTTACTCAGTGTGTGGAGAGCTTGCAAGGCTCGAAGCTCAGTGACCGTCTCCTCCAGCTTGGTCAGTTGGTTGTTGTGTAGCATCAACACCCTCAGGTTGGTCAGAGGGGCTAGGAGTCCAGAAACACTGACCAGTTCATTGTCCTGTCAAACAAAAAAAAACAAAAAACAAAACATAAATATCAAAAAGTCATATAGAATGTGTAATATTGCAGCATGCGGACAGATTACATTCAATATGGTTCAATTTGCAGTATCTGCCAACCCCAAAATTCAGAAAATAGGAATAACTGGGAGGAAATAATGCAAAAATTGGAATTTGCGCTAATCTCTCATGCACTATATGTACCTCTATCATAATTTATCACTATTAGCAGGTGCCAACGTAGGAACAGAAAGTTGAATGAAAAGTCTTCTTTACATACAAATATGGCTGTTCCCATTGCATGCATGATATGCTAGCAGACAAATGTCCACATTTTGACAATGCTTGTGTGGATTTCATTAGTGCAGCCACTAAAAGAAGCTTTAAAGCTATTATAGAACCAACAGCTTTAAGTTTCCTCTGGAGGATGTCATGGCCTTGTTTGTAACCGCAATACTGCAAAAAAAAAAAAAAAAAAAAAAAAAAAAACAACCAAAACTTGTAAAAAATGTTGAGAGCCATGGTATTGGAGAAAACAGTCCATTGATGTCAAAACTCTCACAAGTACTGTACATGAAAAAGGCTAGCTCCATTTCCCATCACTTCTGTTTGCTGTTGTCTATTCTGCACTTTTGAAACACAACTAATCTTGCAGATACACTTGTACAGGGCTAGAGGACGCACAAGAAACTTTAAACTGTGTTCCCCTTCTGGATAATATGCTTGTATGAGGTGTACGTATGTCTCACCTTCATGTCAAAAAAAATAAAATGAAATAAAATAACAAAAGAAATGTGACTTTTTTCATCTGAAGGTATTATTCTTTTTATTTATTTTTTTATTTTTTCATTTATTGCACACTTTGGCACATTATCTCTCACCTGGAGGTAAAGTTCTGTCAGACGGTAATTGATTGACAGACAGTTGATCCTCCTCAGTTTATTTCCATTGAGCCAAAGTCTGTTCAGCAGCTTGTACTGGCCAAGGTCACTGACCTCTGTTAACCCTTGGTTGCTAAGATACAGCTCAGTGACATCAAGATCCTTTCTGATGCCCTGTTGGTTCATCTGGTCTTCAATCAGCTGAAAAACAAAACAAAACAAAACAAGATGAAATAATATGAGTTCCCTTTAAAGGGGCATAGTCCCGGTAGTGTAGAGGGCGCTGTTGATGATACTGCCGATCACCGTTAGCATTGATACGAAGATTACCGAAGTTGAGCTGTCATCAAGAGTAAAGTGCGTAGGTGTTGCTAAGTAACGTTGCCTTCGTTGTCTTCTCTGCGCATCGCGCAGTCTGTAGTAATGCCAGGGTGCATGCATATGTGCTTGTTATCATGACATCACAAAAGAAGTTTGCTAAAGCTGTCATCCCCCTCAGCCGAATCATGAGCCGAGCTGTAATCGGATCACTGACTACAGTGAATCGGACTTCCTCGGACTCGGGGAAGTGGGCCAAAGCGTAAGCGCTAAAGAGGGGTCGATAGCGTAGGTCTCTATAGGAAACTTGCGCCGTGCGCCCGCGTACGCATTTGACTAAAACACCGGGACCATGCACCTTTAATTTCTTTTGTAACTCAGGGGAGGGGAGGGGGAGGGAATGACAGAGAGAATGAAACATATTCCCATTAATTCATTCATTCAAGTGTATGGCACAGTGCGCCTGGTTGATACCATTTTCCGACTATTGCTAGTCAGATGGGGCGAACCATGAGGGGTTGGTATCATCATCATTTGCCTGTTTTCTTGTGTTGGTAGGCAGGGGGCGGGGACCACTTCACCGGATTGGCACCCTGCTCTTTGCTATGAATGAATGAATAAAGTGGGATCTTACAGTTTACTTATGTATACATGCATGTGTCATATGGCTAACACACACACATGGGATCCCCCATTTAATTTGATCACAACTGCAACTTCCACAAGGTTTCAACCATGTGCAGTGAACACTTCAATTTACTACGAAGCAGCAGCAAAAATACAATGTAATTTACATGATGGCAAAATGACACAAAATACAACACAAATCATAATCAGGGAGCAATTTGTGAGGAATATGCATGGTTCATCTATCATCTGATCATTTGTTATACCTTTACCATGGTAAATAAATTACTTACCTAGACTCTACTTAATTTACTGAAGATACTGGAACAGTGCTGTAGCAGTAAATTCACCACTAAATAATACCACTAGGGCACTACCAGTTTAAGTAAACTTACAAGGGTAGTAAGTAATAGTAATATTAGTATTCGGCAGCTGTACCAGTTTACACCACTCCACTGATATCATCCTCTTAGTAGGTGTCAGTCAAGAAAGTTGATGGGGAAAACATGGTAAATGATTGCTGGTTCTTTGGACAGTGTAAAAAGACTTCTTCAGGTGCAACATAACAATCGGGTAATTTGATCATGATGCATTTTACCTCACTCCAATTTTTGGACTAGGCAGAGAATGTAAAATTTGTACACTATCTGGGGGGTGTTTCGTCAATTTAGTCAGCGCTGACAAGTTGTCAGTCTCTCACAATTTCAATAAAATCCTTGGTTTTGATTGGTTGAGGCGCTCTTGTCACTAAAATTGACCCTATTGTTATTTATAATGTTTGAATGTTCACAATAAACAACACTGATCACACATCAGCTGAATTTGTGGTTCACGTTTAATGTGACTGACCAAACACGGTCTCCATGTTGTTAGCTTCTGCTTAACATAGCGATTCATTACGGAGTCGTGTGCATACATTACTGGGTCGCGTGCATACATGGTATGGTATCCTTAAAACAACAAAACAAATTGAACAAATAACACTTGCGATACTACATTCCTCCCCACCTTGGATAGAATGTTAAACCTTATTAAAACTAGAAATGTCGCTTTGGCGACTGGTATGCCTCCGCCATAATGCATGATTTTCCCAATAGGTCTAGATAGTACGTGTGGACACTGTGTGATTACATTTTCACAAAATTGGCAAAATATTGGAACGACAAGTTTGTCACAAATGTGTTGAATGTTCACCTTCCTTGACGTAGGTTTAATTGGATGAATAGGAGAGCATGTATCTAGGGATTTAAGGACTTTAACTTGACTTTGACCCATTCATACATTTAGGCATTGAGTAATTTTCAAGGTACAGGTGTGGAGAAAAAGTGCAATTTCTGAATTGAATAGTAAATTGTTACCATTTTCATCTGGCCCTTGACCCTAAAATTCATAAGATAATTACTTTCAGGTAGAACATGCATAATATGTACTAAGTTTCAAGGTAACTTGAGCCACTTCCGAGATATGGAGGAAAAAGTTAGTTCAGCACTTTCACTTGATCTTTGACCTTTTGACCTTTGAGGCAAAAAGAGAAAAAAAAAAAAAACTTTCCAGAGAATTTCTATTAGGTTACACACGCATACACCAAGTGTAAAAAAAAATAACCCTGCTGGCATTGCATAAATATGAGGGTAATAGTAAAATTTTGAAGTCTTGCACTTGACCTTTGACCCCATGAACCCTACATTCTCTAGATAATCACTTCCAGTCAGTACATGTATATACTATGTTCCATGAAGATACCTTGAACAATTTACCAAGGTACGGAGAAAAAAAAAAAGTTTTAAAATTTTTACTTGACCTTTTGACCTTTGACCTTTGACCTCATGACCCAAACTTTCACCAGAGAATCTTAATTGGGTAATACATGTATACACTAAGTTTCAAGAAAATCTCTTCAGGCATTCAATAGATATGGTGGAAATAGTAAAATTTTATGTATTTGACCCTGACCTTTTGACCTTTGACCTCATGACCCAAACTTTCACCAGAGAATGTTAATTGGGTAAAACATGTATACACTAAGTTTCAAGAAAATATCTTCAGGCATTCAATAGATATGGTGGAAATAGTGAAATTTTATGTGTTTGACCTTGACCTTTTGACCTTTGACCTTGAGCATGTGCACCCAAAAGTTGATAGGCACAACTTCACCCCCTAATACACATACATCCCAAGTTTCATTAGGATACCTCAACAGGTTTTGATAGTTACCTTGTCCACAAAATTCATTACGGACGGACGGAAGGACGGACGGACGGACGGAAGGACGGACGGACGGACGGACGGACGGACGGACGGACGGACAACCCGAAAACATAATGCCTCCGGCACCACTTCGTGGCGGAGGCATAAAAAGAATTTAGCTAAGGAGCAACTGACTGTTGAGTGTACTCAACAGATTTAGTTACCAAAACCCAAACATTTTTTGTTTTGTTTTGTAATTGATAGCAAAACACTTTCCAAAAATAAACCAAAACTGCTGATCCAAACATCCAACCTGTCATTATTTTTCTTTTTATGTGTGTTCATTACCAAATATGTATTTTGAATACACATACACCATAAATAACATATTTTTTTTTTTTAACTTCTTGAGCTTCACTGAACTGTGTTTTCTTCCTTTAAATCTTAGTAACAATGCACAATACAAAAGTCAGCCTCATGCAAACTCAAGGCTGCATAAACAGGTTTCTTTCAAAACTCCAAATAAAACATATCACCAGCTAACTTTCGCTTATGTTTTCTTCACCATAAAATTACAGTGGGACCTTTATCTTTTCACTCATAGTTCTCTGCTACTTCTACTTCCTTTTTTTTTCTTTTTTTTTTTATACAAAACAGGTATTTGTCATCTAATCTACTGAACTTTCAAAACACAGATGAAATTTCTTTGTCAAGTTGACAAATGTAACCTGAGAACCATGAACACTGGAAAACTGTTTAAAACCGTTTGGCACATAACAATCCATATATCATTCACTAGTATAATGATGGAAACCCACAAGATATGAAAATCCATGCATGTATAATACATCTGGTCTCGGATATGAGTGACTGACAGAAAGAATACATGGCTGTACTGCCAATAAACTTTTCATCTACATGTATAACAGTACGCAAAAAAAAATTACAGCATGGGTACACCTTCTGAAAAAAAAAATAACAAAACGCAATGTGAAAGGTGGTTAAGTTATTATCATCACCATGAGTGGACTAACACCCAGTTGCTTTAACTGTGTGAAGAAAAAAATAAACTTACATAGTTGCTTTATGCACATCTTAATATCCATTCAGTGAAACACATTACTCTTTTTCAATATTATACTGTCAATGATAACTTTTACAATAATGTGGTCTGTCAATAAAAGAAAAATTTTACTCTATGTTCTGGTAAACATACTTCAAAAAAATAAAAATAGTTGGTCACACAATGTCATCCGAATTGTGATTTTCGTGACATATATACTTTTATACAAAGTATGATTGTGGAGTAACAAAAAAATCAAACAAAGTTAAAAATCATCTCGTTATGTGTCTGCCACTCTTAGACACTTTCAAAATCATCGAAAAAAAAAACACAAACAATTTAAATAAGCAGTAGAATACACTTTTGTCTTCTTAGTGTCAATTTTGTATCATCAGGTAAGCGTTATTTCACTTCTTGACAAAAAGTCAATACACAAAATCACGAAAGCGTAATGGAGGATGGCGCTCGCGACGTGGATTGCGACGTGGTACAGCAGGTGGTGAATGACCTGCTGGCAATGGGACATCACGTGCGTTTGGAGCAATATCAGTTTCGATGTCATCATCATCATCATCATGACGATTGGAAGGGACTGGACCGCTATACAGCTTGAAACGCGAACAGTTGCGTGTGATGTAATGATTGGCACAACGAACTGTAATGCGAGATCCACGCTTTCTCACAACTTTGTATGGCTGCGGAAGATATGGCGACTGGTGCTTTGGAACCATTCCATCTCTGCGAACAAGCACCGTATCGCCAACAGCGATTTGAGATGTGTGAGTCTTGCCGCGGCTGTCTGCATAGTTCTTCATACGTTGTTTCTTGTCTCCATCGCGATCGCGAACAGAAGCATCGAGGTCAGTGCGATGCTGTTGGGATGGTGTTTCTGGAAGACGTGTGCGTAGCGGTCGTCCGAAGAGAAGGGTCGCTGGGGGGACCCCTGTAGTAGAGTGTGGTGTTGCACGATAGTTACGCAAGAACTTGTATATTTCTTGCTTCCAACACTTGCGTTCCGCGATAGCACAGCGATAGACTTTCTTGAGTGTCTTCATGAATCGTTCGACCTCACCATTTGCTTGAGGCCAACGCGGTGTAACTTTCCTGTGTCTGAACCCCGAAATAGTGGGCAAACTGGCTGAATTCCGCTCCGTTGAACGGTGGGCCGTTATCAGTACGGACCACAGTGGGAACTCCAAAGCTTGAGAAGATCCGGTCAAGTTTCGGAATGACCAGACTTGCTGCAGTAGAGGAAACAATCTCTACCTCAACGAAACGCGAGTAATCATCAATGACGACCAACATGTCGTCACCGCTAGAAAGGTCGGCAGAGTCTACGCTGACTTCTGTCCAAGGTTGTTGCGGAAGCTCAGTCATTCTTGTGGTTCCTTGGCATGCTCAACTGTATTCATCTGACAAGACAAACAATCGCGAACTGTGTGTTCAGTCATACGATCTATGGAAGGGAACCACACCTTCTCACGCAACAGAGCTTTTGTCTTGGTTATGCCTTGATGGCCCTCGTGTGCTATGTCAATGATACGCTGTCGAAGAGAGCGTGGGATGACAATACGATGATCACGAAGAAGCATGCTACCGCCATCCGATACTGTGAGTTGATCTCGTACTTCATGCAGGCTTCTATATTCAGACTGTAATGACGCATCTGCAGACGCTAGGTCATTCCAGCTGTCCTTCTGGATAGCACGAATACAGTTTTGAAGGACATCATCTGTGCTTGTTGCAGATACTAAGTCCTCATACGTAACCGTCTTGGGAATCGTGTGTGCTGCAATGAACGAGACTTGTTGTTCAGCGATTTCTTCTTCTGCTGATGACCCTGTGCACTGGGCGATACGTGGGTGACGCGACATATAGTCGGCTGGGTTCAATTTTCCAGGATGGTATTGGACCTGGAAGTTGTACGCTTGGAGCCGCAGTAACCAGCGTTCTATGCGTATGGGTGGCTTTGAATTGGCGTTGTTGAACATTGCCAACAGTGGCTTGTGATCTGTGGTAACAACAAATGATCCGCCGTACAGATAGATGTGGAAGTGTCTGACAGCCCATGTTATGGCAAGTGCCTCCCTTTCTGTTTGCGAATAGCGTTGCTCTGTTGGCGTCAATGACCGACTAGCCAGTGCGATAGGGATGACCGACTGTGTTCGCGAGTCATGCTGGACGAGAATGGCCCCAAGGCCAAGGGGGCCTGCATCCACGATAACCTCTGTCGGATTTGCTGGGTTGAAATAGCCCATAGTACAATGTTTGGAGACAAGTTCCTTGATGCGATTGAAGGCTGATGTTTGAGATGGTCCCCAAGACCAAGGCACGTCAGCTTTTGTTAGTTGTCGTAGAGGAGCAGAGATGGACGCAAGGTCTGGAATGAAACGAGCACAGTATGTCACCATGCCTAAAAAACTGCGCACCTCTGAGACGTTCTGTGGCTCTGTGACAGCGTTGATTGCGTCAACCTTTCGCGGATCAGGGCTGATACCATTGGCTGTGAAGACATGTCCAAAGTACACTACGCGATCTGTACTAAAGACACACTTAGCGGGGTTGAGAGTCAAGTTCACCTTGCGAAGACGTTGCATGACAGCATCAAGTCGTGCGTCATGTTCTGCTTGACTGCGACCGAAGACAAGGAGATCGTCACTGATATTCAGCACACCTGGAAGGTCCTGAAAAGTAGACTGTATTGCATGCTGAAAAACCTCGGCCGCAGAACAAAGACCGAAATTGAGACGTTTGTACCGGAACAGCCCAACATGTGTAGAAAAGACTGTGTACTGACGCGACTCTTCATCAAGCTCTATTTGGTGATAACCTGAATTTAAGTCTAACGTGCTGAATGTTGTTGCTCCATTGAGGGCTGCGATAAGATCGTCAACAGTTGGAATGACGTGACGTTCGCGTTTGATGGCGGTGTTGACATTTCGCATATCAACACAGATGCGAATGGCCTCGCTAGTATGCTTGGGTACGACTGTGATGGGCGAGACCCACGGCGTTGGGGAGTTCTCGACCTTCTCGATGATATCGTTCTCCAACAATCGATCAAGCTCCTGTACCACTTTATCGCGCATGTGGAACGGGATTCGACGATGAGGAATGGCTGTAGGAGTTACTGATGTGTCCGCCTGTATGTGATAGCGATAATTGTTCAGGTTGCCTATGCCAGTAAAACGATCTGGATAGAGCGACTTAGGCGAAGCTGATGACGTGGTATATGCGAGTTCTACAAGACCGAGTGCAGTGGCCGTTGCAAAGTTCAATAGCGTGTCACCATCATGGGAGGTAACATAAACTTCAGTGGTAGCAGATGACGACTTGTAGCTGATCGTAGCTGTGAAGGTACCTTTAACATGAAGAGGAGTCGAATTACCATATCCATACACAGGAATAGAATGCGCAACCAAAGGTGGCTGCGGCCTGAGCTCTGCGAATGTCCGCTGAGACATCATCATGACCGATGCCCCTGTATCGATGACAGCACTGATGGGGGTGTCGTTGACGTGTACAGTTACAGTCGGTTTAGGCAGTGGCTTTGCCTCGATATGAAACTGGTAGTGTTCATACTGGCCTGTACTGGCATGACTGGGAGGTTCTGGGTCTGTTGTCATGGATGGGGGGTTTGTATCACTGCTGATAGTGGTAGTAGCTTGGACATGCTTAGCAACGTTGCCTTTGCTCTTCTTACTAGTCAAACAGTACTTAGCAAAATGATTTTGCTTACCACACGCATGACATGTCTGGCCCTTGGCTGGACAAGGCTTGTTCCGGTGTGGAAACACACCTCCACAGTTGCGGCATGTGCAGTGTTCAGTCTTTGCTGCATGTTGTTGTTGTGACTGTCTCTGGTGGTGCACTGGGCGAGTACGACTACGAGTCCCGACTGCTTGTACGGTTGTAGCGGTAGCTTCTGCACCTTCCATTACTGCAGCATGGCGATCGGCTTGCTCATATGCCCGTGCTGTACTAAGGAGTTTGTCCAGCGAAATTGTATCACGCAATGCATGTCGGCGTAGCTTTTGTGACCGACATCCAAGAATAATCTGCGACTTAATTTCAGCATTGTTGTCGGCAAATTCACATGAAACTGCAAGTTTTTGTAATCTGTGGCAATACTGATCAACAGTCTCATCTTCAGTTTGTCTACACTGCCTGAACACAAAACGTTCATATTCAATGTTTACAGATGGACAGAAATGCTTTCCTAGTGCTGCTTTGGCTGATGCATAGTCCTCACCTGTATCAGGTAACGTGTCAAAAATATCTGAAACCTCCGGCCCAGCGTAGTGGAGGAGAAGCGCTCGTTGCTGCTTGGCATCTTTCACAGCAAATGCCGTGAACAAATTATCCAGTCTTTTGACGCACTTTGCCCATCGTTTTCCAACAGTTGCCGGCTCATCGTGCACAGAAAATCGCTCAAACTGTGGGAGATTCATCCTCACTCTGCTCGTCGCCAATATAATGTTTGAATGTTCACAATAAACAACACTGATCACACATCAGCTGAATTTGTGGTTCACGTTTAATGTGACTGACCAAACACGGTCTCCATGTTGTTAGCTTCTGCTTAACATAGCGATTCATTACGGAGTCGTGTGCATACATTACTGGGTCGCGTGCATACATGGTATGGTATCCTTAAAACAACAAAACAAATTGAACAAATAACACTTGCGATACTACATTATTGTCAGTGACTGACAACTTGTTGACCCTATTGTTATTGTCAGTGACTGACAACTTGTCAGGACTGGCAACTTTCAACAGTGTACTACTGATCCTAGACCTAGCCCAACCAGACGCTGTTAAATAGTATAGCAAGGGTACCAGATCTCGCGCAGGGACTTCATGGTCACGCATAGCGTAACTGCGTATAGCAAGCATTAATACGCGTAAGACTAAGCACAAAATTTGCCGATACACCCATGGAATAAACATACCTGACAACCGCTAAAAATGAGAAGGAAGCAGGTAAGAAATTTTGATTTCAAACAAATTTTTCACTAAATTTCCGATTTTTTCGAACAAATTTTTCACTAAATTTCCAATTTTTTATCTTGTAATTTACCTACCTTAGCTTAAAATCTGTTTTAAGGATGTTGTAGCCTAGACGTGTTGTCTCGCTTGTCTCTTTCGTAGCCGATGGAATTCGTAATTTGTTCAATCGATCGTTTATATATTCTACGAAAGCCGAAGCACGTTACAGCCGCAGAGGGGCAGACACTTTCACGCATGAAACTACATAGTAAGGGCATCTGCGCGACCTTTACATACCCCGAGAAATTGAACGCATAAAATTAAGTCCGACATACAAACGGCGACGGCGCACTACTCCGTCATCGTATCATCAGGAGATTCTGGGAGGTGATTTTTCTGCATTTTCGTCATATTTATTGAGAAATTCAGGTACGATTGTGGAATAATTTCTATTATAAGAGCATCACAAATTTTCGTGCGCGATATCTAGACCCCTCAACCATTATGATACGCTATGTACACGATGTATGACCAAGGAGGTACTAGGCGAGCTCGCCTAGTACCTCCTTGACCTTGGTATGACTACTTAACTTACCTATACAGCGACTGGGCTGTGTATAGTTATAGTTAATCTAGACCATACAGTTGGTTAATACACATAAAACATTAGTGTCATTACCATGATTACCTTCACTGACGTTGTTGAAGATGCTGCCATTTTGTCCTGTTTATTTCCAAGAACTAAATCGTATCAACTGCTTACGGCTCTCTATCAAAACTACGCAAATTAAATGTCCTAATTCCAACCAGAGTCATATTTGCGGTAGGATGTTTAATACCATCTCGATCGAGTGAAGGAAAACGAGAACAGTGAAAACACGTACAGGTACACCAACAACACACTCCTGCCTGCTCGCGCTCCTGGATCCTGCGATCTACCACCACACATCATCACACAACACAGCTAACAGCATGCACGGCATGGCAGCAGACTCTTTGATGTTTACAAGCTGCCTTGGACACCTAGCCATAAAGATTGATTATTATAAAATACAATTTGCGTAATATTTTATATTCATAAAATATTCATGCAACCAAATATATTTTCAACCTTTAAATATTATTTTTACATTACATTTTATTTCATTTATTCTGATTAAAAATAATATATCATGGATCAAAAAGACTCCTTTTAACTTTGCAAATACAAATTGATGTACGGATAGCTAATCGAGTCCCAAATTTATGGTATGTTGTGAATGTGAATACCAGGAACGACTCCTAAGTTAATCTATTATGTTGTTGTTATTTCCCTATCTTAAAAAAGATCAGATTCAAATACAAGTACGTAAGATACGATATTTCAAAGAGAAAGAACAAGGAAAATTATGGGCGGCGGAACCGGGGGGGGGGGGGGGGGGGTGGGGGGGCTCGCCCTCCCGCAACACTTTTTGTGCACCATACAAGTACAAAGGAATACATAAGGGCCCGAATTCACGAAGGTGGTACAAATGAAACCATGGTTTAAACCATGGACAAAAACCATGGAGCGCCAAGTGTCACACGGAATATTTCGCTACGAAATTGGTCATTTCGACGACAAAATGACCGCTTCGTTAACGAAATTATCATTTCGTGGACAAAATGTTCATTTAGTTACAAAATGTTGTTATTTTGTTACAAAATAATCATTTCATCGACGAAATGACTGATTTCGTAACGAAATATTCCATGCGACACCTGGCGCTCCATGGTTTTTGTCCATGGTTTAAACCATGGTTTCATTTGTACCACCTTCGTGAATTCGGGCCAAGGTGTCATCACTATATGCCCCCACCCCACTTTTTTTTTTTTAAAATCCGGAAGTATGTAAGTGGCACTAATATAGAGATCTTGAAATGTGAGCGCGGTACTAAGGTTATGTATTTCCACTGAAGAAACCCGGAAATGGAAACTGAGGCCCCCTTTTTTTTTCTTTTTTTTTCTTGTTACCTCATGAAACAGGAGTCCAACCCCCCCCCCCACACACACACACACCCACACACACAGCCCTGCATCAGGAGATACAATAATTGTCTTCATGGTATTTGAGTTTGAGTTTTGTGGGTTTTGTTTTGTTTTGTTTTGTTTTGTTTTTCTTCTTCTTCTTCTTCTTCTTCTTCACGTCTGAATCCTTCAATGAGCTGAAGATTCTTGCAGACTCTTATATTTACATTATAATACAGTTTATGTCCTGATATTTTACAAACATAGAGATTAAGGCATTGTGATGTGGACAACAATATCAGAAAATATAAAGAGAATTCCACAAAAATAAAATTTTCATGAAAATTACACATTCCATCAACTTGATACTGACATATTGTTATGTTAAAGGGATCGTATAGTTTTGGTTGAGACCTAATTTCAGGTTTTTAACATTTTTTGGTGAAATGTGATAGGGCATATGATTCCATGAGGAATTCAACATTGTATTTCATTTGATGAAAATTGGTTTTGAAATGCCTGAGATATCCAAAACAGAGCTAATCTTATAAAGTGTGGGACCCACACTTTATTACGATCGCTTTGTTTTACTTTGTTTTTGGATGTTTTAGTCATTCCAAATCCGATTTTCATCAAATAAACTTTGAATTCCTCTTAAAATGGTATGCTCTGTACTATATTTCACAAGTGTTTTCTTGGTATCTCGCAAAAAGTTAAAAGCCCAATTCTCATCTCCACCAATACTGTATCATCCCTTTAAGGGTAGCAATAATTACTCCCCCTGATTTCTGAAAGCGGTTAGTCATGTGTTCTTTCATTATGCCTGTAGAAAAGTGAATTTATGTGTAACTCCTTTTATATTTTATTTTATTTTTGTCCACAAATATGTCACAATCTGTTAGTAGTCTCCTCATCCAGCGGTTCTAGTACCAAAACATTAAAAATTTCTAGCTTTTGCATCGATTGTCCGATTTTCCTCAAACTTACAGTGTTTTCTACTAATGTTGCTGCTTTCACTCAATCTACATTACTCTTTTTGTTTGGGTTTCCCTTTAAAGACAGGGATGGCGGAGCGTTTTTAAAAGTGGGGGGTGGGGGGCACTTCCAGGTTTCATGAGCTAACAAGCAAAAAAAAAAAATTGGCCCTCAGCTTATCCCTCCCCTTCCACTTCCGGGTTTCTTCAGCTGACAAGCAAAAAAAAAAAAAAAAAAAAAAAAAAAAATCTCTATCTGTGGCCCAAAGTGACGACACCTTATGTATTTCTTCGTATATGGTGCACAAAAAAGGGGCGAGCCGCCTGCCCCCCCCCCCCGTATCGCCGGCCGTGAAAGAAAGGCAAGGAAATAAATAAAGAATCCCTCACAAATCATATTGAAAGGGGGAAATGAGCTTTTAAAGATTTGCTACGGCCATTTTGTGTTTTTTGATTCAAGCGATTTTTATCCAGTGAATTCTTGGCGAAGGTGACTTTATCAATATTACTAATATGGATCTGCTGCGACGGAATGATAGTGTTATCGTTATCATGATGACTCTGGTATATGAACTCCAAATGAAGAGTTTGTTCGCAAAAACCGATAAGTCCATATTTGCCAAATGGAAATATTTAATTGCGATTAAAGGTCAAGAAAAATAAAGAGAATAATAAGAAAATTTTTGCTTCTTTTGACCATAACTTCAAAAATGTACCTTTATATGTAGTGACCAATATATCAGTTAAAAGGTATTATTTTTTACTTTATGACAGAGACCGTATCTTAAAAAATGGACTTATCGGTTTTTGCGAACAAACTCTTCATATCTATCACAGTCAGTCTGTGAGTCCTGCGTACCAGTAACTGAAATATCCCCCTCTATACTAAAAAAAAAAAAAAAAAAGGGGGGGGGGGCGATACTTCAAAGGAGAACAGTTATTATTGTCCACCTGTTTCATCTTCCTGACTGAAATTTTTTTGATTGACAGATCGACCATCCCTTGCGTGATTGTCAAAACAAATTTAATATCATATCATGCCACTAGTTTGCGCAGATATTTCACACACTAAAGAATTAGTTATTCTTTTTTTTTTTTTTTTTTGCCTGCCTTATCACCAGTGATTGCTGCTGGTGGCTGTTTATCTCTTTTTAATGTGTGGGGGGTCATATTTAGGATGTGATGAAAATGTAGGCCTTGCACAATTTGTCGAAACTTCCCCCGCACAATTAAAGTATGGAATGAACTTCCTTCTTCCGGAATCACACTAACTGACTCAGTTGAATTTAAGGAGATGTTACTTAATGGAATAATTGTTTAAACGTCCACCTTCCGGCACCTCCAGTCAAAACTCCAGTAGGAGTATTCAGCAGGAGGATCTCAACCAAGTACCAGTACCAAGTACAGTTAAACCTGCCTTAGCGGCCACCTGTCTATAGCGGCCACTGAAAAATCCCCCCGAGAAAAAAAAGCCCTGTTAAAGACCCTGTGTATAGCGGCCACCTGTCTAACGCGGCCAGCGGCCACAAATTTTGTTTTCCGCGGTAGATTTTAACCTGTCTATAGCGGCCACAGAGCCGGTAATTTGGCGTGTTTTTCTGATTTGTGGCCGTGCCAGACATTCATGGGCAACGTTCAGTGATCGCCACCGCTGCATTCATCACTTATTCAGTCATAATAATGCACTAGTGTAAAGCTTTCTTCACGACTGTACACATGCAATAGTGCAACAATTTCATAAACACTGGCATTGTTCAATGCATGAAATACACGTGTGTATACTTACGCATAGTACTTATGTACATTAAATACTTATCGATGTATTAAACGATTATGTACATGTATAGGCAATGCACATTAAGTTGGATTACCTGTCTATAGCGGCCACCTGTCTATAACGGCCACTTTTTTCGTTTCCCTTGGGTGGCCGCTATAGACAGGTTTGACTGTACTGTGTAACAAAATGTTTTTAGAAACGCGAATAAAAGTTGCCTACGTTTGGCGTCCCATAACAAGGGTTGAGCTCCGCGCACGCGCGCATGGGTTGGTGGTGGTTTGATTCAGAGCCGTATATTAAGAGAGTCTGGCCAACTCGGTTTTCGGCTTATGTGTTTTGAAGCCTGTGATTGGTCAAAAGCTGGTCCCGTGATCTACAGGCGCCATGTTGTTACCAAAGTCAATCACGCGGGCGTGAGGAGAGTTCATACGCAGTGCCCATTGTTGAACATGCGCAGCTACGCGTGTATTGCTTGCCTTTGGGAAATCCCCAATATCAGTCGCGGTGTAGTGTCCTTGCCGTTGTCTATTTTATTGAAGTATGCGAAAGATATTTTGATATCTTACTGCGATAAACTGAAAATTCGTCATGCCTTTCCTGCGCAGCATGGCGTTGCGCTAACCGACCTGGCTCAAATGTAATGATGCACCGCTTTCCGACAGATCCAAAACGAAGGAAAGAAGTGGGAAATTAGAGAGTGACGGGAAAACTAATATATGATTTTTTTTTTCCTTTTGATTCCTCGCGGTGTCTCTCAGACTATCCAAGTTTTGATTCTCATTAAGATTGTATAGGCCTATGTCACCGCTATAACGTACGAAGTGTCGCCTGAGGCATTTGTCTGTCCTTCATTCGTAATCAATTTTGTTGAAACCATTGGCCATGAAACTTGACATGATTGTGTGATTGCGTAAACATGCTCAAAGTGAACCGTCAAAATCATAATGGTTAAAATCTTAAAATACTGCCATTTCCCCCATACTGTATTCAATTTCTGAAGGTGAGCACATGTATTTCCAGACGAAACTTACTGCCCGACCGTGATTCTCTTGTGATTTCTTTTTTTTTTGGGGGGGGGGGGGGGGTGGTGGGGGGGGGGGGGGGTGGGGTGGGGTTTGGGGTCATGGGAGGTGGCAAAGGTCAAGGATCGATGTCGGGTAAAATGTTAAAATTCTACTATCTATTGTTGAAATATTATTACCCAGTTCATCCATACCTTGGAGATTATACCCAATGCACAAACTTAAAACCAAACGCGGTATTTGCATGCCACCATTCGTATACAATGACGCATAGGGAAGGATTTTGGCCATGATGGTCAAAGGTCAAGTGAAAATACTAAAATGACAGTAATTTCCGCAGATTTGTAAAATAACCGCTGAAAGTATTGCCATGAAAATAGATTGGTCAACTTACGAGTAAAAAATGCTCAAATTTCTCAATACTTCTCTTTCAAATAAAACTCATCCATTTACACCTATAGTTCAAGGAAAGTAAACACTCGACGCATTAAATTTTGTGACAATTTTTTGCGAATAATATGTGAAACTGTCGTGTAACATTGTCAAGGCGAACTCTACATCTGCTAAGAACAATGTAATATGGCGGAGGTATACCGGTCGCCATTTGGACATTTTCATTTTTTAAAACTCATTTCATATCCATTCAATGGTCCTGATAATAGTTTACATGTATATTTGGTACGGATGTCACTGAAGATATCCCTCATGGTTATCATGTTATCCAGGTACTTGTGCTAGTTCAATTGTTCAATTACACGTTTTTTTTTTGGTTTTTTTGGTTTTTTTGGTTTTGGTTTTTTTTTTTTTTTTTTTTGGGGGGGGGGGGGACATTATTTTTAAACAATTTGAGATCATTTTACATACCATTATAATTATGCACTTGCCGATGACTTTTCATGTTGTATATACATTGTACATAGGTGTATTCCTCTTGAATTAGGGCCTATTTATACTAGTAGTCCTTCATGTCAGTTTATCTAGTATGGTACTAAATAGGATGGTAATTGATGGTTATTTTTTTTTTTTATGTGCGAAACAGTAAAACTGTGAAATTCGTCTATCGTCTGTGCACAGTACAGCTAGAATTGTAAATATATATACATTGTATCATTTTGTTGTACAATATTCTTGTTCCCTGGACAACTTGCTAAATAAACAATATAGCATAGGGGGCCTACAGTCTAGTGAAAGTTTACGACACGACATACTGTGAATTCTACTTTTATTCATACAGCAATAATTTATCATATTTATATTCTAGAATTATGTCCTTTAAATAGCTTCCCTATTAAGTTTATATACCTGTGTGCTTGTGTCTATTTGAATGTGTAAAAATGATTGATTGTTGGCTTTGTTCAACATCTCTCTCTCTCTCTCTTAAAAAAAAACAAAAAAAAAAACAGTCAAGCAACACAGTGCCTTGCGCCTTTGGGACGCCTGCGCGCGCTAACCCCAAAGCGCACACGCTAAAACCATAAGCGCACTGTACGCTGGGTAACGACATGGCGTTCAATTTATGAGTTGGCCAGACTCTCTTAATATACGGCACTGGTTTGATTCAGTTGCGATATGCATGCTAAGGATCGTGTTCGTGTACGTATGATACACGAACGACCAAGCGAATCGTCGCGTATACGCTTTAGGACCTACAACAGTACATGTACTGTATCTAGGGCCTACAGTTACGTGTGGCATCCGATTCGATCCGGCGCCGGCGTGCGTGCGAGTGAGTGTGAATCAAATGCGGGAACAATCGAGTTAGCTGAACCAGCGTTGTTTCGTGTCTCGAAAGCCAATTTCCCTGTGAATTCACAGCGAACATGCTGTAATTTTAGCAGATAACGTTAGACTGTTGAAACTGTTGATTCCTGTTCGAACGAGGGTAAGTTAAACTTTACATCACATGTGAAAATTGTGACTGCGGATTTTTCGTGCCATTGCGGCAATGGCAATGACAATGTCGCTGTAAATAACTGTAAAATAACCGTAGAACCCAAGTAGAAATTAAACCAGTGTAAATCTAACTGTTGCAATTATGAACAATGCCATGTCAATGGTCAGTGCAGTCTAGACTCTAGTGTATTATCTATGTGATTGCTGGGGTAAATTTAGAGTACATTTATTTTACAACTCGGTTTGCACTTGACCGAAAGATCGGTCTGTATCTAGGTCGTCGGGGATATGTTCCGCGGCGCGGAGACTGCGTCGGGCTTCACGGATCCCCTTGGCCCTGGGACAAATATCGGAGGAGAGTGATAATGACTTGAGTTTATTTAATGTCCAAAAAAAAAAAAAGAAAAGAAAAGAAGAAGAAATAAATGAAATAAAAGATTCCTCCGGACAGACCGATCTTCCTGTCTAGGTTTGCATAAGCTTCTGATTTAAGGGGGGGGGGGGGGGTTGTTTTATGAAGAATTTAACTTCTTTTAAGTCAAACTAATCAGCTGCTTATTATATTAAAATTTAAGACCGACTTTAAAAGTATGGTAGATTCTATGCGACAGGATTGAGTTTAGATTAACTGTTAGTAATGATGAGCAAGGTTAGGTAAGAATGAGGATACAAGGAACTTCTATCTCATCTAGAAGTCTAACAGTTAGAAAAAAACTGTGGTCAGTTAGGATAATTTACTGAATAGAAAATCTCCTGTATTTCGTTGAATGAGATTAAATATTTGCTGTGTCATGTGGTGCATTGTTCAGTGCATGCACTGACTCCAACCTAGTCCGACTAGCGACTGTGCGTTGCTACTTACAAGTTACATCAACAGGGCTGTGTATAGAAACTGGTCTAATTCTAACGTTAGTTATCTCCATAGTCCAACCATGAATTTTTCCTATGAATCCCATAATCTGTGATGACATTTATAACTAACAGTACATGTTGATTTGAATTGTAAATAAAATTACCCCTTGTTTCTTTGTACTCACAAAATATGTGAAATGAAGCAAAAATGCCAAGGTTCTACCCCCTGTGCAAAATTCGACCACACGCATCACATGCATAGTTTTACATGTAGCATGGGGTCGAATCATGGGCATCTTGCTTTAATATTATTTATGGTTTGGAGCCATATTCCACTGGGATAGCTGTGGATAGCTTCTTTAAAGAGGATTAAAACACTATTTTTTTTTTTTTTGCTCCATTTGTCACCAAGGTTCAGTGAGAGACACCAGCAGACAAGATGGACTTCCAGCACAGAGCTGGTGGTAAGACCGGGGGAGGGGGCGTGGCCTCTCAGTCTGAGTCAAATCGAGATCGGAGAGAGAGACTTAGACAGCTGGCCTTGGAAACCATCGACCTCAACAAGGTGAGACAATCATTCATCATTCTCTCTTAACTCTTAGCTTGTCAGTGATTCAATATCGCATCATATGAATCTTGGAGTCAAAAGGGGCCTGAGCTTTCGATTCCAGGAGAATTTTCGTCAGAGGCAGTATGAAACTTGATGGACACAAAAAGCCATAGAGCAGCAATATGTCTGGCATGTAAAGAGTTAAATCTGGATACAGGGCAGTGGGAATGCAAACTTGACACCAATATAATTGAGAACCCCCACAAACAATTGCACATACCCAAACAATCTTGACTGGAGTGGAACATTGCTGACAAGCAAACATTTCAAAAGTAGAAAATTTTCACTAACTAAAGCTACATGTCCAGATTGTTCGTGATTTAGGACGTACTGTACAATGTATATTTGCCAACTGAGATGCATGTACACGCACAAGGTTCTCCCTGATCTGATGGCATTTTGGAATCTCTCTGATGATGATCAATGAATGCTGACAATCCTGTACAGGGAATAATTTTACTGGTATTGCATAGAGAGCAATTTGCCATGCATTGTGGTGATGACTGCTATACAAAATGTCATTTGTGTAGCAATTGCATTACATAGAATTGTACACCATTTTATTCAAAATATACAATGTATTGACTAAAATTACTAATAATCAGTTTTGAGAGGAGAAATTATTCCCAACTGCAGTTTAGGCTAAGACTGAGTGAGAGGAATTTCCCTTATCAACTGAACACTGTGAATGATGATCTTCTATCTTGTTGTAAACTGTTTGTACAATCCTTATTTTTTGAGGCTGACGTTTTGCTTTGTTTTTTGTTTTTGTTGTTGTTTTTTTTTGGTCAGTTTGGCTAAGCCTGAATGGGGATGAATTTCCTTTTTAAATGAGCAATGTAAATGATGATCTTTTATCTTCTTGTAACCCATGTTTAGGATCCGTACTTCATGCGGAACCACTTGGGTTCCTATGAATGCAAGTTATGTCTGACACTCCACAACAATGAGGGAAGCTATCTGGCTCACACACAGGGCAAGAAACATCAATCTAATCTGTGAGTATCAACTGAGCATTAGTATAAGGGTGCGTTTATCAACTCTTTTTCTCGGCTGAAACAGGTTTTCCAAACAGCTTTCAAGGAATTTTTACGAGTTGATAAATGCAAAGCTGTTTTGAAAGTCCTTTCGGAAAGCCTTTTTGAAAGCCGCAAATTTGTGGCTTTCCAAACAGGTTTCCTAAACAGGTTTTCAGAAACCTGTTTGTAAAAGCCTTTTGAAGTTGATAAACGCAAAGCTGTTTTGAAACAGCTTTGTAGTATTGTACTGCAGTTACGAACAATGCATGACCTCTTCTCCTTGGGTCGAATTGTGCAATGCAGCTGTGCACTGACAGGCCAGTTATCATGTTCGCGAAGAGTTGATAAATGCAACTATTTTGGAAGCTGTTTCTAAAGGGCTTTGGAAACGGCTTTTGAAAGCCATTTAAACAGGGGAAAGTTGATAAATGCAGCCTTAGTTTTATTATGCAGGGAATAATTTTCCAACTCAAATTTGATTAGCAATTTCAGCTAGTGAACAATATTTCAAATGATATCCTGTACACTTCTATGGAAAAAAACTACTGCACAAAAGATAGTTTGTGTAGCAGTGTTGTAAAAATGCATAGCAAATTGCGATGCGATACCAGGAAAATTATTCCCTGTTATGTGAAAGGAGCATTTCAGTCAAATCTCTATAACACATACTGTCAGTTTAAAACCTCTAAGCGTATAAGGAGAATTTCAGTGGAATGTGTGAAGAGCATACTAATCATCATTTTAAGACCAACTCCAACTAAAGAGTACAGCAGAAGAGAAGGGGGACCTGCAGTAAAGAATGCTGCTACTCATATAGCACGGAGGCAATCCACAGGTGCAACTCATTTGACAAAGACTGTCACTCGCATATTGTCCTGCTCAGCCACAGATTGCGCTCTTCTAACAAGACAGTCAGCTAGGATTCCTGGTCTTCACAGATAATGGGAAGCTTACTACATCTGCATATAGATAGGGATTTATCAGTTTTGAATAATCTGTATCAAATGAGATACTGACTTAACAGTGTAAAATAGTCAGTCTGGAAGTGTCCCATAGCATTAATATAAATGTCAATGTCAATGGGACAATGTTAGAGCAAAGAGGGATTATAAGTCAGATCAGTAACACATATTAACACTGAAATCACCTTTCAAAGTCAGTTCGCCATTCAAGGAGAAATATCATGATATTCAGAGCTTTGTGGATCTGTTTGAATACTGTAAAACAAATGTTTGTGTGTATTTTCATTTCGTGAATTTCGCGAGCGGCAACATTCGCAAAATTAAAATGCATGTGAAAGTTCTTTGCTACACAATATGCATAGGATGCAAGTGGCAAGTCATGAAAATTTCATGCTGCGACAAAGGCCGTCGGCTCCAATTCGCGAAATTTTCATGCCGCGAATATATCGTGTTTTACAGTAGATACATGTATTAATGACAATTCTGCATCAATGTAATTTTGTACTCTTTCCTTTGCTGCTAATTAGAGCTCGGAGAGCAGCGAAAGAGGCGAAGGACGCCCCCGCACAGCCAGCTCCGGAGAAGATGAGAGTTGAAATCAAGAAATTTGTCAAGATTGGTAGACCTGGTTACAAAGGTTTGTCCTTATATTTATGCTGTTCACCTATTTTAGTGTTGTCTGACGTAAATGAGTAGTTTATAATTTTCACTGAATTCTCTGATGACTACAAGTAGACATGTGCATTAAACTTTAACTCCTAATGTGTAGTGAAAAATCTTCTTGTGTGCTTTCTTTTTTGAAGTGTTGCTTTCATATTTTGTGGGTTTGAATGGCCTCTCCCTCCCTAGTTGATGGTTTATGTCATTCAACTGTTGTAACTCAGGAGATAGAAACACAGATTATCAATTACAAGGTTCCTGATTAGATCTTTTGAAAGATCATATTTTGTCCATTTATATGTTTGCATGTTGTTATTTTCATGGTTCAACAGTGAGGCCTGATTCAAACCCCAGACTTCAGTGTCTGAATGACTCTGGGATGATCTTCCTCTCACTTTTCTCTCCCCCTTACAGTGACCAAACAGAAAGACCCTGACTCAAACCAACAGAGCTTGCTTTTCCAGGTATGACCTTTAACCTTTGATCTTCGACACATGAGCCCTCTTTCCGTTTGTATCAGCCCTCTATGGTAATGATAACTCATGATGTAGTGTAATGTGGTGTTTCATAAGATACCTGTTACTTTAGTCTACCTGACACGCTGTCCAATATCTCATAATTATCTGTTCTTTAAACACATTACTGTCACCAAAGTCCCAGTTGTGTTAAATTCATTGGTTAATATGACTTTGATTGAATTTCATGCTGATACTTAAAAAAATCCAATTACATTTGATAAGTTGCATTGCTATATATTTACAGTTTATACAAAATATGTTACATCTTATCACGAACAGGTAACTCCCTTCATAATGAAGTCCTCTGGACAGGAATTTGAATTTTCTGCTGTTTTTTTTTTGTTGTGTCAAAATCTAACCACTCGCAAAATCGTCTGGAAATCCCAATTCGCAAAAATTTACACTCCATACATATAAAGCGTATGCATTATGATTTGGGGACTTTAATTTTACCTTTGTTGCAAAAATTTGTTGTTATAACCATGTGCATTGGTAACAGGAATGCACTGTATTGATCTGTTCTGTAGATTGACTACCCCGAGATAGCTGAGGGTGTGTTCCCACGACATCGGTTTATGTCAGCTTACGAGCAGCGAATAGAACCACCAGACAAGAAGTGGCAGTACCTCTTGTTTGCTGCTGAACCTTATGAGACCATTTCATTCAAGGTAAGCTTGTTAGTATAATGATGACAATACACATTGTAATGATGTTGTGACTTGGTACAGTTGAGGTGGGATTTTACGGAGCACGCGAACGATTTGCGAAGGACGCGAATGGCAAAATCCAGCATTCGCATTTTGGTCTGCAAAAGATCGCCAAACGAACGTGAGGGTTCGGAAGCGTCGTCAATTGTTCGCGAACGTCGTTTTTACTTCGGCGAGAATTTCAAAAAAGTTTGAAATTTTCTGCGAACCTTTTCCGCACACTTGGTCGTGAATTGTTCTCGAAAGTGTCTTTAAAGCCTCGTCATATGCGCAAGACCTTCGCAAGACACGCGCGATCTTCGCAAAATGTTCGTGAAACCCCAAACAGACTCCGAAACTTTGGAGAATGTCTCGCGTATGTTACGCGAAATCTGCGAAGTTTTTCCGATCATTTTACGACGTAATCGCAAACTGTTCGCGTACCTTTTGAGACATTCTCGCGAACGTTTAGCGCACGTTTGGGGGATGTATGACCTATACGTTTTCTACAAATAAAAATCGTAGCATACACCTAAACATCAAACAATTATTAACAACTATAGTAACAAAAGAAATTAAAGACTAGCAAAGAGAAAGAAATGTTTGATATACAAAAAAAAATTGCGGAATACACTTAGAATTAATCTAAAGTATGTAAAATTTCATTTGAAGTATGGAGATTATGTGTTGGAGGAACTGCAAAAAAAAAAGTCAAATGCTTTACTAGTGGAGATACGTCCTAGGGAAAAAATGTAGGCAAGCACACGATAGAGAGATGAGAGAAAAAGAAAGGAGAAGTAGAGGAAAGAAAAAAAAGTCAACTCAAAGTCGCCTCTCCTCGGGTACATTTTCTCCCATGATTATTGAAAATTTTTCGTTGTTCGCATTTCCGTCGCGTGTTCTTCGTGTACATAACATGCTGTACTTTAGCAATGATACACACGACATTCGCACATACGTCGTGGAAACTTCGCACAAATTGCGCAAGAATAGTTTTCGTCTTCATTGTCGGAACACATTCGGAGAAAAACTTTTCCGAACGTTGGATTTTGTCATTCGCGTCCTTCGCAAATCGTTCGTGTGCTCCGTGAAATCCCACCCTACGTCATGAAAGTGACATAGCACCACCTTGTGGCAGGTGTGTAATGTGATCGCCTATGGGGAGATCGCTTATGGGAGCTTACCTATGGAGATCGTCATGTAAAAGTCACGATGGGAGTACACGCAATAAACACTGATGTCGATGACATATACAAATACGTGAACCTGGTGAAGTAGATGATTGTCATTACCATATCCGAGATTAATAGACACATCACCTATTACAAAATAGTGTAAGTGGTATGATACAATCTTATTCAAGGTAAACTTGTTAGAATGAATGTGTCGTGAAAGCAGCTCATTCAAGGTAGGCTTGTTAGAATGAATGTGGTATGAAACCATTTCATTCAAGGTAAACTTGCTAAAAAACTGTGGGCTCATATCATGTATGAAATGTGATATTGCTGTTGTAGGGACAATGATGATTCTAATTATTCATAATATTTATAATAAAGCAGAGTATGAAATCAGCATGATTTCAGTGATCAGTTAGATTTTATATTAGATAACATATCACAAAGTTAAGTTGTGTTGTCAAATATTTTGTGATCTGTAGAACTCTCTTCCCTCCACCAAAAAAAAAAATACTGAAAATAAAAATAAAGATGAAAAAGAAAAGATATGAAAGAGTTTATGCACCGTAGATATGTTTCAATGTCATATTCTCTTTGTCTTTTTCTCTCTCTTTTTTTTTTTTTTGTGTGTCTAATTTGGCCTTGCCTTTTTTTTTCTACCATCCATCCCACTCAGGTTCCCAGCCGAGAAGTTGACAAGAGTGAGACTAAATTTTGGACGTCATGGAACAAGGAAACCAAACAGGTAAAACATGATGGGGTAAATAAGTGACCTCTCAGACAAAGTTTTGGGTCAAACTTGCTGATGACAACATTATTGATGAGAGAAAGAGTGGAGGAATACAGTTTCCCAAATTGCACAATTCATTTTACATGACAATTAGTATTATTTCTTATAATCATTTTTATGCCTCCGCCACGAAGTGGTGCCGGAGGCATTATGTTTTCGGGTTGTCCGTCCGTCCTTCCGTCCGTCCGTCCTTCCGTCCGTCCGTAATGAATTTTGTGGACAAGGTAACTATCGAAACCTGTTGAGGTATCCTAATGAAACTTGGCATGTATGTGTATTAGGGGGTGAAATTGTGCCTATCAACTTTTGAGTGCACATGCTCAAGGTCAAAGGTCAAAAGGTCAAGGTCAAATACATAAAATGTCACTATTTCCACCATATCTATTGAATGCCTGAAGATATTTTCTTGAAACTTAGTGTATACATGTTTTACCCAATTAAGATTCTCTGGTGAAAGTTAAGGTCATGAGGTCAAAGGTAAAAGGTCAAAAGGTCAGGGTCAAATACATAAAATTTCACTATTTCCACCATATCTATTGAATGCTTGAAGAGATTTTCTTGAAACTTAGTGTATACATGTATTACCCAATTAAGATTCTCTGGTGAAAGTTTGGGTCATGAGGTCAAAGGTCAAAGGTCAAAAGGTCAAGTAAAAAATATTGAAACTTCTTTTTTTTCTCCGTACCTTGGAAAATTGTTCAAGGTATCTTCATGGAACATAGTATATACATATACTGACTGGAAGTGATTATCTAAAGAATGTAGGGTTCATGGGGTCAATGGTCAGGGGTCAAAGGTCAAGTGCAAAACTTCAAAATTTTACTATTACCCTCATATTTATGCAATGCCAGCAGGGTTATTTTTTTACACTTGGTGTATGCGTGTGTAACCTAATAGAAATTCTCTGGAAAGTTTTTTTTTTTTCTCTTGCCTCAAAGGTCAAAAGGTCAAAGATCAAGTGAAAGTGCTGAACTATCTTTTTCCTCCATATCTGGGAAGTGGCTCAAGTTACCTTGAAACTTTGTACATATTATGCATGTTCTACCTGAAAGTAATTATCTTATGAATTTTAGGGTCAAGGGCTAGATAAATAGTAACAATTTACTATTCAATTCAGAAATTGCACTTTTTCTCCACACCTGTACCTTGAAAATTACTCAATGTCTAAATGTATGAATGGGTCAAAGTCAAGTTAAAGTCCTTCAATCCCTAGATACATGCTCTCCTATTCATCCAATTAAACCTACGTCAAGGAAGGTGAACATTCAACACATTTGTGACAAACTTGTCATTCCAATATTTTGTCAATTTTGTGAAAATGTAATCACACAGTGTCAACATGTACTATCTACACCTATTGGGAAAATCATGCATTATGGCGGAGGCATACCAGTCGCCAAAGCGACATTTCTAGTTATAATAAGAGTCCTATAGATGCAGAATATTGCTCTACAGCCTGCCAGATTTGAACCAGCAACTTGGATATTGATTAAATTTATGCCATGTAAGTGAAAGAGGTTATGATATACTTGCAGTTTTTACCATTTGTGTGATATCATTAAGTAGATTTGAAATGATGAAGTGTCCATTGATAAAGTTTGTTGTGGCATACTTGCCAACCAGTAAGATTTTATCAGATTCAGTAAGATTTTTTACGTTAAAAATAGCAAAATCAGATTTTCTGTCAGAGAAATCAGATTTTTTAAAAATATTTAAATATACCTTTCATGTGTATTTTCTGAAGATTTGACCGAAAGTAAGATTTTTAACTTCAGTTTGCATATAAAATAAGATTTTTGCAATCCACGAGTAAGATATTTCATCTTGAAATGTTGGCAGGTATGTTGTGGTTGTCAGTTGCAATAGTATTCAACAATAATCTCTTTCTCTCTTTCCTATTCATTCACAGTTTTTCCTTCAGTTTCATTTCAAGATGGAGCCCAAGCCTGTGGCCCCTCCCCCTCCACCACCCAGTGCCTTGAAAGGAGCTCCTCACATTGGGGAGAAGCCACCTGTCCCCCCGACCCCGCCCATTGGTATACCCCCTCCTCCTGGTTTCCCTGGTATGCCTCGCCCTCCTCCCCCTCCCAACATGCCCCTGCCTCCACCCCCTCCCATACCCCTGCCACCAAGGTCAGGTGGTATGATGCCCCCTCGTCCGATCCCTCCACCAGGCTCCATGCCCCTCCCACCACCACCTGTTCCCCCTCCTACCAGTGGTGTGGGTGGACCCCCCATGCCACGCCTTCCCCCTCCACCGCCCCCTCCACCAAACATGCCTCCAATGAGTATGCCCCCAATCCCTCCACCTTCCCTTGGAAGCAACCCCCTTCCCATCCCCCCTCCTCCCCGCCCGCCTACCAGCAGTGTGTCAGGAGGGGTACCAAACTTCCTACCACCCCCTCCTCCACCGATCCCTATCCCCCCTCCAGGCGCTCCTCCACCCGTCAGCCAGCCAAGCTCTGAAGGACCCTCACAAAGTACTGAAAACTCCTCATCATAGTGAATAAGTCTTTTATAGTTTTGTACAGGCCTAGGTCTCTTTCCTCCCTTTTTGTTGTTGTTGCTTTGTTTATGTTTTGTAGCTGAGAAGTGTAAATAAACCTCATAGATTGATTTCTTATAGAATGAGATAATAACATTTTTTTTTTTATTCAAGCACAAGACAAACTCTCATAGCATTACACAGTGTGTATCCCAACAGCCCATGCATATAGAGTGTATCTTGTTTGTAAAGCCATGGTGTTTACTCTGTGTCTGGTTCACATAACTGAACAACACACAGCAATTTCAGCATACCGATACTTCATTCTCAAGGGATTTTATTTTCCGAAATTGTTCAAGTAGGGCGCTGTTTGCTTGTTAGCATGCAGAATTATTTATTCTAAACCCGACATGATTTTGGCATGCACGCTTGGGTTTCTCTGTTCATTACTGTTCTCTATGTTCACAAATTTGATATCTGTGAAATTGTTGGGATACCGGATATCCTTATTCATGAAATCATAGACTGGCTAGTAAATGTGGTGCATACAGTGATCTTGATTTTGCTCCCAGGAACACATTGTCATGTCTAGTGACGAGTATAATTGACATTCAATGGGCAAACATGTTCGGGGGGTGGGGGGGGGGGGGGTGGGGATATTGTGTGTCAACAAACTAAATCGCCTGATGCATATGGTAATGCTAACACCAATATGGCAACAGTTTTGATATTTCCTGTGGACTGGTGTTAGCTTATAGGGATGTGACACAAAAATCATCAAACACAAAAATTGCAGCTAGGTTCAGCAGAAGATATTCAAAACCTACCCCAAAATTGGATACTAGAACCACTGTTTGATATGTCATGATTACTAGGACCAGCTACTAACACAGACAGATGTCAAGTTCAGTATTAACATTATCACCAGTGCTAGTGTCGAGAAAACACCAACACTAGCACTAACACCAAACTTGAAATCACAGAGTGTGTACAACTAAGTAGCCAGTGGCTATAAGTGTCAAGCGCAGGTAAATTGTGAAACACCTTTTGAATCAGTGAGACTCCAGTAGCCAGCACTAATGCAGTTTGTGTAATGGTTGTCAGGCAGTTTGGAGAATACTGAATCTATGAAGGGTCCTTATACTTAGTTCAGATTAAGTGTTTCCTTAGCATGGATATATCTTAAATGGTCTTACCTTGACCAAATATTTAAAGAGATGTATATTTGTGCAGGATTCAAGCTTGAATTTCACTTCATGATTTAGTAATGTGTAATAAACATTCTTAAAATAAAAGTAACGTGGAATAGCTGTGTGTCTTTACTGATAATGAAGTTTTTATCTTCTGAGGACAGTGAACAAGTACCCATCAGATTAAGTTTGGCTGTGCTGTGTGTATTTTTGTGTTGTTTGTATGTTTTGTGTGTTTGAGTAAGTTTGATATACAATCAACCTCACCTCACTTTCCAGTTCACCTAATACACGTTAAGACCACCTAGCCAAGCTGACGGAAAATTTACCCCAAATATATAAACATTTAATGTTAATGTTAGTCGAAGAATATTCTCAGTTACTGAATTTGATCTACAAATTGTAGGCAAGATTGACTGTATTTTCCAATGCCTACACTCTTGTATAAGCAGGCTGTGTGGAAGAAATTGTGTTCAAACAAATACGTTTTGAGTTAAATTGGATTTATTGCAGCTGATCGACAAATTTTCCTTCATCAATGTGAACATAAACTAATCATTCAGTGTTTGAGGTATAGCATAGCCATTATATGGGTCCAAATTCGATCCAATCAATTATGCCTATGAATTTTTTTTTTTTTTTTTTTTTTTTTTTTTTAATCATGGCTATTACTCAACCACTCAATAATGGTACATGTCCGTTGATGAAGAACAATTTGTCGAATCAGTTGCAAAAGAATATATGTTCGTACTGACAAATGTGTGAAACCCAAGGTGGAAGAAAAATCTGCAGTCGTGAACAGTCTTACTACACACAACATTTCATGCTCATGGTAGGATTTGTATGTACACGAGGGTGTTTCTAGTTTGTTATACCAAGCCTGCTTACAAGGTACATCATGGCACTTAAAGGACAAGTTCACCTTCATAGACATGTGGGTTGAGTGAATGCAGCAATATTAGTAGAACACATCAGTGAGAGTTTGAGCAAAATCGGACAATCCGTTAAAAAGTTATGAATTTTTGAAATTTCTGCTCAGTCATGGCTGGATGAAAAGACTACTACATTCGTATAGCTTGTGATGTTACATGAGTACAACGATATAAAGAAAGAATAAAGAAAATTCAACATATTTCAATTTTTCTCGCACAACAAAAGAACACTCGACTTCTCTCTTTCAGAAGGCAGGGGGAATAATATTACCCTTAACCCTAAAAAGACCGGGCTATTTTGGTAGCTCGAAAGACTGGGGGGGGGGGGGGGGGGCCTAAAGGGCCCCCCCTTAAGATCTCGGCCGTGAATTGCGCGATCGCCGCAGAAATTTGCACCATGGTAGTGTGCGATGTAATGTACAAGATCGTATATTCAAATTTTCCAAAATAGTCTTATTTTATTTTATTTTGATTAATTATGCTAATTTATGCGAGAAATCAGCCTCTTTGATCTAAATCAGTAAATAAAGCTCCAAAAGTGCTCATTTTTGGTCTAATTATTCTTTGTGGCATTCTTCACAAATGTACTTGAAAAAAAATTCGGTATCAAAATTAATTTCTTATTTATTTTATTGTTTTATGAATTTCTTATGTATTTCCTTATTTTTTCGACATTTTGTTTTTGCTGTTTTTTTAAACAAAATTTGTGGCAGACACTTTTTGAAGCATAATACTACTAAAACAAATTAATTTTAGCCATTGAGAGTAAAAATGAGCATATTTATATGAACCATGTGAAAAAACTCAATTTGCATTGACTTTGTACACAAAATCACATTTTTGAGCCATTTTCGGTCTCACATGCATGTACAAAAAGTTATGTAACTTCAGAACCGTACCCCCGGGCGTCACAAATTTGGCGTCAAAATGTGCGGGAAACTCGAAAGAAAAAAGTCACAGAGCATCGCGGCGAGAGCATTGCATGTTGCAGAGTAATCGCACGAAATGTCGAGGGGGGGGGGCCTTTTAGGCCCCCCCCCCCAGTCTTTTTAGGGTTAACATACGTCAGTAGCAAGTCGAAGAACTGTGCACTTTATTCAAAAAGTAAAGTTTTGTGAAATTCTCTTTTTATTTTCCTTATATAGTTGTATGCATGTGACATCATACACTGTAGTAGTCTTCTCTTCCAGCAGTGACTGCGCAGATACTTGAATAATTCGTAACTTTTGAACGGATTGTCCAGTTTTCCTCAAACTTTCACTGATGTGTTCTACTAATATTGTTGCATTCTCTCAATCCTTATGTATATGAAGGTGGACTTGTCCTGTAAGTTTTCTCCTCTGTATTTAGCTGGTGTATTTTTTAGTGCATTTCCTATGAGGCAACTGAAATAACCAGGTAAAATCAGAGGTCCCAGCGACAGTGTTATGAAAGAGGTTTCCTAAGACCCGTTTCACCAGAAAGTTGTTAATCATAATATTATATGATTAACCATACATTACACACATCACAATCCATCATTGAAGCATGTCACTTATTGTTTTACACACAAACACACACACACACACATATATACATACACTATCAGTATCATGTTTGGGTTGAAGGATATCACCATGGTTACAAACCACCAGCAAGTAATATGTTCAACAGAATACTGGAAACACAAGCCATAAAAATGAGTTCAAGAATTAAAATAAGCATATAATGCGTTTTTGTGTTGCTTTTTCATATTTGTGATTTTAATAACAATGAAAATGAGTAATACTGACAGCATTTACTAATTAACGATTGCATTAATTACAAAAAGTTAGCTATATCTGCACATTTTGTGATTGCACTTTTCACAATCTTAAATCAACACAAGTGCTTCAGCCTGACACTGTTTATATATGCACTGCAAATCAATTTAATCCTTGTGTGCTTTAATGATGATGAAACAGCATTTATACAGCGCCATTTATCTGTACGGTACGTCCCCCTAAAAAAAAAAATACAATCATATTTTTGCATTGATAACACCTAATAAGATAAAACCATCTAAATGCTACTTCAGGGTCTTAAATTATATAACATCTTAGCTCTATTTTGCAGAAAATCTCATTCAAGTTGGTTAAGCGGTCACAGAGAAATGTGGATCGTTTTAAAGCATGTCATGGGTCTGATTCTTCCAAGTTTAGCACTTGGATGATCTTGGAACTGCATATCAGTGTGTAAACACAATAGACAGAACTTGGAGGGAAGGGATTCCTGACTTGTTCTATAAAAATCCTTGTTTCTCTTTGAACACTGAAACAAATCAAATGTTTGGGTTTTTTTGGTTTTTTTTTTTTTGTTGTTGTTGTTTTTTTTGTTGTTGTAAGATGTGGGCAATGAGTTATAGTTTCAGACCCTGAAATTGTGTTTGGATTGATTCCCTTTTAAACAATTTTGTTGCAGGGGGTGCCGTTGTAATTTTTATTTTATTTATTTTTTTGAGGGGGTGGGGGGACATAAGGTAGAAGCATTCAAAGTTGCTTTGTGTGTAGGCTGGCACAGTAAAAGACTATAGTCTTGTACACACTGTCTACAGTCCTTGCACAGAAAGGGTAAACCTCTCACAGGAGAAAAAAATTGCAAAACTTTGATCCTGAGACTCATACACATCCCTTGTAACAAGGTCTTGGTGCCTCCAGATATGGTGGAGAGTGAAGAGGTGTTCTTTTCAATACAATTGTAAAACCTATCCCAATAAGGGACTCTCTCCAGATATGGTGGAAAAAGAAATGACACTCTTTGCCATAAAAACTTGTCCCACTAGGGCATTCCACACTGTACAAACTTACTCAGTGACAAACCAATAAGAAATGGCTGTATTACTGATTCAAGGTAATACTTGTGAAATAGCTGCACTCTTTTGCTTTTACTTCACTTTTTTTTTCTTCATGCTACAGCCGCACTCTAAATATTATAATGGAAAAAATCAAATTCTCTGGTGAAAAAGCATTTTGTAATGTACAAGTTTCTGTTGTGCATGCATATTTCCTTGCATAGTTGCAATATGCAATAAAGCATCATTTTGGGGAGAAAAGGTGCACAGAGCTGAACTAATACTTTTTATTTGTCATGCAACTTTTTTATAGCATTTATGTACAAATATACAATCTTGATGATCCTCTAGAAATATCCACTACCCAGGTGCCATGAAAATATCATTTATACATCGCAATGTAAAATATATATCTGATATATACACTCACACATAAAATATATAAATACTTCACTTTAATGTTACCTTGTCAAATAACATGCCTAGTAAAATAGCAATGCAAACTCCATTAAATCAAATGTAAATGCTTTTGCACATTCCCTTTGAACAAAAAGAAAGAAATTCTGCATGATTTATCATTTGTAACAAGTTAAAATATCACAATTATTAAGTACATTAGATGAAGGAATAAGCACACTTAAAACAAATCATTGGCTATACAATGTACATAATATACACATTACTTTAGAAATGATCAAGGTTACAATAATAATTTCACTGTGACAGATTTCAATGCTTTTTTCTTTTTGTTTTCATATTAAAGTATTTTTCTCATCTCCCTATAATATTTGGTTTGAATATCACATGAGAAATTTGGCATCAAATAGCTTTTACTGAATTTTAAAGCTCAAATTATTTGCACATTTTGCATTAACCGGTTGAGGACGTGTCCCAAGTATACTCGGGCAGGTGTCTATGGGAAATGCGTGTTGACGCAAAATCAGTCCGTCCTCAATGGGTTAATAAGTAATAGTTTTGAGTTACTTGTATATCCTTGCATTTTCTTGGTTGTGGCTTCCATTAAACAGAAAAAAATCCACCATGTAAATTAACCTTGTTACAAGAGGTTTGATACAGCAAGATAAATGATACTACAAGGTCATTTTACAGGTCTAATTCCTCTTTAAAAGCAGTCTTTATTTTTATCCCTGATATAACGCGATACCCAGTATGAAGGAATCTTATACCCCATTTATACTGCTAGTGGGTTTCAGAGCCTCCTCGAGGATGTTTGAAAGCCCACTCTGAAGAAGCAGCCTCTCGTCTGTTTAATACTGCTCGCCAAAAGCAGACCCTAGCAGGCCTTAGCAGGCTCAACTGGCTCCTCATCTTCCGATATATGGCACAGGCTTTTGAGCATGAGTGTGCAAGTTGTGCTGCTTTCTTCAGCACGGATTGGTCGAGACGGCTGGGTTGGTTACATCAGCGGGCGATGACCTTCAGCGATAGCTTCCGGGTTGGCTAAAAAGCGGCTTCTCAAACCCCCCAGCGTTTATACTGCAGCAGAGGCTGCTATAGCAGGCTCTGAAACCACCTCCTGTAGGTGGTTTCAGAACTTGACCTGATCTGATCTGATCGCCTATTGTCTGTATAAATACTGAGCTGAAAGTCTGCTCAAGCTGTTATAGGAGGCTTCAAAACCCCCTTTTTGCTTAGTATAAACGGGGCATTAGTGGTCCTACACACAAAAGTTCCCCTGTAGCAAGAATTTACTTCTTTAATAGAACAAGAACAAATACCTTGTTTACCAAACACAGAGCTGTTCTCTAGTTAACCCGTATTCATGTTACCTTGCTACATACCATGCCACTGGAAGTACATAATATTCCTCTCTTTAGGTGCAGGCAGATCTGACCTTCAGCGAAACAAGTGCGCATGACTTGACAAATATATCTAAGAATGTGGTGACAAAAGTCGTTCTCTGCATCAATGTTAATCTGTATGTCAACATCTTATCATGGAATCATAACATCTTATAGCATCCGATGGTAAGAGGTACAATGAGTTGTATGTAATCACGTAGGGGGTAATGAATGTAGGAATTTACTCGTTTCCTACAAGTTCACTGATTTTGACCTCTGACCCTATGGGTTTTCCTTTGACACATACAGTCAACCCTGCATAAGTCAATGGTGCATGAGTCAAATTATTGGCTGGGTCAATGAAGGTAAAAAGTCCCAATTTACATTCACAGCCGTACATGTGTTACAGCAGTATTCCTCTGCACATGAAGAATTCGAATATCACCTATCAGTAATGAAGTCGCTGTGTTTGTCTCAGCGCTGTCAATTGACTTACTGGGTATACAGAGTTAACTGTATTACATATTTCCCAACCATTTCAATCAATCATAATAAACAACATTTGCAAGCAGAGGTTATGGCTAGAAAATGACACTTTACCCAATTTTCAGATACCTTTGACCTTAACCATGGAGCATATACCACATTTTATTCATTCATTTTCATTTTCATCATGCAAAGAACTGTATTGCAAAAGAAACACAAGCAGCAAAAGTTATCACGGTCAGTAAACTTCCATGAATTTACAAAACTATTTGGCAAAAAATCAAGGCTCAGAGTTGAGAGGTCATAGCATGTTGTAAAAGGTCAAAGGTCAAATGAATACATAGTTCCTACATACCTTGTCATTGAATCCTGGTGGGGTTATAAAGATATACCTCTTACAAAGGTAACAGTGTGGGTTTATTTTTCTTGACTTTCAGGTATGAAAACCTGCTGCTAAGTATTCTTCAAGAAGTTGCTGGAAAAAATTCTGCATTTAAGGGGATCTGGCTATGCATATTTTTTCTTCTTTGGATACTTCTGGTTTGTTATTACAAAGCAGCAAAAATTTGTATGAATAACACCTCTCTTCTTCATCTTGTTTGCAGTAAATATCAGAAGTTTGCTGAGAAATTTGAAAGTTGGGAAAATAATTGGCTGGATCAATTTCTGACTAATACCTACACTCAGACTACAGCTGCTGATAAGCTCCAAACTACACTGGAAACAAGAAATTACAGGTTTCAAACACCACGGTCAGATTCCATGAAACTATGCTTAGTATCCTTCTTGAAAGCTTTCACAAGTCTCGGCACATGATCACACAACAGACACAACTACACATTGTTGAGTAATGTGAAAGTACCCATAGTTATGAGATCTCTAACACTCCACAAGGACAAAAACTGCATGCCCTCCATAAATATTTAAAATGCAAATACGCAACAATGTGCAAAATAATGCATAATGTGTGTAAATATAAAATGGCTATAATCATGTAACAAATTTCTTGAAGTTTCAGCCCTGCGAGGCCACACTATACAATACGGTGCATAGTTTCGCAAGAAGTAAGAAACTTCCCAAGCGCATGCACGATGTTTAGAATGAAGTTTCGCTTGGTAACTTGTTAGGAAGTTTGCAGTCACACTGCCCAAACTACATGAAGCAAAATATTGTGTAGAGAAGCTCCATCATGTTTTGCAAAATGTGAATTCTGCTATAATGATATCACCCAAAGTATCACTTCTCTAACTTTGTGCATGCAATTCTCATAATGACATATCTCTGTCATAACAAGTCAATAAAAAAATTTTGTATTTTGCTTCAAATCTATTCAACTATCAGCTGATTTATGCTAAAATTATTTCCAGCAATCCAGAGAGGGGGCTTTCTGATTGATACTAGAATTCTTTCCAGTAACCTACACAGGGCGCCTTCCATGTCTGCAAAGCTTCTCCGGTTTTCTTGATGGTCTGCAAATAATCATTTTCTTTTAGAATGCCACTCACAGTTTTTATCCTTCTGGGTGCTGACAGTGAGTATTATGCTGATACTTGTCTACAAGCTAGCTGAGGAATGTCTCAAATAGGTCATGTGACAATCATCCCTCCTTTGAGGAGACACCTTGGTTGCTACGGGGACGACCTGTCACCAAGCTCCGCCCATTTCCATTGACACTAGTTGTCAAGGGATCTTGGAGAAGAAGGAATGACGATTCTTGCTTCTTGACTTGAAGGATACTGGAGGAAGGTGAGGGATAAAGAGAGAAAATATTTCAAACCAAAAGTTTATCAGGTACCCTGGCATTATCATTCTGTAACAAAATTGGCCAAAAGCCAACCTTCCTGCCAACAGCCACCCCTAAAGGAAATAGAACTTCTTCCATACTTCAGAGTCCTATCATGGAGAGTTCATCACACAGGGGTCATTCCATTTCCCTTAGGGATGGTTCTAAGCAGGAGGGATTGCAATAGGCCAATATTGTTACTCTTCATTGCATTGTGCTATCAGATGTTAACCAATTGAGGATGGGCTGATTTTGCTGCAACACGCATTTCCCATAGACACCTGCACTAGTATACTCGGGACTCGTCCTCAACGGGTTAAGATCTCTCTTCATTATCAGACTTTCAGTTTCATTTTTCTTCTATTCATTTTTAAAGTTTCACAATCAAAAGGTGAATATGGAAATTGTGATGGTGTACCAATTCAAGCCTGTCTGTGGCTGACTTGGTAGGGAAAACCCCAAGGTAAGTACAAGACTATTTTATGACTCTAATAAGCACATGAAGTGATACAGATACACATTGTATACAAACAGCACATACAGGAACAGACAAAAAGAAAGATGAGGATCTAGTAATGTATATGTATCATTGTATGACTCAGTCCTACTTAGCGAAAGCAGGGATGAAATTATTTTGAATTGCCTCGACCACTAAGTGTTTAGAATCAGTGGACAAACTGTTTCACAGGCTATGTGAGGGAATGAATTCAAAATATCAACCTCTTCATCTCTTAGCACATCTTCGGTGTCAAATAAAATAAAAAACATTTTGAAGCTAAAATCATAACCTGACTGAGAAATTGCCTTACACAAAACTAAACAGACAAATATCATTCAGTGTTTGAGTAGCAGCCGTAATACCAGTAGAATTCAATTTAATTTTAAAATCATAACCGCTGTATCAAAATGATCATATCTACTTGTACATCATCATGATAGAAATTTGCATTACCATGTATTACTATATATTATCATTCTACTCATCATTATGCATTCTGCATTGTGGGGGCGCCGTGGCATAGTGGATAGACTCCCAATCAGAGGATCCGAGTTCAAATCTCGCCCAGCGCTTACGTACTTGGACAAGATGTTTTACCCACCATGTCCCTCTCGACCCAGGTGTATAAATGGGTACCTGGCAACGCTAGGGTAATAATAATGACAGGGCCCTCTGTAGAGCAGTGGCACCACTGAAGAGGCTACCCTGGGTAAATAAGACTATTATTGTTATCATTATGCTATTCATTATGATAATTCGCATCTATCTTGGAGCACGAACATGGTTACAATACTCACATGGTTAACAAACTTGCCACTACCAGGCAACCTGCCATGACAAAAAAGACGATGCCGGGATTGACGCGGATAGTGATGTAGTAGATGTTGTTGAATGTGATGGGCGAGATGACCATCGTAAGACTCTGAAGGCATCCAATACAGGCAAACATCACTCCTAGAGAGAAACAATGGAAATACAGACCAGAAAACTTCATAACTGATCATATGTTGAGTAGTTGCAGTAGTACAGCACTCTCCGCATTATCGGGTAGGCTCGGGCAGAGCGTTTCTTACCCAATTAAGCGGAGTAACCGATTAACAGAAGAGCACGTTTCACTCACAATCGACACGTATACAATGTGTCTGTACTCCATTGTACACTGCACCAAACACCTACATTGTATGCTTAACACGCGTGCTTTCACGGCACATTATACATACCTTACACTTGCTCAGTCATGAGCAATAATTTACACATTTTTTACGGACAAATATGTCTTCAGAAAAAAATTTGTCGTTTGACTATAGACTCCTCACTATAACACGCAAACGTTTTCCGAAATGAACACATCTCTTTACGTGCCCTAGTCACTTTGAACGTCAGGTTACTTTTCGAGAAGTGACTGATCAGAAGCAAAATTATGGAGCTGGTGCATGGCCTCATTTCGTTCGGGACTGGTACATGTGTTTTCATGTTTAATCACTCCCCAAATGATCGGTCTTCTTTGAAAATTAAGCAGAGAATGCGATTAGCCGAGTAAAATTTGACATTCATGATTTCTTAAAGTGTTATATCTGCGATAAAATGAGGGTAGAAATTAGATTAGAAGAAAATTATTTACCCATTTATGTGGAGAGGCATCCCGATTATCAGGTAATTTTAATGTGCATTGGAACTGATTTTGACATTACTACCCAATTAAACGGAGTACCCGTTTAAGCAATACCCGATTACGCAGAGAGTACTGTAGTAGTAGCAGTAGTAGCAGGGGAGCAGTGCTATAACTACTACTAATAATGATAATATAATAATAAATAATAATAGAAAATGATAATAATAATAATAATAATAGTAATAATAATAATAATAATAATAATAACAACAATAATAACAATGATAATAATAATAATTGTTTCTTATTAAGCTCTTTCACAGCAAACTAATCAGAGTTCATAATACACACATGCACACACACATACACACACACACACACACACACATACACACATCTTTATTATGCTGGAACAGTTTGGCTTCGAGTTTCTTTTTGAATAGATTTGGAATCCTGATGAAGAAACAGATTTCTGCATTTTTGACCTCACTGCAATCACAAATTAATTACTTACCCAGTTATTATTCAAGAATTTGTCAACTATATTGGTAAATTAGAAGAGAGTTTTCTTTCAAAGCAGAAACAGCTTGTCACCAAATAAACAAGGAAAAGTAGAAATTATGCGGTGCGTAATATATGTCCCCGCCGGAAGTAGCATTTTGTAGCAAAATGTACAATGTAGGTAAAAAGATCAAGGTCAAAGGTCAAAGAAGTCAAAGGTCAAAATTCTATGTAGAAGTTTTGAAGCCCTCTCCTAGTGCCATCACATAAAGCAAATGGAATCGAAATCGGGTTAGAAATGTCGAAGGAGTAGCATTTTGTAGCAAAATGTACAATATAGGTCAAAAATCAAGGTCAAAGGTCAAAGAAGTCAAAGGTCAAAATTCTGTGTAGAAGTTTTGAAGCCCTCACCTAGTGCCATCACATAAAGCAAACGGAATCGAAATCGGGTTAGAAATGGCGAAGGAGTAGCATTTTGTAGCCAATGTACAATATAGGTCAAAAATCAAGGTCAAAGGTCAAAGAAGTCAAAGGTCAAAATTCTGTGCAGAAGTTTTGAAGCCCTCATCTAGTGCCATCATATAAAGCAAACGGAATCAAAATCGGGTTAGAAATGGCGAAGGAGTAGCATTTTGAAGCAAAATGTACAATATAGGTCAAAGGTCAAGGTCAAAGGTAACAACTGAAATTCTGTGTAGAAGTTTCAAAGCTCCCATGTAGTGCTATCATATAAAGCAAACAGAATCAAAATCGGGTTAGAAATGGTGAAGGAGTAGCATTTTGAACATTTTGATCACACACGGACGCACAGACGGACGGACGGACGGACAGACAGACGGACACACACACGTACGGAGCCCGTTTCATAGTCCCCTGCTCGAACTCGTTCGGCGGGGACAATGAAACAAACTTTTAATATCATACCACAAGGCTTGACACCAAGTTTTCTCTCTGGTGAGCCATTCAGACTTCTAAATTATTTAACTCTGAGATTTTAGTGGCAGAAAAAGGGAAAAGTAGTGGCCCTAAATAAAAGGAAATATGACAATCTACTTTGAATCTTGGTAGTTGCCCCATCAGGCCATCAAATACCAACCTTTTCAGAAGTTTGGTGGCCTGATATCAACTTTAAGTGGCCCTAGGCCACCAAAGCAGTGCTACTCTTAAGCCCTGCATACCACAACTACAACAAAACAGGAATCTACATAAATTTTAAGAATAAACTTGTGTGCTTGCAAAGTGGTTTATACCTTTAACCTTCTACAAGACTGCCTAATACAAGTTATTAAGTGTGAAAGAGAATGCAGTAACATTTCATGCAAATCACATTGCATAACCCTGACAGAAGTTTCAAGATAGCATCCCCAGACCACTAGAGTGATGGTGTCACAAATGTACACACTAGTAGTTATGTACATGTATACTGTATGCATGGGTAATGTGCATGTGCACAGGTGGACCAGATTAATGGAGAACATTCTATATGATATAGATATAGTCTATATACAGGCTGACCAGATCAGTAGAGAATTTTCTAGGTGGTATACAATGTAACTACAGTGCATGCATGTGACAGGAAATACATTATAGCTCACTCAATCTAGAATGATTTCACCCATTCCAGAAAATTCTAGGAAGTGCTTACATATTTGGCTGAGTGAGGCACTGTCCCTGTAGCCCAATGTGATTGGTAGTTAATTTTGGCAATGATGTTATGCATATAGTTAGGAAGTGAGTCATCCAGGATTCCTGGAATTTGGACTTGCTTGTATGTTCAGGTGTGTGGCCCCAGGTTGGAGAAAATTACAAAATATACTAGAAAGGGGTGAATGGATATAAAAGCCGGAGAAATTCTGAGGTAGGCAGAGTACCCAACACCTCTGCTCTGAGAGTTACGTCACTTCTGGCTCTGAAGCGACCTGCTATACAAATTGTGTTTGTGGAGATAGGGCCTGGGAGACATTTTGTCTGCAGAGAATTAATTTGCCTACATTGGAGATAGACTCCATATTTTAGTGTCAACGGACATTGTTACGGCAAAGCTGTGACGGGCTGGATTCCTAGCTGGACAATATAAAGTGAATCATCATTCAACGCATCAACTGGGCGTGGTCGTCATAACGTTTGGATTCTGCACGTTTCCTGTGGACTCTGCACGTTTCGCTGTGGACGTATATCCTGGATCTTTACCCCAGATTAATACTGAGGATTATCACAACCTGCGCCTCTGGATTTACGTCGGAGGTATCATTCATCTGTGCATAGCGGATCATTCATCTCTGCATCGAACAACGTATCTGGACACTTCATGGGAATTACATGGATTATGTGATTTAACATACTTGGCTGTAATGCATGTAAGTGATTCCATTACCGATTTATAAGTGTTTTATTGATCATTATTGTACTGATGTGAAAACCGATTACGAGTCTGTACCCACAATATCACTGTTAATAAACCGCCTGAACATTAGTTGATGGTTTCTTTTGTGCGATCATTCTCAGAGTGATTTTGGTCCTAACAATGGTCAAAACATGGGCATGGTCAAACCTTGTTCTGAAGGGTAGACCAGCTTGGACATCACAGTCCTCAACATCGGTAGAGAGAGAGCTCGGAAGAGACCAACGGCTGGGACTAGAGAGACAAACAGATTAAAGTCATCTCACTTCCATCAAATCCAGTCTTACAATGAGGATACAGAAATACTTAATCCACTGCACCATTGTACATATTACTATAAAAGTGGAAAATTTCAGTGTGTACATACTTGCTCATTTCCAGCCACCAGAAACTAGGGCAAAAATAAAAGCAAGCAAATATATTTGCTTGTAATATGTTCCAATAGTTCATGTCTTGATTCTGTGGAATTAAAATCATGTGAAACTCATCTTATACGACCAAGCAAGAAAAATTAGTTGCATGAAAATATCCACTTTTACAGTACTTGTATGCGATCAAACCTGCATCCACCCGTCTATAGTGCTGCCTGTCATATATGGCCACAAACAAAAATTCCCCCCAGAGATCAAAGACATGTTAAAGACAATGTCTATAGTGGCCAACTGTCTTTGATGGCCATTTTTTCTGTCTCCCTTGGATGGCCACTTTAGACAGGGTCATTTTTCCTGTCTCCCTTGGATGGCCACTTTAGACAGGTTTGATTGTACAATGCAATATTTTGCCAACACAAAGAAATAAAAAGAAGATATACGAGTGTACAGTCAAACTTCATTACAACATGGACCTGACCTCAAGACAATGACCTTGCTACACCAGGGCCCCATTTTATCAAAAGATATAATCAATTATAAACTTCACATCAATTCACATTTCTCTGTGACCACATCACCAAATTGAATAGGGTTTTCTGCAAAATATAGGTAAAATGTTATATTTTTAGACCCTGAAATACACATGCAGCATTCAGACAGTTTAATCGTATTGGAAAATATCAATGCCAAAATCCAATTGTATTTTTTTTTTTACATACTTGTATACACACATATACATAAAGATAGCAGTACAGTTTAATGTAAATCTAAACACATACAAGAAAGCATGTAAAGATTCTCACTGATCATTTTTTCATACCTGCATAGAGAAATGCATTCGATTGTGCTGCACCAGTCAGGACGATGCATAAGATTGAAGAAATCAACCCGACTTGAATAAGACTACCATCTCCCAGCTGCTTGCTGAGGACTTTGCCCCCAATGATCATTCCTGGACAGAAAATGAAAGAAGTAAAATTCCCAGAGACGATTAAAAATAATGTAAAGTAAACACACAAAATTTGAAGAATAAAAGACACGGATATATGCTAGAAACTGAAAGAAATAAATGTAAGAATTTTTCATTTAACCCTTTACATTTCAAGGCACTTGCCCTAGCTTGTCAAAATCTTTCATCAGCATTTAATAATCCATCCAAACTTGACCCAGTTGTAAAGTTTGCAAAGCTCACACAGGTGGAGCAATGTGACTCAGTCCAATGGAAAGGCCATGGTGATACAGTAGGATTAGGAGGATTCCTTAATCTCCTTTCATATGCCATTAGTTTCCAACAATCTATGCTCAAGATGAAGTGTGTGCCAATCACTAACCAAAGCACAGTAAAGGTTAAAGGACAAGTTCACCTTCATTAACATAAGGATTGAGAGAATGTAGCAATATTAGTAGAACACATCATTGAAAGTGTGAGGAAAATCGGATAATCCGTTCAAAAGTCATGAATTTTTGAAGTTTTTGTGCTGTCACTGCTTAATGAGAAGACTACTGCAGTGTATGATGTCACATGCATACAACAATATAAGGAAAATATAAAGAGAATTTCACAAAATGTCATCTTTTGAAAAAAGTACACATTCCCTTGACTCGTTACTGACATATGTTATGGGTAATAGTTATTCCCATTGCCTTTAGAAAGAGGCAAGTCAAGTGCTCTTTTATTATGCGAAAAAAGTGGAAATATGTTGAATTTTCTTTACATTTTCTTTATAATGTTGTACTCATATGACATCACGAGCCTTAGTAGTCTCCTCATCCAGCGGTTCCAACACACACAAAAAAATTTTAATTCATAACTTTTGCATCGATTATCCAATTTTCCTCAAACCTTCACTGATGTGTTCTACTAATATTGCTGCATTCTCTCAATCCTTATGTCAATGAAGGTGAACTTGTCCTTTAAACAGGGTGCACCATCTTTGGCTCTTACAGTCTAATCAAATCTGGGGCACAGTTCCCATCAGGTGACCAGGTGAGATCACATGATATGATCTACTGCAGAAACCAGGTCACATGACACGATCCATTCATCAGTGGGGTCAATGTACTTTGATCTCTACATCTATTGTCTCTCATTAGATGAGGGAGCAAAGAATGCTGAATATGCCATATATTTAGGCGTCTAATTTTTTTGTCGATTGGGACTTCCTGACAATTTCATGAGTGTTAAATTTGCGATTGTGGAAGACCGTACTGAGCAGAGAATGAATGCATGCATGTCACATTCACGTCAGCATCAGACTCAGTACTTTTTGCGTGTTTAAACTTCGTAAAATTAAAAACCTTGTGAAATATTCACCATATACAGTAACTCACAAAGTAGTCTTCTTTCCATATTTTATATGGCCCTAACCTGCATTTGCGGCATAAATCAAATACTGTATGCAAAGAATACTTCACTGCGTTTTAATTTTGTGTGATTTCTTCCCATTGTATGAAGTTCATAATTTTCTCAGCTCGTAAAAACATTGTCTGTCATATGCAATGCTGGAAATACAGGAACTAGATTTTATTTTGCAAAAGGATACTTCATCATTCTGAATTGTACCGTCAAGCACTTGCGAAATGACACTATTAGCCCTACATATAATTTGAGAATCATTATTGTTGTGAAATATACAGAGTATATTACCAGACACACTGCTGATCTTTCAGACAAGGTTAAATACAGTGACATGGTAAGATGAGAAATTGTTGTTGTTTTTGAAAGCTTTCATAGCTCCTCTAGCCAAAACTTGTGTCGTCTAGATAACTCTGGGATATAAATCTCCTACAAAGCATCTAGAGATAAACTAATCTTGAATGATTATTTCCTAGTAATGAAGTCATACACTATACTGCCATGCTAGTACAGCACTCCCTGCGTAATCGGGTATCGCTTAAACGGGTACTCCGTTTAATTGGGTAGTAATGTCAAAATCCGTTCCAATGCACATTAAAATTACCTGATAATCTGGTTGCCTCTCTGCATAAATGGGTAAATAATTTTCTTCTTATCTCATTTCTACCCATAACTGATATTTTATCGAGGATATAACACTTTAAGAAATCATGAATGTCAAATTTTCCACGGCTAATCACATTCTCTGCTTAATTTGCAAAGAAGACCCATTATTTGGGGAGTGATTAAACACGAAAACACATGTACCAGTACCGACTTGCCGCATGTAAACGAACATTACACATGTAGCTGGCATTAAAAATTGCATAGACCAACAGGAGTTGAACACACTTGCGTTCCTCCCTAGCTCTACAACAGCATTCACCATGTGAGATATTTGCAACGAAAATCAGGCCACGCACCAGCTCCATAATTTTGCTTTTCCCCAGACACTTCTCGAAAAGTAACCCGACTTTCTACATGACTAGTGCACGCAAAGAGACACGTTCATTTCGGAAAACGCCTGCGTGTTAGCGAGGAGTCTAAAGTCAAAGGACAAAGTTTTCTGAAGACATATTTGTCCATAAAAGAGTGTACCTGTAACTTATTGCTCGTGACTGAGCAAGTGTAAGGTATGTATAATGTGCCGTGCAAGCATGCATGTTCAGCATACAGTGTAGGTGTTTGTTGCAGTGTACAATGCATGAACATACACATTGTGTATGTCAATTGTGAATGAGACGTGTTCTTCTGGTAATCGGATACTCCGCTTAAAGGGGATGGCTAGTAACTGATCAGTGGGAATCAGTGGGAATGCTAGGGGATGATTGTTTTAATCCTTGTGGAATTCATTTAAGAGTACATTATATATCTATCGTTGTGTGAAAATTGTTTGCTTCAGAATGGTCTCATATTCAAGTAATGTGCAGTCTAATGTTTCCAGGTTAGCATGCCTGTACAGTGACGGGGCGATCGTTAACGGGCTGTTAATGATTGCCCCGTCACTGTACGGCCTAGTTAGAGTTAATCGGGCCAGAATGCTCTGCCCGAGCCTACCCGATTATGCGGAGAGTACTGTATCGTCACATGATCGTCTGGCACTGAGTACGTGAAGTTTCTTTCACAATGAATCCTATAATATCAACCATGAGTAACCTATGGCACTTGCACATCTTTTCTGTAGGAAGGAGTTTCAAAAGCTTAAAGATAAACAGTCATCACAGGTATCAGGCAAGCCTACTATTGAGTGTCGGGACTGGTGTATGGATTACATCTTAAGTGTCATGTGCAGAACTGCAGAAACTGAAACTTATATCTTACAAGAAATGGGTGAGACTTTGGCAAAATATGAGGAAGTAAATTGTAGTCAGTTTAGTCTCTGGCAAACTCTACCTGCTTCAGATAGAGATTGAGCTCTTGGAATGCCAAAGAAAGAACAATTATTTCTCTTTTTTAAACAAAATAGGTTGGTGACCAGCTGAGAGGTTTGTGGAAGGTAATCAGCTAGGCCGGGATGGCCAAAAAATACATCAGAAACTGGATGAAAAGTGAATTGACCACTTGTAGGTTACAGGCTAACAAAAGAGAGAAAATTATAGGACATTATAAACCTGATAAAGGATATGTATCAGCAATTAAGGAAATAGCTGAAAATACAAATCATCAATGGTATTCTTGGCATACATACAAACGTGAAATAATCAAATAAACTGCAACATTAACAACAATTTGATCATGCTATCATAACTCACAGAGATGCTGTACATGACTCAAAGAAACAATCATAAGAAATAAAGCAAAATGGCGGTCACACCTAAAGCACCAGAAACGTATTGCGCTGCACTAAAGATTCCCACCATCCGCGAGTCCCAGCAGAAGGGCTCCCCCATGCCGTACAGAATGGTCAGGCTCGGGAGAGAGAAGAAGACGAGGACTCTGATCACCATGACGATGGTTGCTATGAGGAGAGGAAGACGGCGTTTGTGTGTGTTGCTCTGGATAAGGTTCAGGATGCGTCGTGGAGCATCTCTGGCGTGGATGACGGAGGTCGATGACCTCTGGTGAGTGTCCGGCACCAGGAAGATAACGTACATTGTTGTCATGGTAACACAGGCTAGGATGAAGATGTAAGGATAAAGAAACCCCTGGGAGATACAGAAAATTTAGAAAGTAAGAAGTTATCATGACAAAATTGATAGATACTCTCATTCAAATATACTGGCAGACACCACTTACCAAAAGCATTTCACTTTGTAACAATCATACTCCTAAGAGGTACATCAGCAAACTCTTTTTCTTTATTTTTTTAATTCCTCAATTGAATGTGAAGTCTTGCCACATGCAATAATTGCTATTTCCACCACTATCCTGACTCACATGATATCAAATTTACATTCTGAAATGGCTGACATGATTTGCATCAAATGGGACCAAGGGATATAATTGTGATGATATCATTAACTTGTTTATTATATATAGCAAAAAAAAAAAGACCTATTCTCATCCATGTCATCAAACACACATGGAATACTGAAAGAGATATTATCGTCACATCACTAAGATTACCATTTTGTGCCAGATCACTAAAATAGCTCAACAATCAATATTTTGATTTCATTAATTCACTTTTACTTTCATTCATCTGATGCTTTTGTCTCAATGCTTTCAATCCGTCAAATCTTTTATCTGAGTCCAATACTTCCTCATCCTTTGAAGTTTCACAACTCAGCAGTCGGGATATGTTATGTAGTCCCACATATTTGTATCGATGAATGTTGTGATTGCTTTCATGAGGTCTTGAGTAAAAAGCTGGCTTCCATCTCCATGTATGTAGTTTCCTTGTATACAACTTGTGTGATGACAGTTTCACACAATTGGCAAAATATTAAAATGACAGGCTTGACACAAATGTGCTGAATGTTCACTTTCCTAGAACTGGGTTCAATAGGATGAATGATTAAAATGTCAGAGTGCAGGTATTTGGGGAACTGATGATTTTTACTTGACTTTTGACCCTTTTATAAGTTTATGCATTGAGTAATTTTCAAGGTATTGAGAAAAAGTATAATTTCAGTATCAAATGGGAAAATAGCATTATTTAAACCTGGCCTTTGACCTTTGACCTCACAGTTCCAAAGAGAATCACTGTTAGGTTGAACATGCATAAATATGTAAGTTTCATGATGATACCTTGAGTTACTTTAGAGAGATGGAGGAAAAAGTGCAATTTAGCACTTTCACTTGACCTTTTACCTTTTGACCTTTGACCTTTTGGCAAGAAACTTCTCCAAAAATATATATTGGGTAATACATGCCATACATCAAGTAAAAAAAAAAAAAAAAAACCTTCAGGCATATTGCATTTTAAGGAAAGTAGTGATATTTTGAGGAGTTGACCTTGACCTTTGACCCCCCTGACCTTTGACCCATGACCCCTAACTTCCCTAGATAATCACTGCCCATCGGTACAAGCATATAATAATAATAATAATAATAGTGGCTACTTGTATAGCGCACAGGTCCACTTTTCAGTGCTCATGGCGCTTCAAAAATGAAAAAATATCATATATTTACATGCATATACATATTCAAACATTTCAACAAAGAAAAAAAAATGGTAAACAAAAGCAAATATATACCAAATAAAGAATACAACATATATCAATTAAAAATACAATATACTAAGTTCCAAGAAGATACCTTCAACCATTTGCGAGATATGGAGAAAAACATGAAATTTCAATTTTTTTTTCATAAAATAACCTGTGACCTTTGACCTTTGACCCTGTGACCCTAAAATCCACACAAAGTATTATCCCCCAAGGATATACTCTCATACCAAGTTTGATGTAAAACCACCACACGGTTCTTGAGATATCGACAAAAACAAAACGGGACGGACGGACGTATGAACGGACGGACGACCCGAAAACATAATGCCTCCGGCCACTTCGTTGCGGAGGCATAAAAAGAGGCATAAGCAGTATGTGATACTTACTGAGGCCTGTATCCAGTACCCCACTCCAACCTGCGCGATGCCGGCTGCTGTGAAGCTCAGACAATCCAGGAGGATGATTCGGAAAGCTCTCTCCTTCTTAGTGGTGATGTCAGCCATGTAGGAGAAACATCCAGCCAGGAGTAGGGAGAAGTCTCCGCACACACCAAGGGCAAAGTGACCTGTAAGGGTCAAAGGTCAAATGTGAAAGGTCAAATCACTGTCAGATGACTAGACCTAAAAATAGTAAAGGTTTTTTTTTTTTTCATTCTAATGCAATTACAGAAAAACATTTCTGTCTTTATATTTTTGAATTTGAGACATTAATTTAAATACATAAGAGCATATAAACCCCTAAGGGTGTGAAATTTGTAGTAAATCTACAGTTTCTCCTCAAGTTTCTAAGTCATTCATTCATTCATTCATTCATTCATTCTTTTATTGGTCTATGTCAGACATAGCGTAGGTGTTGCTAAGTAACGTTGCCTTCGTTTTCTTCTCTGCACATCGCGCAGTCTGTAGTAATGCCAGGGTGCGTGCATATATGTGCTTCTTATTATGCATCACAAAAGAAGTTTGCTAAAGCTGTCATCCCCCTCAGCCGAATCATGAGCCAAACTGTGATCGGACCACTGACTACAGTGGATCGGACTTCTTCGGACTCGGGAAAGAGGGTTAAAGCGTAAGCGCTAAAGAGGAGTCGATAGCGTAGGTCTCTATAGGAAACTTGCACCGTGCACCCGCATACGCATTCGACTAAACCACCGGGACCATGTGCCTTTAAGATCATAAAAAAACCCTCACATATACAGGTATATATTGGGTTGTCTCAAATGTCTAGAAGATATCTCATATCATTATTAATCCAGATCTTTTCAAGTCAATTCATATGTATTGCACATATCAGAGCAACAAAATGAAGGATTTTTCATTGAGCAAGTTGCATCCTTTTTGCACACAATAAAATGAAGATTGACATTTGACACATTCTCAACTGAGATACACACATCTGTTCCAACAATTCAGACCTGCCAACCCTGAGAAGTCTGAACAAACAAAGAAAAATTATCTAAAAATCTGAACTTTCATCAATTTCATATACTTTACTATTAAAAGATATTTCCAAAAAAATCAGCACACACTGAAATTAATGCATTTTCTTTCAGTGAAAAATCTGAACAGTTGGCAGGTATGCAGCATGAACTACGAGAGAACACTGTTCCCACGTTTCCTAAAAGACATTGCACTTAATACATGCCAGAAAATACAAAAGAGCATAAAATGCTTTTCCTGATATAGCATCACAATTTGCTAGATACATTTCATAGCACTGAGCTACACAGACTGTCTTTTGTGTACATAGCAGATTTCTTCCATAAAAGTGTAGAGGATACCATTTGATTAGAAATATTATTTATAAGCTAGAATTGCGAATCAAATTCGATTCGGAAAATAATTCTCTGAAGAGTGCCATTTCAATTTAGTTTTCTTGTTTTCACCTTTTTGGACAGACAGTGCACTCAATACCCTCAGAAGGGTTCAGCGGCAAAGGGGCCGTATTCTCAGAGCTTATTAAGTGTCTGATTAGCACTTAATTACCAAATCGGTATTCTGAGAGCTTAATTAAGTAGAGGGTTTATTAACTACCATGACAACAAGCGTTTTGGCGGGAAAGTCTTACGCGCTTGCACGTATCAATGCGCGTACACCTCTGAGAGGACTTAATCACAGAGTTAATTACAAATCGGTATTTTGAGCCGGTATTTTGAGCGTGTAATTAAGTATGAAAGTTAATGGAAAACTTAATGATACCAAAGAGTGTCATTAGCTACTCCGATACCACGCATTACAGAGCTTTTTCTCGGCCACAGCCATGCTTACCGTCTTCTGTAACCGAGAAGCGGTTGAGTCTTGTTGTTATGGTATCCGTAGAATTCAGAGAAAAAAAGAAATATAGGCGATCTTCGGGGAATTTTGTCATTTTATGTGAGCTCTTCGCGTGCGTACGTGAAGGGTTGTAATCAAAGACCGAAGTGTGCGCACGGAGCTCTTGCCTTGTAATTACAGGGGGTGTGTGGAGGAGCGCGCATTGAGGGCATATTTGCGCGCGTGATCATCATTTTGGCTTCTAACAACGCTTCTGATTGGATGGAATAACAATTAGATGGGAGGAACCTAAGATAATTATAGGGGACTTAATCATACCTTAATTATGTCCTCAGAATACCGATTCTGCCCATGATTAAGGGTCTATTAACTTCACGACTTAATTACAAAGTTAATCACATACTTAATTACGACCTCAGAATACCACCCCAGATCATTAAATACACAAATAGCTATGACGAATGAAGCAGGTGTATAAACTAATACAGACGACCCCATATTACACCAAAGTACTCAGAAGTGGAAGTTGTCTTTCATTGGGTCTAGGGCAATTACCCCCAGGGCAATTCCCCCGGACCCTTTACCTGGCCCTAATCCTAATCCTAGTCTTGAACCTAATCCTAACCCTAACTCAAACTCCTAACCCTAAACCTAACCCTAATCTTTACTCTTACCTTACCACTAACCAGTATTTAGCCGGGGGGTAATTGCCCTCTGGGGGTAATTGCCCGGATACGCTTTCATTGTATATCAAAATTTCATTATAATCAAAGGGAATTTTGTATCACAGACCTTATGACAATAAATTTATACAAAATAGGGGACCTGAAGTTTTTACTTTTTTGTAATGAAATTCTGTTCTTTTTCTCCGTCCTGTACTGTGCAGAACCTCCTGAGAGTATACTTACACACTTGGTGGGTTCTCCCACTTGACAGACATGAGACTCCAGGCATAAAAATGTACAAATATAATTTTATCATTGTTATATTTTATCATCATTATAATCATATTCACTATAACAGGAGTACTATAAAAATACAAACAAACAAACAAACAAAAAAACTGCTGGCAATCAACTGAGCACCTTGTCTACAGTGGCTTACCAATCAGCAGGTATGCTATATTTTCTTCCAGCAAAGTGACAACAAGATAGACGACAGCATAGACACAGAATCCAATGGATGGGACTATGAGGGCAACCTTTCTACCCACAAGGTCACTATGTGCTCCAATCATGGTGGTGCAGAAGAGTGCTGGGAGAGAGGTTGCTACACTCAGGTACAGAGACCACATCGATACCTAAAAGACAGTCAGAAAAGCGCTGGGTGAGAGGTTGCTATACACTCAGGTACAGAGACCACAGCGACACCTAAAAGACAGTCAGAAATTGTCTGATACCATGGAAACAAGGCCATGAACTAAGTCCAGAAAATGCAAAATGAGTGCAAGAGGATGACTGAGAAAACAACAGACAACAAAATATAAAAGGAGAAAGTTTAAGATCTAGAGTAAGAGAGAGGGAAAGAAAGGAATCTAGTTCAAAAAATTGCAGAATTTACAGTTAAAGATAACAATCACAGTCACACAAAACTACAAAGACAAGGCCAACATGTACAGAAAGAAAAATGAAAACATGAAAAGCATAAACAACTAAATTAAGCAGAGAAATTAAGCAAGAAAATAGGCTGACTAGTAAAAATTCATAAGCAGATTTAAAATGAAAGATTTTATGCTAGCTATAAGATAAAGAGAAAGTGAAGAGCATGAAAAACTTGAGAGGTGAAATATATTGAGAAATCTTCAAAAGAGAATTTACCCATAAAATGTGCTTGCTGACAAACTGATCAAAAATATATAAAAATATATATCTTTTGTTAGATTTTCCTCTATTGCATCAATTTTCTCTGTCTTCAAGGATGCAGATAACCAAATACTGTGTGAATTCTATAGATGGAGGCACATTAGAATAGATACAATGTATCACCTTTAATAGTAAACACCTGTATAAAGGAAGCTAGCTTGTTGGAGTATTCACCTGTTGTTGAATAGCATGATCTGTCATCTTATTGACGGTGACGTTCGAATCAGATGTATTTCTCTCGCACAAAATGTCATATTTGGTTCTATACGTAATGTTGAACTGATCCTGGGCTATCCTGTCGGTGAGGTACTGAAGACGAAGGGGAATAAAAAGACCGTAGCACAGCATCATGAAGAAGATGACTGGTTCCACGGTGATGTGGCAAAATCTCTTGGTCTTGTCTGCCTCCAAACCTCTTTGGCTGTTATCAGCCGAAGCTGTGATTTGAGTGGAAGATGTCAGCGGTTCCTCGTCTTCATCCATGGTGGAGGTTGCTTCACGTTAAAGAACTGAAACGATTCACAGATAAACACAAAGATATTATTGTTATGAATTCACAAATCGTCCTAACTCCACTAAAATACACACCAATACATCATACTGACATAATCATGTAATCGAGTAGTATATGATGATTAAAAAGTCATGCCTTTATACTAGTATAGACATGGGCTTACCTCGCCTCCAATACCCCATACACTGTACATACTCGGGAGGGAGTCATTGAAAGGTTTACACTATAAGAACTATCACTAGTACCGTACACTAGTAGACAGAAAGATCCGTCTGTCATGTCTGGAGGAGTCTATTACTCTTTTGATGTTATTGCTCTCGTCCGTAGACATAAGGAGGGGATTCTGTGAACTTGTGTAGCCAGACGAACTCTCTGCGGAACATTTCCCCGACGACCAGATACAGACCGATCTTTCGGTCAACTCTGGCAGAAGCTAGACTCGAGACAGAGCTGCAGAGTCTAGTCTAGAGCAGAGAGCGGATGTCTAGAACATTTTTAATTTTAGTCTGTTAGTGAAGTCACATATCGGCACCCGCATGGACTAAGGCAAGGTTCAACCTCCCATGCCAAGGTTCGACCATGCGCATAGGTTTCTGCATGGAGCAGGTGATCGAATTTTGGACAGCATTCATTGTGGTTTAATTATGGGCGGTTTGCATTCGTTAATTAATATAACAAATTCTGTTCTATGTTTTGAACTGCCAAATAATAGCAGGTAATATGGTACTGGAATCCTTTCTAACCCTTTCTACAAGCTCCAATATAAAAGCTCTAATATCAGCACCAAGATTAACGTAGGGCGGCGAGTTCTTCTTCTTCTTAGGGTTACGCCCACATCTTTCACACTTGAAGATTATTGAAGGCTTGTGCATTGTGTGCAGGACAGGTAATGCTCTCTCGGTGCATATAAACATAATAACATTCATTTCAGTTCGGGAAACCCACTCACAAGGGGGGCCCCTCCTTATAAGTAACCCGTCCCCCTTATAAGTAACCCCCGGGGCACCCCTTATAAGGAGTCTCCACGCTTTTTTGCAATGCAACGCGAAAATGAAAGGACTGCGGCAATTCGCTTGATTATGTCCATAAAGCTTCACAAGTTTCCTAGTTACTCACGAAATTTGAGCAAAATCGGTTTGAGGCATCATATCTAAAATCATGGATTTAAATGCGATGTCAAACGACCCATGCGAATGCTGAAATGCGAACGATTACTGGTGCGAGTGTCGCCAGGCGCGGCGGCGCGGCAATGCTTGAGTGCAGACGTGGCGACTGAGTACGAAAGTACGGAGACTTTCGTACTCAGGCGCGGCAATGCTTGAGTGCAGACGTGGCGACTGAGTACGAAAGTACGGAGACTTTCGTACTCAGTCGCCACGTCTGCACTCAAGCATTGCCGCGCCGCCGCGCCTGGCGACACTCGCACCAGTAATCGTTCGCATTTCAGCATTCGCATGGGTCGTTTGACATCGCATTTAAATCCATGATTTTAGATATGATGCCTCAAACCGATTTTGCTCAAATTTCGTGAGTAACTAGGAAACTTGTGAAGCTTTATGGACATAATCAAGCGAATTGCCGCAGTCCTTTCATTTTTGCGTTGCATTGCAAAAAAGCGTGGAGACTCCTTATAAGGGGTGCCCCGGGGGTTACTTATAAGGGGGACGGGGTTACTTATAAGGGGGACGGGTTACTTATAAGGAGGGGCCCCCCTTGTGGGTGGGTTTCCCGAACTGATTTGGGGTGCATCAGTGCTGTAACAGGGTGCGAGTAAAAACAGAGTGGCCACTCCTATGCCGCTGTCAGCCTCTACACCAGTCGTTGGCGGAAGGCATCTGCAGAGGTGGGGTAGATGATGTCGGGTGGCAAGGCATTCCATGTTCGCACTGTGCGTGGAGCTCTTTTTGGCTCAGTCGGCAGCGCGTCTGCCTCACGATCAGGCGGCCCGGGTTCAAACCCGAGTCTGGACTGAGTAATGTTGTGTGTAAACATACCGTCCCCTATAGCAAGAGGCAAAACACTCTGTCCCTCGGATAGGACATAAAATGGAGGTCCCGTGTATGACTATGAGAGCGTAATGAAACTCATGCACGTAAAAGATCCCGCTTCATTCATTCATCGCAAAGCAAAGAGCAGGGTGTCTAGATCTATAAGTAATCCGGTGAAGTGGTCCCACCTGCACCTCACATCCAACTGGACCCCATGGCATGGAGACCAGCTTAACGTAGCTGAATATGGGCTATCCAGCCATCTTCGCAGATGGAAATTAACAAACAAACAAAGGATAGACCCCTAGAAAACCTATCCCATTAGACGTTAGAATCCAACGCAATACATAGAAATACGAGTGTGGGACTAGGCCAATTAGTCCTCTGTAACACAAACCGCATAGCATAATTGCAATTTGATCACGGTAGCTTACAAGCTGAAACAGGTTACATCGCGTTTTTACAAATCAAAGTATGCAGTATCTATAGAACAAATGTGTTGTGTATGAAAGAACGCATGTACTCTTTGCTCACCAAATCGAAGAACAATAGCCGTAATCCGTCAGATTACTTTTTCACGACAAAGCCTCAAACCCCAGACTGGATTAGCAACTCATTCTAACAACGCGCTTGTTCACTTGGTTGGAACGAAATCGCGAGTGAGCGTTTTGTTTTCTCCGAGCTCCACGCTATCGCGCTAGGGTATCCCTTTACGAAAAATCACGTGCGTTTACTAGTCTGTCATTCTAAGACCCTATTAGAGGAGTCTAACCAAAGAATGACGCACGAGTATAAATAAGGAATAAATTGGACTGTTAGAGCTGTGCTTCTCAACTTTTTTTTTTTTTTTTTTTTTTTTTTGGGGGGGGGGGGGGGGGGGTGGTGAATCCGAGACCCAATTTGGCACCTCAACGTTTTTTTGTTTTTTTTTAAGGCCGTCCAGTTACATGAAATTGAATACCAGTGGTTCAGTAGCACTTTCAAATAGAGCAAGGAATGTTGGTTCTAGAATGGGGACTATCTGACAATTCTCTGTACGGTTTGGACCTAACGAGCTGTGAATCGAAATACCATTTTTTGGTGATAATAAAATTTTCTTTGCTATAGTAGAGCAGATAAGCCCTCAAAATAACGTGAATTGTGCAAAATTTGACTAAAGCATGAAACTTTCACCAGTGTTAGTACATACCATAAGATTTATTTTAAGATCGGGAGGTAAGTCTGATTTGACCTCTGATGACCTCCAGAGGTCAATGTACTTTAGATATCAGAAAATCGATGTTTTTAGACATTTGCAAATGATATATGTGGTTATGTTGCCCTAAACATGCATTTATACCACAGAGAAATCATTTCCAGATTCAACAGAGCACTGACAGGTTTTTACCTTTGACCTCTGATGACCTCCAGTGGTCAATGAACTTTGAATATCAAAATGTCGATGTTTTTAGACATTTGTGAATGATATATGTGGTTATGATTCACTACACAGGCATCTATACTTCAGGGAAACCATTTTCTGATTCCACAGAGCATTGACAGGTTTTAACCTTTGACCTCTGATGACCTTTGGAGGTCAATGACCTCAAAATATTATATTGATCTGTGATGTCATTGGTTAATGGTAACCATTATTAAGATGTACAAAACAAGCATATCTGTCTTACAATGAAATTGTCTTCATATTCTAAAGAGCAGACAGGTTTCTACCTTTGACCTCTGATGACCTTGAGAGGTCAATGACCTCAGAATATCAGAATATTGAAGTATGACATCATTGGTTAAAGGTCAAACATGGTAAAGATGTAGAAAACAAGCATATCTGTGTACAATGACATCGTCTTCATATTCCAAGGCACACAGACGAGTTTCTGCCTTTGACCTCTGATGATCTCGAGAGGTCAATGACCTCAAAGTATCAGAATAGTTTGGCATCATCAATGGTAAACATGATGATGTTTTAGAGAGCGCTCGTAGGCCCTGCTTATTAACGAGCCATTACCGTTCACCTATGAAAATCACACAAGGTCAAATACCTCGAATGAAATGTGAGGATGTTAATATTGATATTGCGATAGTTAATAGTTAATAATTGTTTATAATGTAGGGCTTACAAACCATGCATTTCTGTTACCAAAAAAGTGGCTACTCATTCCGCAGAACTTTTCAGGTAATTATCTAAGTCGGGTATGTGCACAGAGCAAGGAGTGTCGATCTGTTTTCACGTGTGGGGGGGGGGGGGACTTGGAAAATATGTAAAAGCATAAGTTCATGGTGCAAAGGAATGAAGCGGAGGGGGAGGGGAAGGATGTGGGTGGGGGGTTGGCTTTTTGCAGGTTTAGACCTGAAATCAGTGATTCAGTGTAGCTCTTGTTTAATGTGTGCGCCATCACTTATACGGAAGTTGATGGGGTGTGGGCGCATCTCACCTACCCTCCTCCCAAAGACGAAGTTTTTTTTTGTTTTTTTTTTTAAGAATCTGATGCATACGTTTTGGGGAATATTTGGAAAATTATGGATCACCAAGGTGTACCAAGTCTATATGGATGGGAACCCAGCAAGCGCAGCGTTGGCGAGGGTAGGGTATTTCACTCCCATTCGACAGAGCTCTTGTATTTTGAGAAATGAGATTCAAGGACCTGGCACACAGGCACTTTTGAAGGAATACCTCGAAATTGTATCAAAAAGGTGTAGTAAGTCAGCCATCTATGGAGGAAGACCAATCGACAGAAGGATGTGGGTAGAGGTATCCCCCTCCCACATTATGGAGCTTTTGCATTCTTTTGTTTGCAATTCAATGATCTCGTGCCACTCTTGGTTGAACTACCATTTTGAAAAAAAAAAGTCCATACCCAAATGTGTAGCCATAATCAATGCATGGAGGAGAGGTTGATACAGCGAGAGGAGGGTATGAAAGGGGCTGTCCCCCAATCCTTCCCATGCGAGGGAGCCTTTGCAGTAAGAATAGAAATGTTAAAAAAAAAAATCTAGTATACACATTTATGATGGAATATTTGGGAAATTATCAGCAAAAGGAGTGTACCAAATCTAAGGGTAGAAACCGAGGAGGGATTGTTAATTGAAAGATACACTATACCCCCTCCAACAAGAGGGATTTTCTTTAATATGTCGGAACTGAAATTAAAGATCTACTACATACTTTGTGATGATATAGAACAAAAAAATGGGACAAAAGCACTGAGCGTATATGGAAGGGGACATAACGAAAGATAGTGTGGGGGAGGGGGTATGCAAAGGAGATTCTGCCTTTTAATCTGGTGCATACTATAGCTGAAATGTTCAGTGACAATTCATTTTCTATCAAAAAAGTGAGAAAAAAAAATCTCAATCTCAGGAAATACTTGGAGGCAAAGTTTTATGTCCCCACCATTCCCCCTCCCATATTTTCTCGGGAGGCGGGGCAAATGCCTCTTGCCCTCCAAAATGAACAATCGTGCATATATAGGAAACCCTTTTCATCTTTGGAATTCAAATAAAAATATCTCTTAAAAACATTTTTCATAGAATAAGGGAAATTATCATTCCCCAAAGTATGTTATATCTGTGCAAGGAACCAAGCAGGGGGAAGGAGTCTATCGAAAGGAGATATCCCCTCTCACAGAAGGGAGATTTTGCATTTCAGAATTAAATTTTAACAATCCGATGCACACTTAAAGTGAACAACTTGGGCAGTTTTCTGTCTAAAAAGCAAAAAAAAAAAACAACAACAAAAACTAACAACAACAAAATATAGTCCACATCTCAGAATTAATGGGGTGGGGGTCAACTACCCCTGCCACCACCCCACCCCTCCTCCAAACTGATGCCCCGGTATGTGCATGTGTTTTATTCCACTTGTTGAAAAGAAGAGAGAGTTTTAAGAAACAATATTGTTTAGTGGTCGCTATCCCAGTCAAGTTAATTGTTTATCAATAAGGTGATTTCCTTCACCTGTATACCTTAAGATGATGTAGGCCTGGTATTTGCCTTGCACGTTATTACATCTATTTCTTTTTTAGTATTCTCGTTTATATTTTGATGTGAAAGTTGTTTACTTTGCCACGATTTTATTTGTACATAGAAAAACTAATCCAAGACTGAAAATGAAACTGATACAATATTTAATGATTGACATGATGCACATATTGTGTATTTCTATAGCAATAAAAGTGAGCAATTCAAAAGGCGTGTTCTCATTTCACATGAACATTAGCGATGATCCTCTGACCCCTGGAGGATATTGAAAGATATGCATCAAAATGTAAGAATAATTATTGATGTCTGGTCTCATTGGTTTGTAATGGCCAGCTGCTTATGAAATAATAATTATATTTTAAAAGATGCATTTTGTGTGTGTGTGTGTGTGTGTGTGTGTGTGTCCAAAATTGTATGCAGAGTATTCCACACACAGTTCAATTTTGACTTCCATCTAGGACAATGAGCGGTTACTTTTTTCTCAACTACACTGTAATATCAAAATCTATTGAAAAAACACGATGGCGGCTGGGTCTAACACATTATCATTCCTTTTCGTTGGAGATCCATGCGGAATGGTCAAAACACACATAAAAAATAGATATCTCAGACCTAATTGTTATAACAAAGCATCATATCCTCATATACCCAACCCAACCCTCTATGCCCAGACAATGTAAACCACCCCATGGACTTAATACTTGGAGCTTTAGAATATCCTTTGTCAACAGAGAGAGACATCAAAACCTTTGCAGTGCCGACTAAGATCTGCCATGGAACTGATTGGTATTGGCTCTGCATCATTGACAGCAGATCTCGTTTCCTATTCTCCTTCTTCTTCTTCTTCTTCTTCTTCTTCTTCTTCTTCTTCATTATACTGTGTAATCTTGTAATATTCTGCCATGGAGCCTTTTCTTAATTGGTTAAAGAAGGTATCCAAAGAGCTATATGAAGCAAAAAACAACAAACAAATGCAAAAACAAAAAGAGAGACATATGTATCTTTGATAACAGAGCTGAATATTGAGTATCTCTCTCCTGAAGTGTTTCAAAGAGATACAAGAGACAGTGGCCGAGAGTAGCCGCCACCTTTTTTGCGAGTAGGTCTACTTTTTGTTCTTGCAAATGATGCCTGACATTTTTGGTCATTTGCCCTTTTTGAACAATGCAGCAATACAGCCACAACTTCCTGCGGAGTGAATATTGTGGGGTTCTTGATGCAGAACATCATCGCTGAATTTGCCTGAGCTGTACTTTCTTACAGGGATTGCCATTGTAGTTTTGTTTTGTTTTGCTTTGTTTTGTTTTTCAAGTGTGGCTGTAACACTGCTTGTTTTGCATATTATGATGGTCATTGCAGCTAAAGAGTGCATATCTTCTCTGGATCATTCCAAACTTCATGATGTTTCACCTGGGTGAATGGATCCCAGATGATGCATGCATATTCCAGGACCCGTCCTGAGCGGCATGGAGTAGCAAAACACCTGAACTTTATGATACTCGTATCTTCGTCTGGAGAGAGTCTTTGGTTGAAGTATAACCATTTTAAGCTGCTGTGGCGATTTGATTCCAGCTGAGCCTCCTATTGGAACTCCAAAATATTTTGCACAATCCGCTTTCTCCATGGTTTGCCATGAATGCTTATCTATTCCCTGGGTAGGTCTCGGATGGCAATAGCTAGTTGCAATACACAGGATTTCTTCATGTGGAATGCATGTTGGGCCTCACAGTATGTCGAAGTATGTCGAAGATGGTCCATGATGTCGCAGCTGTGGACTGTATACTCCAGGACCATGAGTCATTCATCGCAGTCATACTGTAACAACCCACCAGCTTTACACTGGCCAATACAGGCCCACCACCTGGAAACTATGCAAATATTGCCCATGAGCTTGACACTTAGGCAAACCAGTCCCATAATGAGTCCGACAAATGGGGAAAAGATCTATGAGACTTACACTGAATAGATTAAACACTCTGTATATCAGTCTCGTGGGCCTTGTTTTCCTCGAGTGTCGAGATAATGGCCATATTTGCCTATATTTGCTAGTCTACATAACTAACCCAAACATAACAGTTGTATTTGAGGTCACTGCCATCACTCAAGAAACTTAAGCTTATTTCTGAAGTAATTGACCTCTCACATTTCAGAGACCTGTTACTATAAACCAATGCTCTGTGGAATATGCATACATACTTTGATCAAAACATCAGTTCGTGATTTGTACATGATTAAGCATTTACGATTACACCAATGAAGCCAAACATCAATACAGGTAAGCCTACACATGTGACCTCAGTGACCTCTCATTGTCCTGAGAGGTCAAAGTTGGATATAATGCACAGGCTAATGACCAATGTTCCATGGAATGACAAGATTCTTCTATTATAGCATAAATGATTGTACGTCGGGTATTACAAAGTTGACCATTGACTATACATAGAATATCAATATTCTGATATTTTGAGGTCATTGACCTGTCACCTTCCTCAGAGGTCAAAGGTAGAGACACGTGAGTAGTTTCTCTTGCTCTGTGGAATAGGAAAACAATTCAATTGTAATACAAATTAATATAACATCTAAATCATGTTTGTCATCAACCAATTGCACTAAATATCAATGTTCTGACATTTTGAGGTCATTGGCCTCATCATAGGTCATCTGAGGTCATCAGAAGTCAAAGGTAGAAATCTGACTCGAAAGGCTCAGTGGAACATTGAGGCAATTCCTCTTACAAAATATAGTTTTTAGTACATAATTATCGTGTTTCAGTTATGAGTGACGCTTTAAAATATCAATTTTCTGACATTTTGAGGTCATTGACCTCTGAAGGTCATCAGAGGTCAAAGATAGAAACCTGTCAGGGCTCTGTGGAATATAAAGACAATTTCACTGTGACAAAAATTAAGTTTTAGTACATCATTACTGTGTTTTATCATTAACCAATGATGCAAAATATCAATTTTCTGACATTTTGAGGTCATTGACCTCTGGAGGTCATCAGAGGTCAAAGGTAGAAACCTGTCAGGGCTCTGTGTAACATAAAGACAATTTCACTGTGACAAATATTAAGTTTTAGTGCATCATTACTGTGTTTATCATTAACCAATGACGCAAAATATCAATTTTCTTAGATTTTGAGGTCATTGACCTCTAGAGGTCATCAGAGGTCAATTCAGACTTACCTCCCAATCTTAAAATTAATCTTATAGCATGTACCAACAATGGTGAAAGTTTCATGCTTTAGTCAAATTTTGCACAATTCTTCTGCTTATCTGCTCTACTACTACTGAATCTGTCTTGGAAGATGCAATATCATTCTATTTTTCAGTTCATTTTGTCACTGGCCCAAGAAGTAGGTTAATCAGGGAGGGGGTCCACCTCCCTGGGTTAATGTCGATTAAAGAAGTAGGTACCTACGTTTGTTGTTGTTGTTGTTGTTGCTGCTGCTGCTGCTGTTGTTGTTGTTGTCGTTGTTGTTGTTGTTTTCAAACCAGGCAGGTCAACTTAATTTTATGTAGTTGTTTTGAACGCAATATAGAGCGGCAATATCCACACGTGTATAATTCGAATATGATTCCTTTGAACGTTGCCACTGTAAAGGGATATTTTTACAGTACCTTTCTCGGTATTTCTTGAAAGCTGCCCCTTCCTTAATGTTTTTTTTTTCTAGTGTAATTCAAGATCTAGGACAGTAAAACGCGAAGTACACTCAGCCAAAAAAGAAAGTAAACACTTTTTCAAGTCTATATTTCTCATAGAATATTTCCCTAATGCATTACATACCATGTTGAAAGTTATCTAATTTGCTATCGGCCTATTATATGTTAATAAAAAGGAAAACTTTACGCATGAGTAAAAAATGCAAAAATGAAAAAGTTGTCATTCATGCGTAAGTGCTCATCCATATAACAATAACAACAAAAGACAAATTTAACACAATAAGAAACATTAATTAAATTGCAAAAAGTAAACCTTTGATCTCTATATCTTTGAAGCCTAAATATCAATAAAGGCCAACAATAAGGGAGAAAAATGAACAATCTTGTGTCAAATCCAAATTCAAATGAAATAATAGAAGAAGTAATATTAACAAAAATTGTTGAAATTTTGATTTGTTTTGAAATTAGGAAAATTGTAGATAACATTATCTCATGAATCCTTAAATTACTAAATAAAAAGAGAGAAATAAAGAAATTATGTTTATCTAATCATCTTATGTCATTACTCCTGATGTCGTTTGAAGTAAAGGCTGACAGAAAATTCTCATTTTCCCCATTATTTTCCAACTTTTTTTTGAGGTTGTAAAGAGGCAAAAAGAACAAAAACTTGTTTTTGTTACTAGTATTTCATTCATGTCTCTCATTAGGCGCGGTCAGACTGGCAAAAGATCGAGAAGTTTAAGATCGCGAAGTTTGGGCCATTGGTACGCGCGCAAGCAAGAGTGCGCCGTCCGATGGCTAGTGATTGTGACGTAACAATGCACATCTGTACGTGACAATGGCCTCGCGCTTCGGAGGTACCGCCCGCAAACAGATCGAGAAGTTTTGCGGGAAGTTTGCGGTCACACTGGCAAAACTTCGAGATCTTAAAGATCGCGATGTACTTCGTGATCTTTTGCCAGTCTGACCGCGCTTATTGTGTCAAATTGGTTTTTAGTTGTCCTTGTTATCTTGAAGGCCATTGCCGATTAATGAAAGACAACATGTCAAATTTTACAATTTTTACTTTTGTGCCTTGGAGGGCAAAAATGAATGTGTTCACTCATGCGTTAAGTTTTCCTTTGTATTAATTTACTAGCTTAAGAGCCAATTAAATTACCTTTGATATGGTATCTATAATGTATGCTATTCTCTTTATAATATTATGTCCCTCTGGGCCCAAGAATAGGCTACTAGATCGATGGCGCATTACAAATGCTGTACTGCGAATTATTATTATTATCATTATTCAATGCATTGATTTTCTTCAAAATCTGCGATATGAAAAATATTAAGTCGAAAAAGTGTTTCCTTTCTCTTTTTTTTTTTTTTTTTTTTTTTTTGCTGAGTGTATACAGGGCCTAGTGCAATCTCGAGATCGAGCTGTCATACAAATAAACGTAAGATCTGAATCGATGCAAGACACACATACACCCCACATACACACTCACCAGACAACAACAACAACAAACATAGCATACCAAACATACCAGAATGCGTTCATCCACAAACATAAGGGAGTCGTTGATTTCTTTTTTTATCAAATGAAGTATACACTTAAAAAAAGAAAAATTCTATGGGTCATTCTTCAAAATCACTCACGATATCTTGAAAGTGGCTGAAAGTTGTAAGATGACGATTTTACGAATAGATGCAGTGAATGAAGACATCACAAACCAGGAAGATGCGATTTACATGACGTGAGTATCACATAAGTATTTATTGGATGGATTTCTCGCTATCCTGCTCACAAAGAAAACTCCGAACTTTGTTCTTACCTTTCTCAATAAAAAGATTCTGTATACATTGTTCTCTTCTCTTTTTAGAGAAAGTGAAACAAAACCAAAGAAATTCAATCCTTTTTTTCAAAAGAATCCGGAGACAATAGTAAAACACTATTTCCTTTCTTCAAGTAAGAAGTATTGTTACGACTGGGATCGTGATTTTCGACAGGATAAACAACCTTTTCATCGTAACAGTTTGCATTTTGTGATCACTAAAGTTACGATGCAGGTGGCGTAATGTTACAAAATCATTTCAATAGCGCTTTTTCACACTCGAGCGTTCATTGTTTGGTTTGAGCGGATGTGAGAACGTAAACCATGTGACTCGTTTCCACACTCATCTATTGCAGTCCATGAGTGAAGTTAAAAAATAAATCACAAAAATAAGTATGCAACACAAATTCTAATGAACTAAAATCTACGTACATGAATGCAATGAGAGATATACAGGTAAGTTGATGATTAGTCAATGACTATAAAAAGCTTTAGACATCAGATTTGGTAAAGATTTACACGTGTATGATATCTATATCTTCAAACACTGGTCAAAATCAAACTTCCGCTACTGTATTGATGAAGGAATGAATCTTCTTAGGCAAATACTTACAGTGTAAGAATTTCATATATTTTTTTTCTCACATTTTTCACATCTAGGTTACATTACAAGAGTAAATTTTCTCATTGCAGAACAAACCAAACATGTAAAGGAGTAATGAAGTGTTACAGTTCGTTATTCGGAAGACTCGGTTCTCCCGAACGTTCTATATGATCCGAAAACAAAGTAAGGTTCGTTATTTCGCAGGCTCGTTGGTATGCGCACCTTCTTTTATTTTTTGATTAACTTCATTTTATTATATACCCTCTGAATAACTAATCTTTGAGCTGTAGTCCGTTTTCGGACCATATGTAATGGATGGTAAACCTTCGAAATAACGAATAACGCTATAAATGTTTGCACTGATGAAACCTTTTCAATTTTGGACCAAAGAGCATCTATAGGTAAAGGGATTTTTTGTGTTTCGGAGTAAAACTAACCTTCGGAAAAGTGATTGAACCTTGTTAATTTTCGAATTGAAATAACGAATATCACCCGGGTTAAGATCGTTAAAATTAAGTTGTAACGCCACAAATAAGAATCTCAATCCCTCAATGTCAGAGACAATAAAAAGTTTGCTCTTCTTGCTTCTGTGTTTTTGTTTGACTGATTCGAGCTACACATCGCAGTTCGTGTCGCTGTGTGTCTATAAAAGGCATGGTGGTTAAACTACATTCCATTAGACAAGTGGTGCTATACTCCGTAGATTTGAATAACACTGCGATGTTTTGTTTTATCATCGATCTGTGTCTGCTCCCTGCAAGGACAGCAGTCAGGGAGGGATTCCGGCAAAAAGCGATGTATGACATAGGGTTGATATAGTATTGGTTGAGCTGAGGATTCAGCTTTTAACTTTTTGCGAGATACTTATAGAACCACAATAAAATAGAATATCAAAGAACATTCAATTCCTTATTGTAAGACAAATTTAAAGTTCATTTAAAGAAAATTGGTTTCGCAATGACTGAGATATCCAAAAACAAAGTATTTATAAAACAAAGTGATTGTATTAAAACTTGGATCCCACCTTTTATTAGGGTTGATTTGTTTCAGATATCTCAATCATTTCAAAACAAATTTTCATCACATAGACCTTGGATTTCCTCTTAGAATTATGTGCTCTTTCATATCTCAAAAAAGGTTTATCATTATCTCAAAGAATTCTCATCGAAAAAGTTAGAAACCTGAAGGCCAATTGTATTATACCATCCCTTTAGGTGTGACACATCACACATCAAAACTATAGTGACAGTTTTTCAAACATCAACAAAATTCAAGTTGGAAAATCAGACATATTCCTATAATGAATAAAATATTTCCAAAATATTCTTTTTGTAACACGAGCTACTCAGCAGCGAGTAAACTGCATAAAATTGCACTTATAACTGTATAGAAGTAACACAAATAAATAATATGATATCACGATGAAAATTGATGGATACAAGGTCAATCAAAATGACAGTTTACAGTCTTTACAAGTAGTCAAGGGAGTTGGTAACACATTAGTAACAAGAATAAGATAACATACATCATCGCCGAGTCTTTGGCAGAAATGTTCGACATTATGACGGGCAATATAAACTTACTGATCACGTGGATGAAATAAAAACAGAATTCAGAGCGGTTCATGATAACGATGGTCACGCATAACCTCCAAGGTTGATAATACTTCATTTAGAAAAGCACGCAACACTCAATAGACTTTTATAGTAGACGTCAAAAGTGGCCGAGAAAAGTATCTCCGACACAATTAAACGCTTTCGTCATGATATCAAACGAAAGCTACAGTAATTGACTTCTTCTTCTCCGCGATGCACAGGCTCCTTGCATCCCATGATGCCGCTATTATGATAATATGATCTTCATAAACATCTATCACCTCTATACCAGACGGCACTCATCTGTCATTATTATTGCCCCAGCGTTGCCAGGTACCCGTTAATACGCCTGGGTCGCGAGAGGAACATGGTGGTCAAAAGCATCTTGCACAAGGACGTAGACACTTGTCGTGATTCGAACTCGTGGCCTAAGATTGAAGAGTAAAGATTGTCCACTGATGCCAGTACATCACCTCCACAGTTTGATTGGTTCTACGCCTCGAGCAACGAACCCTCGCTACTGTTGCCACGGTGATACTTGTCTACCTGGCCCGCCTCTCGATTGATGTCAGCCTTTCGTTGTAGTCTGACGGACAATGGGGGCGGTTTCTCCACCTTCGGCTGTGGTGTCTGGATTTTGGTCACGGTGGACGTCCCACATCCCATGGTTGGTGGTCGTTGATCTCGACGGAAGGCGAGTAACTGTTCAGGTTGCTGACAGCCACGTTTTCGAAGAAAACCTGTTATGATCAATGAGGATACAATTTAATTTTATTTCCATTTTTTTTCATTTCATCTCATCTCATCTCATTTCATCTCATTTCATTTCACTTCATTTCACTTCATTTCATTTCAACTATACTTTCTATCTCTAAAATAATTCAAAAATATAACAAAGTAACAACAATCATTTGTGCAAGCAGATACAAACAGACTCAGTCATCTTATGGCAGATATGCACAAAATCGACTGCACAAAACGTGTAGTTTGAGTACTCTCTAAAAAAATCGAGTGAAAATATTCACTCTTAAAAGAGTGAATACAAAAAAGAGTGAATTTCGAGTGAAATTGGAGTGAATTTTGAGTGAAAATGTTCATTTTCACTCATTTTGGAGTGACGTCAGGGATCACTCCAAAATCTTCCAGTGACCCCTGACGTCACTCCAAAATGAGTGAAAATGAACATTTTCACTCAAAATTCACTCCAATTTCACTCGAAATTCACTCTTTTTTGTATTCACTCTTTATAGAGTGAAAATTTTCACTCGTTTTTTTTTTTTTTTTTTTTTTAGAGAGCAGGGAGGCGGCTATAATCATTGGTTCCCGACCATGGTTTGAGGATTCATGTTGAGGTTAAAGGTTACTCCCTAGGTTCTGGAGTGACCTTCAGTTATATGAAAAGGAAGTTTACAAACTGACAAATTACAGTCCCTCATTTAGGACCCCGGACATCTAATGCTCTAACTCTGGACGTCCGTAAACACTGTTAGGGAAACGTTCAAGGACTGAGAAATCAATTGGCTTCTGTGGAACTATCGAGCAAAGAGAGGGACAGGTCTGCATGCGTTTGCTCATCTCGAAACTTCATGATAGTAACTCTACACTTTGAACACTGAATCCTCAAAGTCACACTGTAAAAACATGGGTGTTAGATTTAACACCACGGGTGTTAAATCTAACACCGATCAAACTTCAATAAAGGACCACACCCACAGGTGTTAAAAATGCACTGTGATGGTGTTGAAAAGTGTTCACCTGACACTTCGTGGTGTTAATTTGACACTGTACCAGGTGTTATTTTGACACTGTACTGGTGTTAATTAACAAATGACACCACATGGTGTTGATTTGATACTTGTTGGTGTTAATATCAATGGCTTAACACCCGTCCAGCTTCAATAAGGGACCACACCAGCTGGTGTTACTTTGGTGTAAAATTATTTTCACATTTTTTCAAAAATCTAGTATTTTAACGTAAAATTCTTGATCGTCTTGTTTAAATTAAAAATCAACAAGAAGTGCAGTTACTAAGAAACTCTTCAAAAAACAGTTTAAAATTTGGAAATGACACCCGGGGGTGTTAATTTAACACCATAAATGAGCACCGAAAATTTAACACCAGCTCGGTGTTCACTATTTAACACCGGACTTTTTGCAGTGCAGGGATTTTATTTGAAAAAAAAAAAGATGCACTTACAATAGATTCGTTTCTAGCAGATTTAAAGCAAATTTGCTTCCAAAGCACTGAAAAATGATTCATATAATTATATAAGTTCCGTTGCGACATTTTCATCCCTATATAGTTGAATCGCGCATTTACCACATCGACAAGGTAGACAGAAAAATGACGTTTATCGCCTCGATTGAAACATGAAAGACTCAGATCTGCCTTTCCTCTCATTATGACGTAAGACAAACTTAAAACGCTGGCCGACAATTCAAAATGTATAAGACAGGATCCATATGCAGAAAAACACAAAATTCACCGAGAAAAATATTGAATAGCTTACCAGGGTATTAGAAATACATGTAATTTAATTAGTGGATTCGTTGACTGAACGTACCTAATATTGAATAGCTTACCAGGGTATTAGAAATACATGTCATTTAATTAGTGGATTCGTTGACTGAACGTACCTTTTCTCTAATCCTGAGTTTGCCCGGAGTGGAAGTGATTATGAACACGTGAATGAGTGATCCATGCAGTGACACTTTTCCTAAAAACTTGGAGATTCTGAAGTAGAGAACACAAGCTATTCCGAGTCAGATTTCGATCACACTCAAATGACTTTCTCCGATGATAATCCAATAGGTTAGACCACCTTAGGTAAGACCATCAACACACACACACGGTACGACTAATGAGATCATTCTTCAGAGAAACCAAGGCGTCAGAATCCCTCTAGGTCGGATTTATTGAATGATTTCTCCCTGTCATTGATAACTAGGAAAGTGGTTTTCGATCCTTTTCAAACGTCACTGGTTGTTTGCCATTCATCGCATTGATTTGTTACGTAACAATGTTTGTGAGTCGTGTTACGGGTCAAACAAACACAGGTATATAAGTTAGAAGGCTGCTTGTTCCAAGGAGAGAAACCCTCCAATGTAGTCACGTGGCCCGGGCATCGCGCTCCTTGCATTGACATGGTTACAGGACACAATGTGGACCGATTCTGATCTCGTCTTTCTGTTTTGGGCAATTTTCTCACTCTTTCCAGTTCGTGTTTTCCTCCCCCTCCCTCTCATCCACTCTCTCCCTCTCTCTCATTTTCTTTCCAAATCAAACCATCAGTGAAACAAAATGTCATAAACAGAAATTAAATGCGAAATACTGACATAACATTGCCAGAAATGATACATCTTGAGGATGCATTATGTTTGATTTACACATTATGTATTTAAAGTGTATACTATATTATCTACACTGATATTAATGGGCGATGTTAGCTCTGAATTTCTCGGAGTACAATAGATAATAGATTACCGTGTACTGGAAACAGGTATTGCCTGTTGTTGTTTTTTTAATTGCCTTTGCTAATCCTCAGACTTTCGAAGGTCATAAAGTGGACTGTGCGCAAACATAGACGAAAGGACTCGGTAAAAGGTTTTGCTTTAGTTATTGGTTGTATCAGTGTTAATGTAAGCCCTGTACATTGTATCAGATGTCTTTCTGCCTCGTTTTTATTCTTCTACAGGCAATTCAGTTATAACGAAATCCTCGATCGGGACCGGCAGTTTTCTTTCGTTATATCCCAACGAAAATGTACAAAGATATCTAGATGATGATTTTGGGTCCTGGATCTCACCTCGTCGTGTCCGAAATGTTCTCTAAACCGTGTTTGTTGCATGTATGCATTGCAAGTCAATCTAATTCTCTCATCCTCAATCAAGGTTCATACTAAAGAGCACATGGATTTATCTATCTACCGTCACCCCCCTCACTCCTTCATGGTTTCTTCTATCTACAGTCAGTTCTTCTCCTTTCTCCCTATCCATCCACACACTCTCTCTCTATCTCTCTCTATATTATATCTCTCTCTTCGCCTGGCGTTACGGTGTGCGCCCTCAAAATAGGTGCATGAAATATTGAAACATCACTAGTTATATAGAAGCTATCTAGTTTGAATTCAAAGTACATTGGGGGAACACACGAGAGTCATAGAAAGATATTTATTTCACCATATCAGATTTGTTTTATCCTTATCAACAAAAGACTATATGATTATATTGTACAAGGAATGCAGTACATTATTCATATAATATTTCACATCGGACGAGGTGCAATGTCAAAATCAAATAGACAACTTCGCAATCCATGATTATTCTTTGCAGTCAATAATTATAAATATCGATATATTTATGCTGCCATGTATATGCTGCATGGAACTGATGCTGCGACCGAATTAGCTTCATCTCCCTTCTTATTTTCCTGCCAACCTAGAGTAACTGAGAACCTCTCATCTTCGAAAAGTAACCGTGCACTTTGTCCAAGATAACATCGGGACTTATTACGCAACTTCTATTCTCAAAAGATACAAAATATATTGGCACGTGATGAAAATAAAGAATGAACATAACCATTCATACTTCACAAGTGTTATCATTGTGATATTATGATTATCACAATTGCTGCAACAGGATTGATGATAATAGTGATTTATACACACATACGCACACATACATACATACATACATCTCGTTCTATATAATTATAGAGGGACTCAAGGCGTTATGAATCAATATACTGACTATATGAATGTTTGTTAACACCAGTACCATGTGTGTTCTTATGATCTGAACAGTCCAGAAAATATTGGTTATAGGACAAGTTCACCTTCATTAACATATAGGAGAGAGAATGTAGCAATATTAGTAGAACACAGTCATCATTGAAATTTTGAGGAAAATCGGACAATTCGTTCAAAAGTTATGAATTTTTGAAGTTTTTGTGCAGTCACCGCTGGATGAGAAGACTACTGCAGTGTATGATGTAGCCTTTTGTCAAGGCCCTCTCGCTGTATGGTGAAGAGAGCCCAGCTGAATGGGGTTGCGCGAGGGCCTTTTGAGATCTGCTTCGCATCCTTTTGTTAGCCCTTTGAATTACCGACTTTTGCTCCCCGATTTCGGGAGCAAAAGTCGTGGTCCAATCAGCGTGTCTGTCTGCTCGAACCCGATTTGAATAGAGCGAATGCACGCCGCTGCCGCAGACCTCACAGAACTCTACACACTCTCACAGAATTCTACACACAGAGTGTGTGTAGAGTTCCGTGGCAGACCTCCTCGGGTGGTCAGTGATGCATGCGAACAGGCATGACCACCAAGGCTGAGGATGCGGGGAGCGCGCCATTCCATTGGTTGACCGGAAGCCATTAAAATGAGTATTCAGAAGGGTTCACGTGTCATGAATAATAATGTGTGAAGCAGATCTCAAAAGGCCCTCGCGCTGGCGCGCTCGGCTGGGCTCGCTTCGCTCGCCCATTACAGCGAGAGGGCCTTGACAAAAGGCTATGTATGATGTCACTTGCGTACAACAATATAAGGAAAATATAGAGAGAATTTCACAAAATTTCATCTTTTGAAAAAAGTACACATTCCCTTGACTCGTTAATGACTATGTTATGGGTAATATTATTCCCATTGCATTTAGAAAGAGGCAAGTCAAGTGCGCTTTTATTATGCGAAGAAAGTGAAATTACGTTGAATTTTCTTAACATTTTCTTTATACTGTTGTACTCATATGACATCACGAGCCTTAGTAGTCTCCTCATCCAGCGGTTCCAACACAAAAGTTTTAAAAATTCATAACTTTTGCATCGATTGTCAAATTTTCCTCAAACTTTCACTGATGTGTCCTACTAATATTGCTACATTCTCTCAATCCTTATGTTAATGAAGGTGAAATTGTCCTTTAAAGGCAGAAAGTTGTATCCTTATATACTTCTCTTGTGACTTTGTTTTTCTATTCTTTTTAACCAAAAAATCGACTTTGATATGAGACCGATGGATATTTGTTTTTAAATGCTAGCATGCGTTGGGTCTTTCTTTGAGAATTTAACGCACTGTAGTCATCTTTGGAGAACATGAAATTAGGTTATGCTGAGCACGAAATCATTAAATTGAATTAACTACAACCACTTCCGTGACTGACAAGCATAACTCTGTATACATTCTTTTAACATTGCAACGCAACATACAACAGTTTTTCCTACATGGCAAGATATTTGATGGGCATACCAAATATACATAATCTATTCTTATCTCATACCAAATAATTACCAAGATATGCTGCAAACAAAGTGCTGAAAACAATCACAGCAGATATCAAATTGCACTCTTTACACATAAATATAGTCATGTTAGCAATGGAAAGTAATCGTTAAACACAATGACTTTGAATAATCAATGGGAATAGCTTGAAAAAGAAAGTAATGGGTCTAGGAACAGTACCCCCTGGAAAACCACCCTCCGGATAACCACCACCCGGATAATTACCCCCCAGGACAATTCCCCCCTAGGGCAAATACCCCCCGGACAACTACCCTCCAAGGGCAATCACCCTCCAGGGTAATTACCCCCTAGGACAACTACCCCTCGGACAACTACCCTCCTAGGGCAATCACTCCCAGGGCAATTCCCCCTTAGGAAAACTACCCCCTGGATAACTACCCCCCGGAAAACTACCCCCTGGATTACTACCCCCCGGAAAACTACCCCCTGGGTAACTACCCCCAGGAGAACTACCCCCTGGGTAACTACCCCCAGGATAACTACCCCCCCGGATAACTACCCCTCGGATAACTACCCCCCGGATAATTACCCCCCGGATAATTACCCTCCGGATAACTAACCCCCCCCCCCCCCATAATTACCACCAGGATAATTATCCCCAGGTTAATACCCCCTCCTCCGATAACTAGACCCCAGATAACTTCCACCCGATAACTACCCCCTCCGATAACTCCCCATGGATGATTACCCCGGATAAGTAGGCCTACAACTCGCCCTCCCCTATAACTATCAAGAGGAAAATTACCCCCAGGACATTGCACCACGTCAATTACTCCCTGGGTAACTACCTCCCGGGTCACTGCCCCCCCCCCCCCCCCGACTCTTACTTTTAATAAAAAGGATATCATTACTACAGAAAACGAAGTTCTTTGTATTATTTGCCAGGAATCATGGAGATGCCATACTGAGACATCATCTTATGAAAACAACATCTTAAGGATTTACGATTTGTATCGTTTGCATTTAGGACGATTTATGTACAAGCTTAATTTCTCCCTCTGTATTTTGACTCTATGTTCATAAAACACGAAGCTGTCCCTTCATATCCTACCCGGTAATCCAGTAAATGTCAATGCCTTTAACCAAAACTATTTTCGCTAAATCTGTATTTTCTTTTACTGTTCCGAAATTTCGGATTTCTCTTGATAGTATAGTATAAAAGAAGTTTTAAAGGGTATGTACAGTTCTGGTCGAGGTGAGAATTTTGCTTTTAACGTTTTGCGAGATATTCAGAAAGCACTCTATGAGATGTCAAAGATCATGCAATTCTAAGGGGTATCAAAAGTTTATTTGATGAAAATCGGGTTTGAAATGGCTGAGATATCCAAAAACAAGGTGAAACAAAGAGATCCTAATAAAGGTGGGGCATGTCACCTTTTAGTATTATCACTTTTTTGGATATCTCAGCCGTTTGAACACCAATTTTCATCAAATAAACGTTGAATCCTTTTAAAAATTACATGCTCTTTCATATTTCATGAGATGTTTCTCACTATCTCACCTAAGAATGTTCAAAACATGAATCCCCACCCCAACCAGTTCTGTACAGTCCCTTTAAGTTTGAATGCCTTTACCATTGAATTAAAGACATTTTGAAGAAATGTTACACTTCAGAATGAGTTATACTTTTTGCAATATTTTTTTTTAAACCACAATCGTCTATCGTTTACCACAACTCCATGTAACACTTCTTTATTTTGAGGAGCTTATATCTCATGCCTCACGTGCCCTGGTTTTGACCCATCATCTTCCTCTTCCCTATCGCTTTTCTCTGTCCACCGTGAAGGTAGTCTATTCCCGTCATTCATTACTCACCTTTCCTCTTTCTCTCATTACAAGGGATTTATCTCGTGTGTGTTCATGTGCAATGCACTCCCGTTAAAACGAAATGCTCAGGACCGGCAGTTTTTTGTTTTTGTTTTTGTTTTTTCGTTTTAACGAAATTTCATTATAACCGAACAAATATAATATGCAATGTATAAGGAAAAGAAGGAAACCACGCATAAAAAATTCTATTTGTTGAATCCTCATCATACGCTGGAAAGCTATGTGAGATGGGAGAATACCATTTTAATTTCGTTTAAATATTACATTTTAAAAAGAGCATAAAGTTGTTTGTGTTGTCACACATGTGTAGAAAATGACGGTGTAGGATTTGGTTACAGTTCGCTATTCCAAAGGTTCTTTTCTTACTAAAGCACGTTACTCCGAAGCCTCCTTATTCCGAAGTTTCGCCATTCCCGGGATTCCGATGGTTTGTTTATCTGAAGGTTCGCATTTCTGAAGAATCATTATTCCGAAAGTTCATGATTTAGATCAAAATAATATATTGTTCATTTATCGAAGGTTCGTTGATCTGAAAATGAAATGAGGTTCGTCATTTTGAAGGTTTATAAATCAAAAAGTGAGAAAGGTTCACTATTCAGAAAGTCCGTTGTTCCGAAGGCTTTTTCATCCGAAAATGAAATAAGATTCGTTATTCCGAAGAAATTTTGTTAATGAAAAAAAAATGAGAAAGGTTACTTATTTCGAAGATTTATTTATCTTAAGACGATTATAAGGATTGCAGTTCTTAAGTTTTGTTAGTGTACTCTCCTTTTTTTCACCATGGACGATATTTTTGTAATGTTCCGATTAACGAACGTTTTGAATTCCTATCATGTTCGGACTAACGAACCGTATAAGAATGAAAATAAGGACCATATTTTATTATCGGATTAAAAAACCTTTGTTATGGAATAACGCCAAAATGTGCTTAATATTTCTTTTCCGAACTATTACAGACATTTAGTTGTATCAGAATCTATGTGTTTTGTATTGAAGGACTTCGGAACAATGAAACAAACCTTATCTGAATTCAGATTATTGTATTACAATAATGCAAGTTCCCCTCGGAAACTGTGCGTGATACGCGGAGTGAACATTCAATGATGCGTTCGCTCATGCAGAGACGCTTTAAAAATGCTTGTTCCGCTACGCATTTTCGAATCACGATCCGCATTTCGTTATAACGGAGCACATTTCCTTTGTTTTTCTTTGTCAGTGGTGCTCAAAAAAGACTTCGTGATAACGAAAATCTTTTTATAACCGTCTTCGTTATAAGCGAATTTTGTACCATAGACTTTGATGGCGATAATTTTGGGACCAGAAGTTTTGCTTCGTTATAACGAAATTTCGTTATAACCGTGTTCGTTGTAACGGGAGTGCACTGTATCTTTATTTGTGTTCTTCGTCTCTGTCTTAATTTGCTTTCTTTGCATTGTTTCATCAATATGGTAACTATTTTACTGTTATACCGTTAACGCTCATTTCAGGATTGCCTTACTGCATCATTGGGCATTAACAACTAGTATATCAAGAATGTGGGAAGAGATTGTCACCTCCTCGGTATGATCACCGCAGAGCATTGCCTCCCTTGACAATTACTCCTTATTAAAATTAGGCTCCTAACAGTCACCCCTCTTACAATAACTCTCCCCCAGAAAATTACGTTTCTCATTGTTATTTTCGAACAACGTTTGCTATTTGAATTGAAAAAAAAAAAAAAAAAACATTTTTTCACTACATATCGTCTGGTTTTGGTCGAGACCTAACTTCAGGTTTTAAACATCTTTTGGGTGAGAAAATTAGAAACCCCTTACGAAATGAGCATGTTATTCCAAGAAGGATTCAAGTTTTTGTGAAAAAAAAAATACTCTTGAAATGGCCAGGATAAAACAGAGCAGCCCTATAATGTAAAAATGATTCTGTCAACTACAAATCTCTATAGATCTATTAAAAAAGAGGGTGCAGGACAAAAGACTTCGTTAACAACTAGGGGTGTTTTGTAAAAAAAAAAAAAAAAAAAAAAAAGAAATACCGTTAAACTCGTAATATTTTACTCTTTCTAATCAGACTAACTTAATTTGAACTGGATTTCCCCTTAAAGTGTCGAGGACATTTAATTTGAAAACTAGCACAATTCTACTTGTATGTAAAACAAGCTGTAATCTTACTCTTATGACAGATTAGGGCACCGTTTGATAAAAGTTGCCAGTTATGACATCTTGTTAGTCTCTAATAATTTCAATAAAACCATGGGTTCTGCTTGATTGATAAGCTCGAGTCACCGACTTGTTACCATGGACCTGCTTTGATCGACCTACAACGATTGGTAATTGTGTGGAGCTGACAGCTTGTCAGGACTGACTTCATAAAACCGTGCCCGGATCCTATCAGAAATTATGGCTTTATATCGAAGGATCCCTCGCTAATGTTAAGGAAATATGAATTGCAGTGAAATCAACTCTCCTTTTCTTATGTTTATCTTCTAATGTGTTATAACGGTAGAAAATGACAAGCCAAAAGAGTAAATGATGACAGTGTAAGAGAAAGGTGCATCTTCTGATATGGTGTTATGAACTTATGGAAAAATTACAAAGGGTGGTACTTCTTTCGGGGGGGGGGGGGGCGGGGAGGGAGGGTTGTCCAGTAGGTAAGTATCAGGAGGGGGTGGGGGGGGGGAGGGGGAGGGGTATGGTTATGGGGGGGGGGTAGGGGTAGTAATCCGGGTGGTAGTTATCCGGGGAGTAGTTATCCGGGGGGTAGTTATCCGGGTGGTAGTTATCCTGGGGGTAGTTATCCGGGGGGTAGTTACCCAGGGGGTAGTTCTCCGGGGGGTAGTTATCCAAGGGGTAGTTATCCGGGGGGTAGTTATCCAGGGGGTAGTGATCCGGGTGGTAGTTATCTTGGGGGTAGTTATCCGGGGGGTAGTTATCCAGGGGGGTAGTTACCCAGGGGGTAGTTATCCAGGGGGTAGATGTCCTAAGGGTAATTGCCCTTGGGGGTAGTTGCCCTAGGAGGGTAGATGACCGGGTGGTAGTTGTCCTAGGGGGTAATGGCCCTGGAGGGTGATTGCCCTAGGTGGGTAGTTGTCCGGGGGGTTGTTGCCCTAAGGGGGAATAGACCTGGGGGGGGGGGGTAATTATCCGGGTGGTAGTTATCCGGAGGGTAGTTGCCCAGGGGGTAAGTGCCCGGATACGGAAAGTAATACATTCTACAAGGTGCATCAAACTTTCGTTTGTTTTTCTCTTGTTATTTTTTGAAAGTATAATTTCAATAGAGAACACGATAAAAACAACTATGATTATCTCGGATCAGGAGGTCGCAGGTTCGAATCCTGCTCGAGTATGTACGTATGTTGGTTTTTTTTCATGGCTACGACTAAAACACTGATCAATTCAGTGCTTTTTAACGTCAATGTAGGACAATTTTTCAATCGGTTACAATGAAAACATATCGACGGAAGAATTTTATGAATTTGAACTGTAATTATTTCATTTTGATAACAGTTCGTCATTACGAACACGCGCGCCGAAGGACTTTATTTCGAGGAATATTGATCCAAAAATGAAATACGATTCGCTATATTTCAAAGGTTCGTCAGTACATTTTAACACTTTCTTTCTTTCTTTTCCTAATATATATTACTGGAATAACGACAGAACATTTCCAGATTAAAGAACCTTAGGAATAACGAACATCATCTTGTTATTTAAAAGTTAAAAGTTAAATGCAAGATACCACTGCAAGAAATGATACATAAACATTGACCGCGCCTCTGGCGTAGTTTGCAGACACAAACCCTCGCCGGTTGTAAAGGAGTCTGCGTGGGGAGCAGCTGCAGTGGAGGAAGTACATGCACAGACCCTGAAAGAGATGTTTTTGCACAGACTCCTTTATTACCGATAAGGGTTTGTGCTAGCAAACTACCTCTGGCGTGATACAGACACGGAAACATGAGAAACACGATCTAAAAAAGAAAGAAAAGCCAAGAAAATAACCATGCCATGAACGAGCACAATTTGATGGAACAGCTTAGAATGTGTCCCCAGCTGCTGATAGGGCATATAATATTTACGATAACTATAAAAGAGTATGAAGAAAATTACGTATCAATCTAATCTGCTCGAACATTACTCTCCCCTCGTGGAAAGATGGAAAGAATGTACATATTGGTCTGTTTTCCTACATACTAGCTGGAATGAAATTCTGAAACCCCATTTTCCGCTGTTCGGGAAGAGGAGTTGGTCCCTATTCTTGATATTCTCCGCTGTTTGGAAAGAGGAGTATTCTTGATGAAAAAAAGAATCATGTTCCGTTTTGTGTTTATGGAGATTTCAGGGTGAGTCGTTCCATTCAAGTAGCCATTTCCCCATATGGTCCATTGACTTCACGCCTGGCTCAGACGCGAACATATTAAGACAAAAGACCCCGTGACCCGGAAGTTGAATTGTACAAGTGCGCTGGTGCTTGCCATTGAGTGATTCAGTCACGTTTACTTTACACTCTCGACCCTCGTCACTGAACAGTGCGCCAAAGGGTTTGCTCCTCCTTACAACCAGAGTACATACCCCATGCTTGTCTGCGAGAATTGTAGAGCTGCGCGGACTCAACACGGTGAGTCCGAGCTGGACGAAATTCTTCCCGGGACCCATTGTTCCGTGAGTCTCTGGAAAGCTAGGCTTCTTTGTTGTCTCCAAGCATTCGACGAGCCAGACTCCTACAAAGTCGAAGCTTCTCCCATCTTCCTTTGAGGCGAAGACGACCAGGTTAAACAGACCGGATTCCTTTAACCGGATTCGTATTATTGTTTGCGATATGTTGCCATCATTACTAAACGACGCTTCAATTAATACGGATTCCTTGCTCTTTGGATACTTTCCCTTGTCCGTTTCAAGATGGCTGGAGACCCTGGCATTTGTTCCTTTCCTGTGAGCGAAGACAAACTCACCTTCTCCTGACGTCAGTGTCACTTTCTTGGACTTGGTCTCATCAGACAAAAGTCCGCACTCCCTAAAACGGGTGTTCGCACCATAGCTGTTGAACTTTCCAGGAAACCGTGATTTCGGAGAAGGTCCATCACTGAAGACTGGCCAAACCCCCACATACTTGTTCGTATCATAGCCTTCAGGTTTGGCGAAGAGACGCAATGCAAAGATTCCTTCCTTGTCCATCCGCAGGTTAAACCGCGTTACCTTGCGCTGATCTTTCACAAAGGAATTTGCAAACACCAGCCCGTCTGTCTTCTCTGCTTTAGCTGATTGGAGATTGAAGATAATCTCAACCCGATCCACCAACGAGCTGGAAACCTCCATCACAGCCTCTCCATTGCAACACGTAATCCGGCCCTGGTGGCTTGTTTCCAGACCGAACGAGAAGAAGTCAACCTGTCGACCCACGTGACACGCCTTGAGTGGAAATAATTCCTTAGATGAAGGTTTGTGACACACCACGAGCCAATGGCCGACGAACAGGGAGTCAGGAATAAAATCGTCTTGTGCAAACAGGGCCAGTTTGTACAACCCTGCTTTCTTGAAGCGAAGACTGATGACTGTTTCTAACTCATTTTCTCCAGTTTGATTCTCCACCATCACCATCCCATCTTCCCTTAAAGACTTTGTGTCAGTCTCGTCTTTCAAGTCCACAGTAATCCTTGTATTCCTCGAAATCGGAGACTTCACCACCAGTTGACCCTCCCCTTCACTGGTCAGTATTGTGGATGTCAACGTTTCACCAAGTCTCAACCCAAACCGCTCGAAATTCCCATGAGGGCCACCTGACCCGTGCATGACAGGAAGTGTCACAGGACTGACAGTGTCTGCAGTCACTATGGTATACCTCAGGGGAAGACAGATCGATTCGTCCTGACCGTTGACCCAGAGGTTGAGGGCAAATTTACCCTGAGAAGGACACCTGACGTGACACACCGCCCAATCGTCGAACTGCTCGCAGTAGACAGCAGAGTCTAATCGCTTGTCCTTTGCCTGGAAGCTGAACAGTTCTGCTTTAACGTTTGATGGTCCGCCCTCTATCTTCTGGAAAATGACATGGGCGGCACCTTTGGGGGCTTTGATCGTTGCTTTGTTCGGTGTTACCGGCACGAGGCCTACTTTGGCGAGATTCAAGGGTGCTCCAAAGAGGTGCGCATGCTCGTGAATAGAATTTGGCTGGGTAGCCTGGCTCCCGCTTGCGGATATGACATAAGAGACCAAACTTTTCTCCAAAACATCATCGGCATTTGCCGGATACAAGACCTCGGTGTTGTTTTCTCTCTTCTGCTGCCGCGGGGTAACATAGCCGAGGAGGCGGAAGGAATAACGGCCGGAGCGAGGAAGTTTTACCGAGCAAGAAAGCTGGTCTTCATTCCACCATTGTTGCACTCTGCATGTTACTTTTTCCCCAGAGCTATTGGTCAATATACAGAACGAGTTATATACCGCCCTCTTCAGTCTGAACTTGACAAGTACCTCGTTGTCTGTGGCATTTATGACACCCTGCTTGTGTGTGAGACACTCTAGGCCAGCGAAGACGGCGTTAGTCGAGATCATCGGTTCGCTGTTCCACTGTTCAATCGAGGTGTATGGACTACCACTCAAATCACCAGGAATGTGGGACATGTTGAAGTATTCGGGATCAGCTAAAAACTGGCACTCATTCCAGTGACGTGTGAATACAGCTTTGCCGGAAGTGGAATCTGTGAAGACATCGAACAATGTAGATTAATTGGTACATGTATTTCAGTACCTAGAAAAGCAATCCGAAGGGCCATAGGTGTTGAGACGTCTTACTCTAACTCAAATAGGAGTATTGGATGTTGCCTGAAATATTTGTCCACATGACCTTTATTGCTTCAATCACTGCAGGTTCAATCCTAATAGAAGGATTCCATGACATTTGCTCCTGCGATGATTATTCCTATGAAATCTGCGCTCTGAGCCAAACATCAATCATACCTACAAACATAGTCATATAAAAAAAACCTAATCCTAATCCTAACATCAAACTATGAACCCACAATCCTGTATCCCACATAACCCTAATCCTAAGTCCTTGGAGAAAATAGGACCGGAGCAATTGTCACAGGAGGAAATGTCGTGTCACCAACGGAAGAGCCTTCAATGGACAATTTTACTTTGTCGATAAAATGATGTAAGGATAACATTTCATTTGGGTTGATCGCTTGGTTCCAAACTCACACGTGACCGAAATTCATAAATAAAGAATTATGACAAATCCACGTCAAACGCGTCTTACGAGGGAAGCGCAACACAAATCTTCGTTGTATAAGTTTCTCATCGTAAAAGTATTATAATTCTCTACACTGTAAAAACATCGGTGTTAGATTTAACACCACGGGTGTTAAATCTAACACCGATCAAACTTCAATAGAGGACCACACCCACATGTGTAGAAAATGCACTGTGATGGTGTTGAAAAATGTTCACCTGACACTTCGTGGTGTTAATTTGACACTGTACCTGGTGTTATCTTGACACTGCACTGGTGTTAATTAAAAAATGACACCACATGGTGTTGATTTGATATTTGTTGGTGTTAATATCAATGGTTTAACACCCGTCCAGCTTCAATAAGAATCCACACCAGCTGGTGTTACTGTGGTGTAAATTTATTTTCACATTTTTTTCAATAAAATCTAGTATTTTAATATTAAATTCTTGATCGTCTTGTTTAAATAAAAAATCAACAAGAAGTTCAGTTACTTAGAAACTCTTTAAAAAAAAACAGTTTAAAATTTGGAAATGACACCCGGAGGTGTTAATTTAACACCATAAATGAGCACCGAAAATTTAACACCAGCTCGGTGTTCACTATTCAACACCGGACTTTTTGCAGTGTACGTTTTGAGAAAGTTGCCTTCAAGGTTTGTGCGCCATACACAGTCAGAGAAAAAGTCAGCCAACATCCTGCGTTGATTCACAAACCTCCTGCATGGAACTGACAACTTCAAGGTGTTTTTAAACACACTTCTATCTTTGTCTGAATAATCTGTCGTTCTGTTTAGTTTCGGTGGTAAATTCTAGTTTCATTATTTATTTTGCACCAGCGTGAATGGCATGGCGCGCTGTTCCTTGAGAGACTGCGCTAAGCCTATAACCACGCCCTCCTTATTCATTCTCACCTATATTCCCCGCCGCCCACGTGCTGTCACAGTAAAACTTCTGACCAATCAGGGTGACGCGATTCCACGCATGCAGGACTTTGCTCAGATCCGACATCATAGGCTCGTATCTACTCCCTTTACAGGAGCCAGAAAGGTTCTCGCATTCGACGCCGGCTTTACTGTGTAGTTATAGAGAGACAAAATGACTCTTGTGTTGTGGAATAACAGCATGAAAGATGTCGTTCTGTTTAACACTCTGTGTTGTTCCTCTCAAGCTCATACACACTGTCTATCATGATAAAATTAAGATGAAATGGTAAATCAACACTTTAAATGTCACTCCTCCAACCTTTAGTTAATGTTAAACTTAATACTCAAAATGTTGGAATAACCATTTCATTCTGTTCACAGTGTTTGTGCCATGCGATTGCAAAATGCGTTCGGAAACAAGGACAATGTCTAAAGACATGTATGTCAATATAAATACTTATTAGTGGAAAATTGAGCAAAGAAAATGGGATTCCATCGGGATATAATTACGGTACATGTGTGTAAACCATGCATATTGCATTTCACTTACTCGCACATTGCTTGGATAAGGTTGCTGTAACCCGCGCACACAGCCATGCCAGTACGAAGGACGCCCTCTGGCGAGTTATCTCCACGATCGCCTGAGTTGAGAAAGTTGACGTTGTACTTGATGTTGTGAGCAACCCATCGGAAAATAACGCGAAATTTCTCGAGGTCTGTTTGACACTGTGACGTCAGGAAGGTCACGAGGTCACTGAGGTTGTTACGTAGATTGGACGGAGCCTGAGGAAGAATCATTGTCATGGTGATATTGATGATGTTGATATGGCTGTCATAATGGACTATGCGACTATTATCAATAATCCTTCCACTAGCACGATAATCATTTCATTTCATTTCATTTTTATTTCATTTCCGGCCAAAATATATAATATGACAATTTCATATAAACAAATTAAGTATAATGTAACTATTACATTTCCAAATGAAATTTAGATGCACGTCATTTGTTTACATGACTCAATAAACATACTAGTTGAAAAAATACATGGGCAAAATGTGACTGAATCATAAAAAAGAAAAGGTCGGAAATGGAGGGGACTGCTAAAAAGCCAAGCTTGTAGAATGCAGTCCCCTCGTGAGTCGTGAAAATTATGATAATAATGTAACAAGACAATTTGACATAGTCCTCGGGAAACAGAAAATAAAACAAGTATACGCACACAAAACGCACACACAGACAAAAACAAATCATAACAGTCATGTAATCAAAACAGGCAGATAATGTTATAATCAACAGTCGATATTCATCAGTTTTCATTTATACCTTCCAAAGATTGATATTGGAATTGGCCCTAGGATTCTTCATCTTGCCTCAGCTCATTCTGACAACTGCATTTTGTTTATTTTGTCCGTGACGTTCCATTCGCTGTTAGTTTTCACCAATCATCGTTACAGACACTGCCCTTTTATTTTCTCTCCCCCCAACTCTCTCTCTCACACACACTTTTTTTTTTCTCTCTCTCCTTGTAAGGCCTCCTTATCAGTCATGCGCATATTTAAAGCTAAAAAACGCGCACAATTATTCAAGATGTATATTTTTAAAGAAGTGGCACTCTTTCAGAAAAAAAAAAAAAACTGCATTGGAAAGATTGGAAAATAAGGCTCTGGTTTTATTAAATTGGCATGCTTTGCTGAACGTGATTGATGATTTTGGTGATGCAAAGGAAAAGGGGCCCGGTTCGGGAAAACTGACCTCGATGGCTCGTTGGTCGAGACGTCTCATCTCATTGTAGTCAGGTATCATTGACCTCTTTCCAGACCAAAACGTGTCTTCGATACTCAAATCACCTTCACCACTGGACAGCGAGAATACATCTAATCCGAAAACTGGCCTCGGCTCACTTCGGTACTTTCCGACTTGTACCGAAGAGTCAAAGGGCGACTCGGTTTTCGTATACTGCAGGCGTTCGGAAGATTTGACGTGCGGAATTGCACTCTTTGAGTTGTCTGAGATATCTGCTTTGACAACATTAACATTGCTGACCCTTAATTCTGCCTTGATAATATTATTATTAGTGTCACTGCTCAGTTTTGATAATTTTCCCTGTCCCTCTCTCAGGCTAACTCCTCCATCTTTTGAATGTGTCTGTCTCCGTCCATGCTTCACTCCTCCGTCTACAGTTTTTGATGGCTTGGCTTCCGTCTCTCCGCTTCGGTTTTCGATTTCGCCGTTCGTCCTTTCGGGAGGTTTACGAGACTTTCCGAGGTTCTCTCTCACACTTCGTGTGCTCGTGGTAGCCCTCTCGGAACGTTCTCGAGCGATCACATCCTGCCTAGCAACGGACACCGCCCCTTTGGATCCGCCACACCCCATGGTGACGATCTAGCGGGAAGCTGCTAATGGAAGCTCCTCCTATTCACCCCACCCTCGCTTAGGGCAAACCCTCTAGTGCTCAGAGATTACGTTGACTGTCTGTGACGTCAAAGATAAAAGAAATAAACAAACGTGAACAGGTGAAGATTGTACATTAAGCTGACTATACAAAAGTAAAAGTACAGTGTATAAACCAATTGTATCCACCACTCATGAACATGGAAATTAAATGACAGTGATATTACTGATGCTATAATTTTTAAAGGTGTTACAAAGACTCTGTTATTTTCATCTTCCCGTAATAGACCCCCGTTCCCTCCGAAGAGCTTAAAGGCAAAAACAAATATGATTCATTTTTACATAATGTGAGACATTATATCAGCTGCTGAAAAATTCAGAAAATAATGAAAATACGTATGATAATTTTATATCTTTAAAAATATCCCTTGTCATGTAACGAGCACAGTGACATTGACAAGAATTTATTTTTTCTGTATATTATTTTGATGATGACATTATACTAAAAAATAGACAATGGCGTTTACCTGTTTTTGCAACTCTTCCTATAGTAACAAACTATTCTCCTCTAATATTGAAATCAGTTCAGTAGGCCTAATAACCAGATACCATCTGTGGGGGAAACAAAAATTATTAGGCCGAACTGGATCACGAACTGAAGCAGCATAGGATACAAGAGGAGGTGACGTCACCTTATACCCGTTGAAATTATGCATCATTTTTTAAGTCTTTTCAAAATCTGGTTAATGATTATTTCCATCGAGCAAAAATTATGCAGAAGATACACTTGTACAGATTCACATTCATGTGCCTATAACGTAAAATGGGAATATGTTTTTACCTGTATTAGCTATACAAATAATAATTATTCCGAATTTCATAATTATCATACATGAAAAATTGTGAGGGCACGACATCATCAATTCGCTCATATGAATATTCATAAGGATTGGTCAAGAACTGTTTTCTGAAAAAGCGTGAAATTTCAAAATGTCATATATTCCTTATTTCTTATCAGATTGTTGTCATATTTGGAACTTTCTGTAGGGATTTTTCTATCTTTCTTTTAGAGTTTGTTTATTTTGGGGTGGATTTCCTCTTTAGAGAGTGTGATAAGCAGTAAAAAAAATATGACTTTCATTCTTTCCGAAGGGCGTATAATGTGAGCACTAGTTTTCTTTAATATTTACATCAAAATGAAACGAAACGTCCGATGCAGATTGGTAAAACAATTACAGCGACAATCATAATGACGAACAAACGAGCTCAACCAACTCTGGCATCAAAAAACAAGCAAGCTCATTCCTACACAGTATTATACATTCGGCTGTTAGTGCGGAGAGATGGCATAAAGACATAACTTAACTGAATATGATTGCATACTAATAAAGCTCTACGAATACTTCTAAAGATTCCTAACCTCTTGCAAAGATGAATGTGTGCTGCTATTTAAAACTCCCCGGAGACGAAGTTAGTGGTGTTTAAACTCGTTGTCAGACGGGCAGCAGTGTGGTCTTCACAGCGGATAGTCGGAGACTGTATCCCCTCTCTGTCCCGTGTCCCTCAATGCAGTGACTCGATGGACTCATCCTATCTTGGCTATACGTGAAATCGACCGAGACGTGCAAACGATCCAATAAACACAATTTACATCGTCATGACAACTGTTAATGTCCTCTTTCATTGCTTCTGATGTACGTGATGATGATAATTCGGGAAAAGCTGAATACAGTCCCTCATGGCTCCGGGTTTAAGGTTCAGTCTAAAATAAATGCACCTCATTAATACCCAGTGGCGTATCTAGGGAAAACGGCGCCCGGGGCAAGCGCGAAAATTGCGCCCCTAATTTCTGAAAAAGTGTTCAACCCCAACCCCATCCCGGTACACTGTAAAAATATCGGTGTTAGATTTAACACCACGGGTGTTAAATCTAACACCGATCAAACTTCAATAAAGGACCACACCCACAGGTGTTAAAAATGCACTGTGATGGTGTTGAAAAGTGTTCACCTGACACTTCGTGGTGTTAATTTGACACTGCACCTGGTGTTATTTTGACACTGTACTGGTGTTAATTCAAAAATGACACCACATTGTGTTGATTTGATAATTGTTGGTGTTAATATCAATGGTTTAACATCCGTCCAGCTTCAATAAGAGACCACACCAGCTGGTGTTACATTGGTGTAAATTTATTTTCACATTTTTTCAAAAATCTATTATTTTTATGTAAAATTCTTGATCGTCTTGTTTAAATCAAAAATCAACAAGAAGTGCAGTTACTAAGAAACTCTTCAAAAAACAGTTTAAAATTTGGAAATGACACCCGGAGGTGTTAATTTAACACCATAAATGAGCACCGAAAATTTAACACCAGCTCGGTGTTCACTTTTTAACACCGGACTTTAAAAAGTCCACATGATATGCTTTTTCAAGCACTTAAAAGGGGTCTTTTTAGGGTGATTTAAATGTAATAAATTTTAATAAATTTTGGCGAGCGAGCGCAGCGAGAGAGCTGAAATTTTTTGTATTTCAGCTTACAAAACATGAATTCTTGGCATTTTTTGCTTATCAAAAAAATCTTACAATTCTAATCAAGATATAGTGACGGCCTTATAGATAACGATTTATACCAACAAACTGAGGACTTGAAAAAATACTCTAAATTAGTACGCACGAATGAGCCGAAATTTGTATATTTCCGCGTTATCATCACGTTTTGTTCTTATCTCTTTTCTTTTTATATAAATTTTGGCGAGCGAGCGCAGCGAGCAAGCCGAAAATTTTTGTATTTCAGCTTACAAAATATGGAATTCTTGTCACTTTTTGCTTACTAAATCTTACATTTGTAATCAGGATATAGTAACATCCTTATAGATAACGATTTATACCAACAAACTGAGGACTTGAAAAGATACTCTAAATCAGTACGCGCGAGTGAGCCGAAATTTGTATATTTCCGCGTCATCATCACGTTTTGTTCTTATCTCTCTTCTTTTTTTTTTTTTTGGATAGATTTTGGCGAGCGAGCGCAGCGAGTGAGCCGAAAATTTTTGTATTTCAGCTTACAAAACATGGAATTGTTGTCATTTTTTGCTTTTTAAATCTTACAGTTCTAATCAAGATATAGTGAAGGCCTTATAGATAACGATTTATACCAACAAACTGAGGATTTGAAGAACTACTCTAAATTAGTAGGCGCGAGTGAGCCGAAATTTGTATATTTCCGCATCATCATTACGTTTTGTTCTTATCTTTTTTGATTTGGTGTTTTTTGCGCCCCCCTCCCCTCCCCCGTATGTCCGAAACCGTTGGCGAACTCTATTGATCCAATCGGCAGTCGCTTCAGAATGAAAGAAATTGCAGCCGCTGCTCCGTGTAACATTTTGCCTTCTAACGATGGCATGCGAGAACATAATATACATTGCCATTTTGTCCGCTTCATCATCACGTTTTGTTCTTATCTTCTTCTTTTTATATGAATTTTGGCGAGCGAGCGCAGCGAGCGAGCCAAAAATTCGTCGCTGAATCCACGAACCGGCACACGCGCACCGCCGGTGCGCGAAGTACATTTCGAGTAAATCGAATTTAAAGATTTCTGTTTTTTCAAACTATTAGTAAGATATGTTAATGGAATTGATATTCAATAAATTTCACTGTGACGTATGAGAAGAATCTGCTCTTTCTTGCTATACATAAAACTACTCCCAGTGATGTAAAACTTGCACACAGCAAGGCTATAAAGTTGTGTGTCGTTTTGTGAAAACTCCATACTACGTCCAAAAAAATCCACGAACCGGCACACAGCGCTTAGTGTCGCGCAGAGCGTTCAGGATTCTCCGCAAAATAAATCCACGAACCGGCACACAGCGCTTAGTGTCGCACATGGCGTTCATGATTCTCCGCAAAATAAATCCACGAACCGGCACAATGCGCTTGTGCCGCACATAGCGTTCAGGATTCTCCGCAAAATAAATTGGTTATAGCTCGTTATTCCGAAGGTTCGTTATGACGAAGGTTCTTTAGTCCGAAGGTTCGTTATTCCGATGATTCGTTATTCCGAAGGTTCGTTAATCCGAAAATGTGATGAGGTTTGTTATTCCGAAGGTTCATTAATCTGAAAATGAAATAAGGTTCGTTATTCCGAAGGTTCGTTATTCCAAAAATGAAACAAACTCGTTATTCCGAAGGTTCGTTACGGACACTATACCCTATCATTTCGGATTAAAACCTTCGGAATAACGAACCCTATTTCATTTTCGGATTAACGAACCTTCGGAATAACGCCGCAAATGTTCGGATTATGGAACCCTATTTCATTTTCGGATTAATGAACGTCTAGGTATAGGGAATTAGTGCGTTTCGGATTAACGAACCTTCGGAATCACGAACCTTCGGAATAGCGAACCTTCGGAATAACGAACAGAACCCAATATATTCACAAAACGGCACATGGCTTTCAAATTTATTTCTGGTTAAGGTTATTTCACTAAGAAAAGTTTAAAATATACAATTAGCTCTTCTAGTAATCCTAGCACTGTGCTCTTGGCATTGTTGATCTAATATCCGTGGATAAAAGTATTGTAGAATAGTTGTTCTCATTTAGATCATGGAGCTTCATGTTTACATCTTTACTTCTTCTTTTTTGTATTTTTCATTACGTATTCTCAATATTCATTTAAACAGAAAGGCAGCCTTTTACATTTTATGTTCTTCATGCACTTGCTTGTTTACGAAAACGAACAAATTCCCGACTCAGTTTAATAGGTATGAAGACGTACATAAATATCCAATTAGAATTCACACAAATTCCTCGTACTCCCCTCCTCTCTCCATCACTCCTCTTTCAATCATCATCATCATCATCCTCTACACTTGTCTTCTTCGAGAAATAATGACATTTGCAAACTCTCTCAAGTCCGGTATTATATTCAATCATTCATTAAAAGAAGAAATACACATTCCTTTTTTAACAAATGAAATTTATCTTTATTAGATTATATTCAACATTTAATTCGTGCAGAACTGCAAAAAAAAATGTAGGAAAAATAATTGTTTGAATATATACATTCATTACTATAATTATATTGTATTGTTTCCAAGTATCATATAAGTTGTACATTTCATTAAACGGATTTCCACATTTCATTTTCAGTCAAATTCAAAGTTCATTACTATGGTATTCCGTAACGACAAATATATAAGCAAAACTGTTGTTAAATAAGAAGCTGTTAAAATGAGATTTCATATTATCTCGTGGATAGACAGTAGTTCATTCAATCATAATTTAAAGTAACTATATTTCCCGTAATGAAAGAAATCTTAACGCTATTCATATGTTCTAATGAACAAGACAATTTCGAGGAACCCATATCACAATGAAATAGAAATATATTACATTGTACCTTTACACAATATTCCTTTACCTTTATACAATAAAATATTGCTTAGTATTTCTTATATCCACTTCTGGCCAAAAAATGAAGGAATCATTTTTTTTTTTTTTATCATCAAATTAAATACTAGTCATCTCTACTTTTTTGGAACCGATTATAAAATTCATTGTTCTCGCAGCTTTCAGCTCTCTGGCAGAAAGAAATTTCATGTTCATTCCGAATCGGCATGATATTAATCTCGTTTCCTACTCCAAAATCAGTTACTAGATATTCCCTGTATACACGAATTAATGATAAGTTTTACTTCTTAAACTTTCTGTCGTTTAAGTATGATTTATTTTGATTGCAGAAAGAAAGTCTAACCTCTTCAAAGTAAAAATTTCTTCAAACAGTACAAAGATATTGTTAAACACTTTACAAAGTTATCTACACAAGTAATGTTCTTTAAAAAGATTTCATACAGATGAATTTTACATGTTTTTATATTTCTGTGGTTCTTTACGTCACAAATATTTCTGTATATAATTTTCTGCACATGTTTCTGTATTAAAAATAATATTGACACCTTGAAACTAGGTGACTGTTTTTTTTTTTTTCTGGCACTGTACCTGTTTACAAGTAGACTGTTAACATATCAGACCTACATTTCCTCATTTTTCCTTTGAAAAATGAAATCCACAACAATATTCAATATAAAAAGACATAGGTAATGATGGCCATGCTATAAGTCCTGATGTGGACACAGACTGCAGGAATATGGCTGTGTTCTGTAGTACATTGATCATCCAATAAAACATTTTCTGTCAAAGTTTATTAGTCATTCTCGAGGTGAAGAGAGAGCAAGCAGAGAAAATGTAAGCATCCAACTGCTTATAACCCTCTTTGCAGTCTCCTAATACCTTTCTAACTCGCACAACTTGACTTGAAGCTTGGTCCTGACAATTAGTTTACGTCTGCTGTGGGTGCCCCAGGTGCTGGGGTAGGCAGGATTAAAAAATACTGAGAATCGTTAATGGGGTTGGCCTAATGGCGGCCTGGCTAAAGGAGACAAAATGAATAGTATGATAGGTGAGCTGGTTCATAAACAAAGTAAAAGAAAATACATTTTATATCGCTTTTGATACTTATGTAGTTTTTGTTGTGAAAAGCACTGTTAAGCCAAAGAGAATGGAAGCATATTACAGTGGACATTGAGGATGGCATCATTGTGACAAAGCTGTGTGGAGAGACCCATGGATTGATGGTTATCACGAGTAATGCCAATGAATAAAGTGACAGTGTAAGATACAGTACATATGATTAATGTCCCTTAATGTCCCCTTGATTCTTTCACATACAATATTTGGAAAATTTGAGACTCCATTGATAAACACATAGCAGTACGTTCAGTTCATTGTTTCTTCATTTGACATGTTGATCATTAATTAGTTTGTGGATTGTCAGTCAAACAGATACAGAGATAACAAGCTATGCCAAACTCTGCTGCAAGAGAAGTGTTCAAATTAAAAAACAACAACATATTAACACAAACTTCACTGGTTCTACGAAGCTTGCACTAGCTTCAAGTCAAAATTCATATTCAGTACAAAATGTTGATATTAACTTTTGAACACACACTAATTGAGAAAACTACTTTAAATAAGAGACACACCAGAGAGAAACCTTTGTTCGAAAGGCAGGGACTTATTTGTTATGTTGAATAAAAAAGCAACAACATACATATTTGCTTGTCATGTCTCTACCATATGGAATAATCTACCCCAGAATTTAAAATAATTTCCAAATGTTAACAAATCTGCCTTGGGAATGCCTTGGGAATGCCTTCATTACAGTCTAAACATGAAACAAGGTATTATTGTTATTTACAATTGTATGTTTTTGTGTAGTCATTTTTATCTTTGAGCACATAGGGACATAATACAGAATGTTCTATGTGCTATATATAAGCACTGCTGATTGTTGTTATTATAACTTTTATTATCATTTATATAATTATTATGGATAGTATTATTATTATCATCACTATTATAACCATAATTATTAGTAGTTGTATCAATATTATCATTCTTATTATTGTTATTATTAAAATGATGTCATATTTCATAATCACACTACCCCCCCCCCCATTTCTGCACACACACAACCCAAAGTCATTAATAAGACATTACGCAGAACATCGAGATAATGTTCTGCCAGAACCTGACTGCCCATTCATCAGGCACACACATTTGTGAAAAGTTCGCTGAGTGCTGTCTGGAGCAACTCTGTGATTGTAGTGAAATATTGCTATGATCTCCTTCCATAATGATCCCTGGCTTGGACTTTGGTGCAGATGTTCAGCTCAGCCACCCTAGTCATTTGAAGCTATTCCTGGTTTCTCTTGGCTTTTTCCACTTCGACATATCCAGTAGACAGCTGTCATCAGCTTCTCTCCCTATGCAAAGATGAACAATTGTTTTTCACAGACAATGATACTTCTATATTGCAGAGGGGAATGATGACATTTGAGACGACAGTCATAACATACTACTTAATCAATTTTCCACATTTGTAAAAGTATATTGATTTGCCTGAGAAAATAATTATATAATAATGTTCCTTTCATATCAACACTTTGGTAATGTTTTGCTCAAAAGTGCTTATGCAATTCTGTTGAATTATAAGTTTAAAGCAATGTGATGATGTACATAAGAAGACTATACTAGGATAACTTCTAATTGTCCAATGACACTGGATTTTCTGAGTAATATCTATGACAAAATAAAACCTAATACTACATGAATAGGTGTTGCACTGATTGCTGTTTATATCTTGCTCACCTTTAGCTCTGTGCACAATGTAACCTTTGAGTGCAGTAAGAAGAGGATGCTTAGCCAGACGAAATGGTGAATGACCACATTATTGACTAGAATCAGGAGCAGACCTGAAGTAAAGAATAAGACAAAGAATAAAGAAAGCAGAACATCACAAGTGAAAATCAGTGACATAGTCAACCCCATGTAAGTAAAGTCTCAGACTCTTACAACATTTGAGTGTACAAAGCAAAAAAAAAAAAAAACCCAACATTAATATGAGTGAAGCTATAAATTTTCATTTTCATTGTCTTTGCCAAGTATTTGTCATACAGTACGTGCCATTGACTTTTGCAAACTTGATGGTATCTCATATCAGCACAGAGAGCTGCTCATTCCCCATCTCCATTGTTCCCCCCCCCAAAAAAAAAAAACCACACACACTCAGCAAACGTCAAAAAACAAACACAACTGCAGTTATAACAGTAATGAAAGATAAATGACACTGAAGAAATGCATATCGGTACCATATCAAGATCAGATTGAGAGACAGCATTGCCTTTATACCAAAATGCAGCATGACTGCAGGTAATTAGATGTCAAAATGTCGGATTCCATGTTATGTCAGTGCTTCACGTCCATCAAAACTACAAGTACAGTTGTAATTTTAAAAAAAAAGTAAGATACACAATCATTTCATTATGTGAAAAGTCAAATTATTTGTCGTATGCCTGCACTGTGTACTAGTATTACACACTGGTTTGTCTAAATCCTTGTCAGAGAGTAATGTAACTTACGGTTCTTGTTCAAGCTTGTGATGATGGTAGAAATCTACAGGAATGCAGTTTGGAGTACAATTTCGTAAAGCAGCCCATCATCGAAGAACATCACTCATTTCAGTCCAGTCTGCAAGTTGTTGCGTTGTCCACACAAATGCCTCAATATCTGTTTGGAATGGAAGATGAATGCTAGATGTCAATCACATGAAACTCCATCCCTACTTACAATTCTGTAAGATCATTAATATGAGCCACAAATTTGCACAACATCACACTGCCCCCTTACCCACTTCCTTTTCAGGTCTACATTATATGGCTTATTAGAATCTGCAGTTTGGGAACATCACTCTGGTCTAATTTTACAATTTGCACACTTCTGAATCCTCGTACCTCCCCGCCCCCCCCCCCCCCCAAAAAAAAACCCACTGTGTTTCAAAGAACCATAGATTGTAGAAAATCAAAACAAGCAAATATCACAAACTAAGGCAAAATTACTTGCCATGTACATATTTATAATGTTTACATTTAGGCCTATAGCATGATAGAACAATTTATGAATTCAGGTGCTGAGTATTAACATTGCGTAACAAATATGTTTTTGCTTGCTGTCTATCCAAATCAAATTTGCTGGTATGAATATTCACGACAACTTTATCAAACCTTATTGTTGTTCTTAACGCCTCAATTTAGACAATGAGGTGGGAGGAGGACCTTCCTCATTTAGATTTTAGCACAAGTAGCTGTAAATCATTTTTTTCCCATTGAGACCTCAAGGGTAGTCAGCGAAATATGTCACAGTAACCTGGACAGGTAACGGTATTCAATTAGCACTGTAACACAGTCAACTAGACGCCTATCTAAATTAGATCTAGAAGAACTGTAGATAATTCCTGGAATATTCAGAGGATCTATAAGAGAGCTAAATTACCTGGGAAGAAGTAGGCTGTAGCATTACCAACTTGAGCTCGCGTATTACAGGCAACAATAAAATTGTACAATATATCACCATTTTAGTGCCTTACAGATTCGATGCAAATGTGAGACGAGTTCATTTGACTCTTTAGTTCGAACCGCTTTCCCTATTCTTCACTTACACCGAACAATAGCTGTGGGACTGCAAACGTAGAGTACGAAGGTAGGACAGAGCCAAACTAAGTCATTGTGACCTGTTAGAGTACATATTTACACTCTTTTGATATTCTAATTCCTTATTCACAAATCTACATTCAATAAAATGAAAAATTCGAATAATTTAACTGTCAATACAGAGCGATATGTATCTTTACCGATTTCATCTGTCTGGTTTCCGTTGCTCAGGGCGCAGCCATTTTGGACGAGCGCGTACGAGGACGTTTGACAGATCAGTGAATTCGATGACGTCCGGCGTGTACGCACGCGAAGTGCCACTTCGTGAAAATCTAGACGGACCAGTCGGAGTTTTCACGAAGTGGCACAGTCGTTATTATTACGTAATTACTCGAGATTGAGGTTCAAAAATTTGTCAGGTTGTAGAACTCGGTATATACTATCATAATATGCAAAAATCACAAAATCGAAAATTTACTCGATTTTGGCCGGTTGTGCCGGTTCGTGGATTCAGCGACGAATTGTTGTATTTCAGCTTACAAAACATGGAATTCTTGTGTGAACACAATAAACTTTGTCATTTTGTCCACACCATTATCATGTTTTGTTTTTATCTTGTTTGATTTGGTTTTGTGCCCCTCCCCCCATCCCCCCCCCTTCAGGGCGAGGTTGTATTTTTGTTCTTTTCTTCTTTTTTTTTTCTTCTTCTTCTTCGTTTTTTTTCTTCGTTTTTTTTTTTTTCGTTTTTGGCGCCCCCAATTAGTGGCGCCCGGGGCACGCGCCCCCCTTGCCCCCCTAGATACGCCACTGTTAATACCTCACCAGACACGTATGGTCTTATCTACCATTAGTGTATGGGGATAGTACAGGACGATAACCCCTGGTTGGGGGAACACTCAATGATCTACCGGCATTCTACATTTTGTTGTAATTGTCAACACAACCTGTTATCGCTACGTTAATGTAAAACCTACTCGATTGCCTGCGATACATTCATGACGATTGTGTACGTGTCGGGATTAATGAGATTATACCACAGTGATGTATAAATGTTGCTTTGCTCAAATACACATTGTATCACTTTAGACAGTTCATTAATTCCACAGACGGTGCTCCTCCACACGGCGATCCCGTGTTAGTCACAGTTGCATAACCACAATGAAAAGACTATAAGGGAGTTCATAGTTAGCGCATGTCTCATTTGACCCCTACACCACAGACTTTCAAATAACATGGAAAGGACCTGTGACAGAGCATTTTTTGTTGAAGCATGCCACCTTTGTAATCAATGTCAATGAAATGCGTGTGCAGCTTTTGTTAAACATTATTGATGAATCACTTTCACCTGTGCGTTCTAACAAGATGAAACACATAACTTAACATTCCAAATCCTCATTTGCCTGGGGATTCTTTTCGTTTGAAACAATGGCAAATACACAAACATTCTCATTTGACCTTTATTTTGCACATGCGCAAATCACAACCATGAACTCCCTTATTTAGCTGGCTTCTTTCATTCCCATAGCAACGCTGACAATGAATCGCAGTGACCGGCGCACTGGCAATATTGGCTGTGGCTGACTGAATAATGATTATGGTCGAATCCCGAACACTGCAGTTTTGTACACTAAGGCCCGAATTCTCAAAGGTGGAATAACATTATTACACCGCTTATTCCGGCGATTTATTACGCCTCTTATGCAAATCAGGCCCTTGTGACGTAAAATGACGCGATTTATTCCCCGGCATCTATTCTCAAAGGTGGAATAACTTATTCCCCGGAATAACTATTTCACGGAATAGTTATTCCACGCATGCAGCTTTGAGAATTCGGGCCATAGCTTGTAACTACCAATGTGCTCCTTGCATGGTACCATTATGAGAAAACGCGACAATCCCTCGCCTTCTCGACCTTTTTATGTCCGAGAAGACGAGAATGCGAGATTTAGACTTTTCGATTTCTCTGGTTCGAGAAAGTGAGAAGTCGAGATATTAGATCCTGCACTTTTCGAATTTTCTGGTCCAAGAAAATGAGAAGATGATATTAAAGGTCGTGTTTTCTCGCCTTCTCCGTCCGAGAAAATGGGAAAATGAGATACAAGATCTCGTCGTCATTATTTCGCTGTCTTGTCTTCTCGTCTTCTCGCCTTCTTAGACCCGATGATGTCGAGAAGACGAGATCTCGGATCTCCCCTCTCCTGCGCTCCTCCCCTCTGCTGGGGGCGGAAAGGGGGGGGGGGGGGGGATAGGTTCGGGCTTGACTTGGATTTTGAAGAAAACGTTGTGCTTTCATCAGTATCAATCGAATGTTTACTTCATGCAATTTGTGTAGGCCCTAAGTTATACAAGATTGTAAACATTTACAAGAGTAGGGCATACTATTTTGCCTTCTATTAAACACGTACTTCAATTCAATATTGCTATTTTATCATGGATATAACGAGAGACGAAATGACGTCTCGAGTCCTTGTTTGACAAGCAGGGAGAATTTAAGGAAGCAAAAAGGAAAAAATTACAGTGACGTTAGTATAGAGATGACACTGCAAGCACATACCTTACTCACCAAGAGTCCACCAAGATTTCTTTCGGTCTTTAACTGATGTTATCTTTGGATTAATATTAATAGAATCTCTATACAAGTGCACTAAAATGTTATCATTATACATTAATAAACGAAAGATATTCATGCATCGGGTTATCACCCGAGGTTATCATTGCCTTACATTACATGGCTAAGTCAAATATACCGATAAAAAATTTGATAAACATGATCAAATAAATGGTAGGTGGCGAACAATACAAAACGGAGATTGAAATAAAAACAATTCCAGTGCAGTCGATATAGAGGGATTTTTTTCCATTGATATCATTATTACAAAAATCAACAACACAAACAAGGTCATACAATACAATGCAATTCATCTTTGTGACGCTCTTCCCAGGGGCTTCGCGGGAGCTTACAAAATTGCAGAAATAGAAAATCTATCTACTCAAATCAAAATAATAAACGATTTTCTTTCCAAATCAAACCATCAGTGAAACAAAATTTCATAAACAGAAATCAAATACGAAATACTGACATAACATGAGGATATAACATTGCCAGAAATGATACATCTTGAGGATGTATTCTGTTGAATTCACACATTATGTATTTTAAGTGTATAAATACTATGCATAGTGACATTCATGGGAGATGTTGGCACTGAATTTCTCGGAGTACAATAGGGAATAGATTACCATGTACTGGAAGAGTGTATTGGTTGTTGTTTTTTGATTCACTTTACTCACCCTCAGACTTTCGAAGGTCATGAAACTGACTGTGCGGTTCAAATATGAAGAGCTTGCTTCCAAAAGGCGTTAAATCCAATGAAAATAATATGGACTTAGCACCTTTTGGAAGTAAGTTCTTCATATTGGCGAAAGGGCAGGGTATAGAGTCTGCTTGAGTTGTTTGTTGGTTGTATCACTAGTGTTAATATAGGCACTATACATTGTATCAAATTTCTTTCTGCCTCGTCTTGATGCTTATACAGGCAATCCCGTTATAACGAAGTCATCGGGACCGGCAGTTTTCTTTCGTTATATCCGAACAGATAACATGTATATATACAGATATCTAGGTAATATATATATATATATATATATATATATATATATATATATATATAGATAGATAAATGGTATTTTATTGAAGTATTCATGTCTCGCAGTCATACGACTGAATTGCACATAGAATTACATCGTAAAAGAGACAATAGATATTACAAAAAAGGTATTCATACAAATGAAACACGTAAAATACTGACATCAAGAAACGAGGTCATACGACAGGACATGTAAACCTACAGACTGGGCAAGCCGTAAACATAACCTCACAACAGAACACAGATGATCAGGGTTCGGTATTTACACACTCTCTTTCGACACCTGCCTCACACACTATCACACGCCCTTTCGCTCTTTGTCACTTTCACTGGCTCTTTCTCTCATGTTTTGCATACGCACCACTACGCTCACACGATGAATTAGTACATTTTCAGACCTGCTGATTTCCTATTCTCGTTACACCCCAGTGATCACTCTCGTGCACCTGATCATCAAAGCCTATACTGATCAATGAGATTCTTCTCGGGAGATATGCACAATGAATGCCTATTGAAATATATTACACTGAATTAATTACGGGGGATTCTAAAATGTGCAAAGTATATATAATTCCACTCCCAAACAAATAGGGTGAAAAACAGCAAAACATGTTCCGGACAATGAATTGGTGTAGTTGAGCAGAGATAAATAGAAGAATGAGGAAAGAGGGGCATGGATGGGAAGGAGAGATAGGGCGGAAGAAACAGAGAGGATAAAAAAGAAGGAAATAAGAAGGTGTGCACCAACAGAGCGCCTATACAATATTGGGTGGGATATACATGCCTGCGAGAACCAAGGGAGATTAAGAGAGAAATAGGAATCTGAGTGTCGGCTGCAGCAAGTATTACACAGTTCTGCGAGGCACGTGACACCTGTACATTGTGTATCATGACAAACAGATTATCCAATAATTGAAATAACAGGCAAAATTAAGGCTTTCATAAGTGTAAGCCACAGACTCTACACACGTACATTATACCTCTTTACACAAAAGATATCATCTTTGTGGTGTAAATAGGAAGAAATAAGAGGGATCACATCAATGAGCATAAAATTGATAAAAGTGACAAGAAACTCATTATCCGAATACGACATGCGACATAATGTTGGGTAAACTAGTTCTTCTTCTCGTAAAATAAGTGTATACAGTTAAATGTGATTATCATTGCATTAAAAAAAAAAAAAAAACCCATATTACAATCATACAGTACAAAAAGCATTGCTTAAAGCCGAATATGAGAGAAGCCGGAAAGGCCAAGAGAAAACGGGAAATAGGAGTATACATCGTAACATACACACAACGGGAAATAAAAACCTACCCATTGCAAATCAAAAGCTACAAAATGAAATGTCATATAAACCCCGCATCATTGTATAAACAAATCATCGATGCAGTATAGACGTGTAGATAAAAGGGGGACAACCAGTCAATGGTCATAAAACTTGATCAAAATATCGTTGGTTCGTCATCAAAATACACGTGCACCAAAGATTGTTTTGCGTGAGATTATTATACTTCTCGTGACATGAAAATGCTGTATATAGTATCGTACAAAGAAAGCAATGATACGGTAAAGCACAAGGGGCTGCATAAAATACCATCATGAGTAAAGGTACAATTATGATAACAATTTCCGAGCCTAAGAGACGACTTTTGCTCACAACAAGGAAACATTACAAAGAAGTAATATTTGCCGATGAACAAGATGCAAAACAAACGTAAGACCTGTTTAACATCATTTGGAATTCAGTAGTTTAGTCATGAATGGTACCGGGCTATTTTTGTAACGGTTGGTGCGGCACCTAGGTTCTTTGTACAACTTTGTATGTCTTGAAGATCTTGCGCAATCGTTAAGCATGAACCAGTTTTTTCCAATCTCTAGTTTAGTGGAAGACTTGGCAAAGGAGAGGCAGAGTTTGACACGCCTTGAGGCCAAGTCCTGAATCCCCGCTAGCTCGAGTGAAGTGCAATAGGAATTTCCAGGGAAGATAATTCTCAGTGCTCGTTTCTGGATACGTTCGATGGCGGATGACTGAGCGACAGTAAGCCCGGAGTGCCAGACAGGGGAGGCATATTCCAGGAGGGGTCTGATGTATCCAGTGTATACTGTCACAAGGTCAGCAGGAGGAAGTCGGAATTGTTTCGATATATAGATATATCTTTCATTTTTGTTTATTTATTTATTTTTTTTTTTTAAACTGAAAGGGCTACCCAGTGAAAATAAAACGGTATAAAGGTAATAATAGTTTAGGGCCTAGAATTTTTCACTTCGTTGTTTCCGAAAGTTCGTATTAACCGTGTTCGTTGAATAATTAATACACTCAAATTTCAATTTCTCTCAGCCGCAGTCAGGGTTCATACTATAGAACAGACGGATTTGTTTTTTAACCTTCACTGCCTCTCACTCCTTCTTGGTTTCTTCTATCTACAGTTAGTTCTTCTCCTTTCTGCCTATCCATCCATCCTCTCCTCCTTCCATCCCTTCTTATCTCTCTCTCTATCTCTCTCTCTTCGTCTGGCGTTTCGGTGTGCGCCCTCAAAATAGGTGCACAAAATCTTGAAACATCACTAGTTATATAGAAGCTATCTAGTTTAAATTCAAAGTACATTTGGGGGAACACACGAGAGTCATAGAAAAGATATATTTATTTCACCATTTCAGATTTGTCATATCCTTATCAACAACGTCAATAAATATGACTGGCACGAGGAATGCAGTGAATAATTCATGGGATATTTCACATCGGACGAGGTGTAATATCAAATAGACAACTTTACAAAAATCTTCTACGCTGTCAAATATCAGAATTTCATTACATGCTGCCATTGTATGCTGTCATTGTATGCTGAGACGGAATTAGCTTCATCTCCTTTCTTATTCTCTGGCCAACCTAAAGTAACTGAAAACATCTTATCTTCAAAAAGTAATCGTGCACTTTGTCCAAACTAAAATCAAGACTTATTATCTAATTTTTGTTCTTAAAAGAGACAAATCGTCCCACTTTTCACGAAGTGACGGAAAGCCGCACGGAGGAATAAAAACTGAATTCGAGTAAAATGCATTTGAAGATTCAACGCTTCAAACGAGCTACTTCTCTTTATGCATATCAAATAAAGTTTATACCACTAGAAAAAACGACTTACGAATACTACAAATAATTAAATTTCCTTTTATGATATCATTTATGTTTCCTGCAAGAAGGTCCTAAACATAAGTGGCTTTTTGTGAAATGTGCAAAATTGCACAGCGCGCTAGGAATCTTCACCACGAAGTGACGGCTCAGAGGCCGACGCTCACTTTGTGTGTATTACAAATGAGCATCAAACGGCTTAATTAACATAAACGAGTAAGTTAGTAAAATGTCGTCAAATGGTTGATTTTGTGTAATGTATACCTGAAATGATATGATTTTCAGCATCAAATTGGATTCCTCTATCAGGACATGTAAATTTCATCCAGTATAAACACTGGAACTGCCTGGGAGAGAGAGACGAATTTACACGTCACTTCGTGAAAAGCGTACAACACAAAATCTGTGCAAAAAACTCACCACGAACTGACGGCTCACATGACTCTGCGTGAAAAGTGAATGGGCGGAGCCAAAAACGCATGCATGTTGTTTTTTTTTTTATATAAATTCAGATGATCAGATTATAGAACTTTTTCATTTACATTTTTTTCTTAAATATCACTGTCCCCCTTTTTCGCAAATGTGCAGGTAATGAGATTATCAACACACACACACGCACACACACACACACACAGTATACATGTACATATACATATGCAAACACACGTTCAAACTATGCAACCGTAAATACACACACACGCACAGGCACACACACACAAATACACATACACACACACATACAGGCACATACCAAACACAACAAACAAACACACACACACACACACACACACATGTATATTCAAATATATACACACCCAAGCACATCTAAAAGCCTTGTCCCCCACCGTCCGGATATAGACATTACTCCTTTCATTATGTACACATAATGTAAACCCCCGTTCTACAGTGAATATTTGCATTTGACATGATACATGGAAACACACAAGAACACGGTATCAACAAAATTATTTTTTTCTTCCCCAACGCAATTTAAGCCAGATTATAAACCCTTGTTTGTTTGTTTTTTGTACATGTTTGTTGTACATTATATGCCATAATCTTAGTCAGTTTCATCTTATTTTCACAGATTTGTAACTTGTTTCTAATGCTCCCACTCTTTGGAATAAACTCCCTCTGTATATTCAGAATGCCTCATCTGTCGAATCATTTAAAATTCTTCTTAAAACTCACCTGTTTAATCAGTTGTAATTTTTTTTTTCTCCTGGAGGCGCACACAGTTATCAATTATTGTACCATTGTATCACATGTATTTTTCTTTTCTTTTCTTTTCTTTCTCCTTTTTTTGTTACTGTTAACGCTGATTTTGTTAATGTTATTGTGTTTTCTAATCTATTTGTATGAGTAGCAAAGTGCGCTTAGAAACGTCAGTATGAAGCGCCATGTAAATGCAATTATCATTATTATTATTATTATTATTAAAAAGTGTTCGCCTGGCACTTCGTGGTGTTAATTTGACACTGTGGTTGGTGATATTTTTGACACTGCGCTATAATGACACCGCATGGTGTTGATTTGATATTGGTGGTGTTAATTTCAATGTATAACACCCGTCTAGCTTCAATAGGGAACCACACCAACTGGTGTTACTGTGGTGTAAATGTATTTACAGATTTTTTTTTTTCAAAAATCAAGTACTTTATCGGAAAATTCTTTATCGTCTTGTTGAAGTTCAAAATTAATAAGAAGTGCAGTAACTAAGAAACTATTAAAAAAAAACAATTTTAAATTTTGAAATTACACACGGAGGTGTTAATCTAACACCATGAATGAGCACCGGAAATTTAACACCAGCTCGGTGTTTCATATCTAACACCGGACTTTTTGCAATGTGGAAATACCATATAACTGTATGATGGTCGCCAGTTTTATAATGTCAATTACAAATATTCTATAAATTTGTACATCCAATAAAACATTTGTACACCCAATAAAACATTTGTACGTCCAATAAAACAATTAAAATCCCATAACATTATACATGTATATGTAAAACAAGAGCTGCATTCCGTAAGCACTCATTATGAAATACCCATGAGCTTAAAACACACACACAAAAAAAGTTCCTTGGAAATACCATATGACTGTATGGTCGCCAGTTTTACAATGTCAATTACAAACAGTAATATATAAATTTGTATATGTGTTACAATGTTGTGTTTTGGCGAATTCCAATAAAATGGATTTGATTTGAAACATGTCCAAATATAAAGAGACAAGATTCCGGCAGTATCGTTGCTAATTATCATTATTATTAGTAGTATACTACTATATGTGACTTAGGGGGAACTCGAACAATGAGGTTTATTCATATATTCATATATTTACATGTACTGGTAGTCCTTAAAGTAAGGACAGGCCGAATGAAGATATGTGAAAAACACCGCTAGCAAACTGCACTGTCTTTACGAAATACAGGATGGCCCAGAGAGAACGAAACAGTTACGTTCCAACATTCAAAAGAAATTAGGGTTGCAATGACTTTGTTTACGTGATTTCGTAGACAATATTTTCCCAGCAAAATGACACCAAGATCATTGATTTTGATGAATATAATCTTGATTCTAGGGCAAGTATTCAGTGGCAATATCCACTTTCTCACTTTGCCTAGCTATCAAGTTGCACTTTGTGTTGTGAAAAATTCCATTGCGTTGCTTCTTTGGGCAGAATTAATATAATCAACGTAGGAAACAGACATTCCCTACGTAAATTTTTGACGTTACAACCGGGGAGGCCATTTTTGCTATGCTGTGTCACTTTCGAGACAAGAGTAGCACATTTTGAATTGACATCGCCTCAGAAAAATTGCCATAGAACCCAGATTCTTTGATCAAAATCGTAAATCAAAATCTGGGTGTAATTTTTCTGGAAAAAGAATCGTCTACCCAATTATGCAAACAACAATCCTCTTTCATTTTGTTACTCATTTTTTTTTTTTAATGATCGTAAGTGTTGCTTTCTTTCTGGGTCACTCTGTATACATGTACAATATTTCAAACTCCTTACTTTTCATTCATCTTTCGTGTACCTTCAAGACAACGTGTAACACTATAATGGGTCAATGTTTAAAAAATTCTCAAACTTTAATATCACAGATGTGATTTTTGAATGGACATGTAAACACCCTAGAATGGAAACATCTAAAAAAAACTATGCTCCCACTATCAAGATGAACGAATCTGGCCCGACACACTTTTCAGGCTCAAAATGGAAAGTGGATATAATAGATTTGTTAACTCACAGATAAATATGCTTTTTTATGCACTTAATAACAGCTTTGACGCACAATTTTCAGATCTTTATTTTAAAGGGACTGTACAGTACTTGTTGAGGTGGGGATTCATGTTTTGAACATTCCTAAGTGAGATAATGAGAAACCTCTTAAGTCTTATGAAATATGAAAGAGCATGTAATTTTAAGAAGGATTCAACGTTTATTTGATGAAAATTGGTTTTCAAATGGCTGAGATATCCAAAAAAGTGATGATAATAATAAAAGGCGACAGGCCACGCCTTTTATTAGGATCCCTTTGTTTCACCTTGTTTTTGGATATCTCAGCCATTTTAAAGCCGATTTTCATCAAATAAAGTTTTGATACCCCTTAGGCTTAGAATTGCATGCTCTTTGACATCTCATAGAGTGGTTTCTGAATATCTCACAAAACATTAAAAGCTAAATCCTCACCTCGACCAGAACTGTACACACCCTTTAAATCTTATCAAATCAATATGCATTTAATCAACTTTGGAGAGTCTTATTGATGAACAGTATGAGCAGAAATCACAGATGGCAGTTATGAAAGTATTTGCATCACTGCAGGTTGACCATTTTAGTGGAGTGATTTCAAGCTGAGCTGTCACTTCGTAAAAAAATTCTTTGGCAAAGTTAAGCTAACTTCCTTCATCACGATGTGACTGGAATGAGCACATATACCGAGCCGTCAGTTCGTGGTGTAGAAAAATCAATAATATGATGGTTTTACTGGTGCCATGACGTCATTTATTACGTAACCATGTACAATCAAGCCCTAAAAATTCATCAGGTTGTAGAGCCGAATGTATTAGGCGTAAATATGGTAAAAACTCAAAATTGAAAAAAAAAAATCATTTTTACCCCCTTCCCGTCAGTTCGTGAAAAGTGGGACGATTGAGATATTGGCACGTGATGGAAATAAAGAATGAACATTATACCATTCATACATCAGAAGTATTCAATTTATTTTTTAAATGGGTACTGATTATCACTGTGATATTACGATCATCACAATTGCTGCAACATGATTGAAGATAATAATGATTCATACACACACACACACACGCACACACACACATCCACAGCTCGTTCTATATAATTATAGAGGGACTCAAGGCGTTACGTACAATATACTGACCAGTCTGTTGACTATGAATGTTTGTTAACACCAGTGCCATGTGTGTTCCTATGATCCGAACAGTCCAGAAAATATTGGTTAAAGGCAGAAAGATGTATCCATATATACTTCTCGCGTGACTTTGTTTTTCTATTCTTTTTAACCAGAAAATCAACTGTGATATGAGACCGACGGATATTTGTTTTAAAATGCTAGCATGCGTTGGGTCTTTCTTTGAGAATTTAACGCACTGTAGTCATCTTTGGAGAACATGTAATTGGGATATGTTGAGCACAAAATCATTAAATTAAATAAACTACAACCACTTCCGTGACTGACGAGCATAACTCTGTATACATTCTTTTAACATTGCAACGCAACATAAAACAGTTTTCCTACATGGCAAGATATTTGATGGGCATGTATACATAATCTATTCTTATCTCATACCAAATAATTACCAAGATGCTGCAAACAAAGTGCTGAAAACAATCACAGCAGATATCAAATTGCACTCTTAGTCCATGGGCCAGGCCAGATATTGGTACCATCTGAGGTGGCAATACCTTTTTGGTGTCATTTTGTTTGTCGGGCATAAATATGCTTATCAAGCTATGATAGCATTTCCAAATGAGTAGCTTAGTCATAGTAAATGAATTTTAAACCAATTTGGTCTCGTTGTTATATCCCTGTACTTCTGAATCGAGACCAACCGCTATACAAAGAAGAGCACTGTCTTCTGTATGTTCACAGGTGTTCTGTTGTAAACGCGGTGCGCTTAGTCTTTATTCAAGGCAGCGAAGGGAATACCCAAGGGTTATGATGTCCACAGCGCTTAGTCTAATATTCAAGACGGCGAAGGGGATATCCAAAGCTTATAATACAGTGTATATCCTTTTATCTAAAAACAACAACAACAAAAAAGCAATTTCTCGTGAATTTTAGCGTATTTTTCAATTATTTATCATTTTCCGGTGAAAACGCTACGGTGAAAACGCTAATACCACGCCAATGTCGCTTTATTTCCATCCAACAATGAAAGATTATACAAAAACAATGTACCGGTACACTACAATACATTATAATTAATAATGTTGGAAATGAACAGAGTGATTTTTGTTTAAAACTGATGTATTTGTTGAGAGGGTGGTATAAAACAGTATAGATAATCCCTTTTATTAGGAACTTTAGATATGATAACGATACATTGGTCTAGATAAAGACTAAGCGCACCGCGTGACAGCTGTGGACATCATAACCCTTTGGATATTCCCTTCGCTGCCTTGAATAAAGACTAAGCGCACCGCGTTTACAACAGAACACCTGTGGACATACCATGGAGCTCTGTTAGTAGCTCCATGGACATCCAGAAGGCAGTGCTCGTCTTTGTATAGCGGTTAGTTTCGATTCAGAAGTATAGGGATATAAAAACGAGCCCATATTGGTTATAAATTCATTTATTATGACTAAGCTACTCATTTGGAAATGCTATCATAGCTTGATAAGCGTATCTATGTCCGACAAACAAAATGACACCAAAAAGGTTTTGCCACCTCGGATGGTACCAACAACCCATTTTTCGGCTCTTGGCCCATGGACTATCTTTACACATAAATATAGTCATGTTAGCAATGGAAAGTAATCGTTAAACACAATGACTTTGAATAATCAATGGGAATAGCTTGAAAAAGAAAGTAATACATTCTACAAGGTGCATCAAACTTTCGTTTGTTTTTCTCTTGTTATTTTTTGAAAGTATAATTTCAATAGCGAACACGATAAAAACAACTATGATTATCTCGGATCAGGAGGTCGCAGGTTCGAATCCGGCTCGAGTATGTACGTATGTTGTTGTTGTTGTTTTTTTTTTCATGGCTACTACTAAAACACTGATCAATTCAGTGCTTTTTAACGTCAATGTAGGACAATTTTTCAATCAGTTACAATGAAAACATATCGACGGAAGAATTTTATGAATTTGAACTGTAATTATTTCATTTTGATAGCAGTTCGTCATTACGAACACGCGCGCCGAAGGACGTTATTTCGATGAATATTGATCCGTATACGAAATACGATTCGCTATATTCCATATTCGTCAGTACATTTAACACTTTCTTTGTTTCTTTTCCTAATATATACATGTATTACTGGAATAACGACGGAACATGTCAAGATTAAAGAACCTTAGGAATAACGAACATCATCTTGTTGTTTAAAAGTTAAAAGACTCGATAGTTAAATGCAAGATACCACTGCAAGAAATGACACATAAACATTGACTGCGCCTCTGGCGTAGTTTCCAGACACAAACCCTTGCCGGATAAAGGAGTCTGCGATGGGGAACAGCTACAATGGAGGAAGTGCATGCACAGACCCTGAAAGAGATGCTTTTGCACAGACTCCTTTATTACCGACAAGGGTTTGTGCTAGCAAACTACCTCTGGGCGTGATACAGACACGGAAACATGAGAAACACGATCTAAAAAAGAAAGAAAAGCCAAGAAAATAACCATGCCATGAACTGATGAACGAGCACAATTTGATGGAACAGCTTAGAATATGTCCCCAGCTGCTGATAGGGCATAATTACGATAACTATAAACAGGGCCGGCGCAGTGTTTTCAAAAGTGAGGGGGCCCACTTCCGGGTTTCATGAGCTAACAAACAAACAAAAAAAAAAAAAGGTCCTCAGCTCATCTCTCCCCGTCCCCGTCCACTTCCGGGTTTCTTCAGCTGACAACAAACAAAACAAAACAAACGTCCTCAGCTCATTCTCTCCCCTCCCATTTTTGTGCCACTTACGTACTTTCGGGTTGAAAAAAGTGTGGGGGCCCAAAGTGATGACACCTTATGTATTCCTTTGTATGGTGCACAAAAAGTGCACCCACGGCCCCCACGGCTGCGCCGCCCCTGATAAAAAGAGTATAAAGAGAACTACGTATCAATCTAATCTGCTCGAACATTACTCTCCTTCTCGTGGAAAGATGGAAAGAATGTACATATTGGTGTGTTTTCCTATATACTAGCAGGAATGAAATTCTGAAACCCCATTTTCCGCTGTTCGGGAAGAGGAGTTGGTCCCTATTCTTGATATTCTCCGCTGTTTGAGAAGAGGAGTATTCTTGATTAAAAAAATATATCATGTTCCGTTATGTGTTTACGGAGATTTCAGGGTGAGTCGTTCCATTCAAGTAGCCATTTCCCCATATGGTCCATTGACTTCACGCCCGGCTCAGACGCGAACATATTAAGACAAAAGACCCCGCGACCCGGAAGTTGAATTGTACAAGTACGCTGGTGTTTGCCATTGAGTGATTCAGTCACGTTTACTTTACACTCTCGACCTTGATTACTGAACAGTGCGCCGAAGGGTTTGTTCCTCCCTACAACCAGAGTACATACCCCATGCTTGTCTGCGAGAATTGTAGAGCTGCGCGGACTCAACACGGTGAGTCCCAGCTGGACAAAATTCTTCCCCGGACCCATAGTCCCGTGAGTCTCTGGAAAACAAGGTTTCTTTGTTGCCTCCAAACATTCGACGAGCCAGACTCCTACAAAGTCGAAGCTTCCTCCATCTTCCTTTGAGGCGAAGACGACCAGGTTAAACAGACCGGATTCCTTTAACCGGATTCGTATCCTTGTATGCGATATGTTGCCATCATCACTAAACGACGCTTCGATTAATACGGATTCCTTGCTCTTCGGATACTTTCCCTTGTCCGTTTCAAGATGGCTGGAGACCCTGGTATTTGTTCCTTTCCTGTGAGCGAAGACAAACTCACCTTCCCCCGACGTCAGTGCCACTTTCTTGGACTTGGTCTCATCAGTCAAAAGTCCGCACTCCCTAAAACGGGCGTTTTCACCATAGCTGTTGAACTTTCCAGGAAACCGTGATTTCGGAGAAGGTCCATCACTGAAGACTGGCCAAACGCCCACATACTTGTTCGTATCATAGCCATCAGGTTTGGCGAAGAGACGCAATGCAAAGATTCCTTCCTTGTCCATCCGCAGGTTAAACTGCGTTACCTTGCACTGATCTTTCACAAAGGAATCTGCAAACACCAGTCCGTCTGTCTTCTCTGCCTTAGCTGTTTGGAGATTAGAGATAAACTCCACCCGATCCTCCACCGAGCTGGAAACCTCCATCACAGCCTCTCCATTGCAACACGTAATCCGGCCCTGGTGGCTTGTTTCCAAACCGAACGAGAAGAAGTCACCCTGTGGTCCTACGTGACACGCCTTGAGTGGATATAATTCCTCAGGTGAAGGTTTGTGACACACCACAAGCCAATGGCCGACGAACAATGAGTCAGGAATAAAAGCGTCTTGTGCAAACAGGGCCAGTTTGTACAACCCTGCTTTCTTGAAGCGAAGACTGATGACTGTTTCTAACTCATTTTCTCCAGTTTGATTCTCCACCATCACCATCCCATCTTCCCTTAAAGACTTTGAGTCAGTATCGTCTTTCAAGTCTACAGTAATCCTTGTATTTCTCGAAATCGGAGATTTGACCACCAGGTGACCCTCCCCTTGACTGGTCAGTATTGTTGAGGTCAGTGCTTCAGCAAGTCTCAACCCAAGCTGCTCGAAATTCCCTTGAGGGCCTCCTGACCCATGGATGACTGGAAGTGTCACAGGACTGACCGTGTCTGAAGTCAGTATGGTATACCTCAGGGGAAGACTGATCGATTCGTCCTGACCTTTGACCCAGAGGTTGAGGGCAAATTTACCCTGAGACGGGCACCTAACGTGACACACCACCCAGTCATCAAACTGCTCGCAGTAAACAGAGGAGTCTAATCGCTTGTCCTTTGCCTGGAAGTTGTACAGTTCTGCTCGAACATTCGATGGACCGCCCTCTATCTTCTGGAAAATGACATGTGCGGCACCTTTGGGGGCTTTGATCGTTGCTTTGTTCGGTGTTACCGGGACGAGGCCTACTTTGGGGAGATTCAAGGGTGCACCAAAGAGGTGCGCATGCTCGTGAATAGAATTTGGCTTGGTAGCCTGGCTCCCGCTGGCGGATATGACGTAAGAGACTAAACTGTTCTCCAAGACATCATTGGCATTATCCGGATACAAAACCTCGGTGTCTTTCTCTCTCTTGTGCTGCCGCGGGGTAACATGGCCGAGGAGGCGGAAGGAATAACGGCCGGAGCGAGGAAGTTTTACCGAGCAAGAAAGCTGGTCCCCATTCCACCAATGTTGCACTCTACATGTCACTTTTTCCCCAGAGCTATTGGTCAATATACAGAACGAGTTATATACCGCCCTCTTCAGTCTGAACTTGATAAGGACCTCGTTGTCTGGGGCATTGATGATACCCTGCTTGTGGGTGAGGCACTCTAGGCCAGCGAAGATGGCGTTAGCCGAGATCATCGGTTCGCTGTTCCACTGTTTAATCGAGGTGTATGGACTACCACTCAAATCAACAGGAATATGGGACGTGTTGAAGTGTTCGGGATCAGCTAAAAAATGGCTCTCTTTCCAGTGACGTGTGAATACGGCTTTGCCGGAAGTGGAATCTGTGAAGACATTGAATAATGCAAATTAATTGGAACATGTATTTTATTGACTAGGAAAGCAATCCTTTGGGTCATAGGTAGTGAGATGTCTAACTTTAATCGAAATGGGAATAATGGATTGTGCCTGAAATATTCATCCACACGAGCTTCATAGCTCTAATCACGACAGGTTTTAATCCTCACAGAAGAGCCTATACCTTAGACAATTTACTTTTTTTAAAGATAAAATCAAAATTATTAAGATGACAACACCTTGGGTTGTCGATTAGTTCCAAGCTCATAATTGACCGAAATTCATAAAGAATATTATGGAAAACCCATGTAAAATGCATATTACGAGTGAAGCACAACATGAATTATCGTTTTCCAAACGCGTCTCATCGAGTAAGATTTTTATCCACGTTTTGAGAAAGTTACCTTCAAGGTCTCTGCTCCATACACGGTGAAAGAAAAAAATCAGCCAACATTCTGCATTAACTCACAACCTTTCCTGCTGTTTTCAACTAACAACTTCAAGGCATTTTTAGACACGCTTCTTTCTCCATCTGCATGATATCTGTTGTTTTGTTTAGTTTGGTGGTAAATTCTAAATTCCTTATTTGCAACAGCGAGAATAGCTTTGGCGCTATGCCTCCATAGGCTACGCTAAGCCTATAACCACGCCTTCCTTATTTCTTCTCACCTACACTCCCCGCCGCCCACGTGCTGTCACAGAAAAACTTCTGACCAATCAGAGTGACGTGATTCCACGCATGCTTGACTTTGCTCAGATCAGACATCATAGGCTCGTATCCAGACCCTTTACTGTATCCAGTAAGTATCTCGCATTGGATCCCGGCTTTGCTGTGTATAGTTATAGAGAGACAAAACAACTGTTGTGTTGTGGCGTAACAGATATTTATATCATTTTTTAATTCTCTGTTTTGTCCTCGGAAGTCTATACACAATGTCTATATTGGATAAGACCACACATCAAAATCAAGCAATGGTAATTCAAAACTTCAAATGGTTGTTATTTCTCCAACCGTGTTTAATTCTAATATATAAAATGTATCAACCATTAATTTTCATTTTCTTAGAGTGTCGTTGGGTAATGCAATTGAAAAAAAAAAGGAGAAAAAAAAAAGACAAAATGTCTTAAGACATAACACGTACGTCAATAATAGAGCAATACTACACAACTAACGTATGTGTAAATCATAATGCATTTTCACTTACTCGCACATTGCTTTTGTAAGGTTGCTGTAACCCGCACACACAGCCATGCCAGTACGAAGAACGCCCTCTGGCGAGTTATCTCCATGATCGCCTGTGTTGAGAAAGTTGACGTTGTACTTGATGTTGTGAGCAACCCATCGGAAAATGACGCGAAATTTCTCGAGGTCTGTATGACACTGTGACGTGAGGAAGGTCACGAGGTTACTGAGGTTGTTGCGAAGATTTGAAGGAGCCTGAGGAGATATTAATGTCGTCATGGTAATATTGATGACGCTGACAAGATTGTCATACACAATCATGGAGTATGTAACCATTACTAACAATGCAACGAGCACAATTACGTTTAATCATATCAGAACATCACAAGAGTCAAGTAATTTGTTGCATTTTAAAGTAACAAAGAATTTACAGTCGATATTCATCGCTTTTCATTATCTTCCAATACTGAAATTGGCTCTCGGGTACTTCATTTCCGAAGAAATTTCTCTCAACGCGGGATAACGACGTCATTTCCTATGATGCCACAATCATTGCACTTCTGCGGTCGCAATTTGGTACCGCATTGACCCAGCTTCCGTTTACAGTGAGAAAAGGCTGGACCGACCCGACCCGAGCCAGGGCCGAGACTACCTCCAGAGCTTGGCCAAATGCGCGGCCGATTTTGGTATCGCATTTGGCCTTTTCAGCGTTTGCAGTGAAGGAAAGCCGGGCTCGGCACTGGTCGAGCCCGGCCTTTCCACTCACTGTAAACGGGATCTGAGATCATTATTCTTCTGATCTCTCTCATTTTGTAAGGCCTCCTCTTATGCCATGTGCATGAAGGCTAAAAACACATACACAAGATAGGCAAATTGTATACTTCCAAAAAAAAAAATAATAATGGTACATATTAATTCATGGATATTCTTTCTTGAAAACTGAATTGAAAAAAGCTTAGAAAACAAGAGCTGGGCAATTAAGCAATGCAAAACGAGACTAATGAAATCTTAGAGAGGTCATCCCACGAGACCGACACCCATGAGTCATACAGCCCACGAGTCAAACAGCCCAGGAGTCATACAGCCCACGAGTTCGACACTATACATGGGCAAATAAAGCCCACTGGGCGACACTAAATGGGTAAAAACAGACCACGGGTTCGACAGACACAACACGGGGTTTAACCCTATAAAGCCCAAGGGGGGGGGGGGGGGGGGGGTTTCATATGCCACTCCTTCGCCCTTAATCCGATTTCTACCAAATTTGGTGACTTTTCCTAAAATCTTAGGACCATAAACTGACAACCATGTCAGTCAGATTTTGCATCTTTTTTCTGTTCCCATTTCATTTAACAGTATTACAGTGTATGAAATTGGTGTTTCTTGACTGAAATTTGTTGAAGGAGCAAAATTTGAAGTTATTATGGTCCTGGAAAGTTTTTCTTATTATTTCCTTTGTTTTTATGTAAAAAAGGCATAAAACAATAGATATAATAAAGATAACTAAAAATAATAGTATTTTCTAAAGATTTTTTTTATTTTGTGTTATTTTGATTCCTTCACCAAAATTATGCCTCTAATATCATAAGTTTATCATATTATCAATCTGCAATCTCAAAATTTCACTATTATGCAAATATGTCATAAATATACATGTACCCGCCCTAAACATTTCATATCAGGTCTCATAATGTATTTCTTCATGTTGATATGAATAGCGCCCCCATGTGGTGACCTTGAGATATTCCAACCTTAACAAAATAATAAGATTCCACTTGCTTATCATTTGTGGCAAATATGAAAATGATTGGTCTATAATAAGACATATATAATGGGGATAAAGAAATTATACAGAAAAATCATGTTTTTAGCATATTTCCTATGTATTTCTTTATATTTTGGTAAATAGTGCCCTCCATGGGTGACCTTGAGAAAATTCATATGTACGGTCATGTAGAGTATGAGTTACTCTACTCATGTGCCAAATATGACGATGATACATCAAATAATAAAAAAAAAGTTATATGGGGGGGGGGGGCACAATGTGCGCCCCCCCCCCCCCCCTTGGGCCTGCGAAAGGTCAAAATAGCTTGGGCTTGATAGGGTTAATGTGTCGGTCTTGTGGACCTTTATAGTGTCGAACTCATGGGCTGTATTATGACTCGTGGGCTGTATATAACTCGACAGCTGTATGACTCTAGGGTGTCTGTCTCGTGACGTGCACCCATCTTAAATAGGGATATTGCAAAGGAGGAAAGACGGGAAAACTGACCTCAATGGCTCGTTGGTCTAGACGTCTCATCTCATTGTAGTCAGGTATCATTGTTCTCTTCCCAGACCAAAACGTGTCTTCGATACTCAAATCACCTTCACCACTGGACAGCGAGAATGCATCTAATCCGAAAACTGGCCTCGGCTCACTTCGGTATTTTCCGACTTTTACCGAAGAGTCGAAGGGCGACTCGGTTTTTGTATACTGCAGGTGTTCGGAAGATTTGGCGTTCGGAATAGCACTCTTTGAAGTTTCTGAGATTTCTGCCTTGATAACTTTGTTATTAGTGTCACCAGTTCCTGCTTTCACAACATTGTTAGGCCTATGCTTTTTACTGTCACCAATTTCTGCTTTGACAACATTATTAGGCCTTTCACAGTCACTAATTTCTGTTTTGACAACATTGTTATTACTGTCACTGCTCAGTTTGTCTAATTTTCCCTGTCCCTCTCTAAGACTAACTCCTCCATCTTTTGGCAGTGTCTGTCTCCGTCCATGCTTTATTCCTCCGTCTACAGCTGTTGATGATTTGACTTTCGTCTCTCCGCTTCGGTTTTCGATTTCGTCGTTCTTCCTTTCGGCAGGTTTACGAGGCGTTCCGAGGTTCTCTTTCACACTTCGTGTGCTCGTGGTGGCCCTCTCGGAACTTTCCGGAACGATCTCATCCTGCCTAGCAACGGGCACCGCCCCCTTGGATCCGCCACACCCCATGGTGATGAGATAGCGGGACGCTGTTGATGAAGGCTCCTCCTACTCACCCACCTCACATCGAGGGTAGACCCTCTGTCTGTGACGTCAGAGATACAAGATTAGACACAAACGTGAACAGAGGAAAATTGTCCCTTAGAACAAGTTGACTACAATAAAAGTAACAGAAAACCCGTTCTTCCCACCGTTTATGAACATGGAAATTGATTACAGTTATGAGAATATTACTGATATAGTGATATGACTAGATATAAAAAGAATAATTTGCATTTTTTCTTCCCGTTATATAAGAATCCTCCGAAGAGTTTAATGGAAAACAGATGATGCTAATTCATTCATTCGTTTAGTTTATCAATTTGAGATAGTGTATTTAGTATTTAATCTGATGAAAATTCAGAAAGTTATGAAAATGTCTATACATGTACTTTCAACAATATCTTTCATAAACACTTCTTGTATACAATGTAACGAGTATAATGACATTGAGAAAAATAGTTGTGTTTTTTGTCTGAATGCTTTTTTGATGATGATATCATACCTTGCTGAAGCAAATTGAAAGTGGTGTTGATCTGTTTTGACAATTTTTCATACTAACAAATCATTCTCCCCCAATATCGAAATCATTTCAGTAATAGCCAGAAATCATCAGATGGGCCGGGGGGGGGGGGGGGGGTCTTTACCTGGATCACTAACTGAAGTCGCATGTACTTAAGAAGGTACGTGACGTCATCTTATACCCGTTGAAATTAAATGCATATTTTTTTTCAGTGTTTTCTTTTTTATCAAACCCCAGTAAATTATTATTTTCATCGAGCAAATATCATGATGAACAATGTAGAAGATTATACACTTGCACAGAATATACACAGTCATGTGCTATAAAACTGTCTTCCTTGGAAGTTTGTGTGTTGGTTAATTGTGTTGTTGGTCTTTATCGTCTTTCGTCATTTGTTGTATACTATTATGCCCTTTGTATGCACATTTGACGTTATGAATTATTTTATGGTGATGATTTTTATGATTAAAAACAAATGACAATGAATGAAAGATCCCAAAAGCGCGATACTTTGTTAGTGCAGTTGAGTCTCTAGACCTTCTTTACATTCACTTTGTGTGATGATAATAATTGTACTGTCTATAATATATCGTCTTATTTTAATATTAAACAACAACAGTCCATCACCACAGCTCGAACATGGTGTATGTGCAAGTATCATAAACCATGCGGGGGAAACCCTAAATAATTATAAAGCGAACAGCTAAATACCAGCTTCGTCACTCAAAAGAATGATAAGCAGGGCATGGCTTTCATTCTTTCCGAAAAGCATGTGCTATAGAGAAAACCAGTTTTATTTGGGGCCTAATATCCACATCAAAGTGAAGTGAAACATCTAATGCAAATTGGTAAAATCATTAAAGCTATAATCATAATGGCGAACAAACAATTTGAACCTCAACCAACCACGAGGCTTTAATTTCTCAAACAAGCACATTGCTACACACAGTATACGGTCTGTACATTCGACAAGAAATAGAGATGAAATATACAGACATATCTTTCACTGAATAATGACTATATACTGATAAAGATCATACGAATACTTTCTACGATTCATCTTACAATATGTGATATGACGCTACCACCCGGAGACGAAGTAGTAGTGTTCAAACTCCGTTGTCAGACGGGGCACCTGTAGGCCTGGACAGGTCGTCAGAGCGGACAGTCTGACACTAACATCCCCGACACTGTGCCGTGTCCGTCAACGCAATGGCTTGCTTGGCTCTGCACTCATCATGTCTACACGAGGGGTTGACCGAGACATCCAATTTAAACAGTTATTACGTCATAATAGCACATGTTAATGTCCTCTTTAATTGCTTCTCGGCATGTACTCCTGATGATGATTGGAAGAAAGAGGTAATTATTGTCCTTCATTTCTGCAAACTAGTTCACTTCCGTCGTGGTTCAGTCTAAATGCACTTCATTGTTACAACGCCTTGCTTGCCAGACACGTATGTCGTTACCATTGTGTATCAGTGTGTGGGACAGTACCGTAACAGGACAATAGAACCCCGGGTTGGGATGCATTCTATATTAATACTGGCACTCTGAATCTATTATCGTATCTTTCTATGTACTGGAAACGGTGTCTGAATTACATTATGTAGGCCTAATACGTGTCTCTATTTATGAGATTACAACAGGGATTTGTCATGACTATAAGGCTTAAAATGTTGCTTTGCCAAAATTCATTGCCTCGTTTCAGTTCATTCATTCCACAAACAGTGCTGTCCCCTTCGCACTGCACTGGTGCGATCAGTCACAGTTGCGTAACCACATGAAAAAGACTGTTTGGCTGGCTTCATTCATTCCCATAGCAACGCTGACAATGGATCGCCGTGAGCGGCGCAGTGACAATTTGGTTCTGGATGGCCGAATCTCGTCATCTCGAGGTGTGCAGTTTGAAAATCTGTAAGCTTGTTGATAAGTAGGCTAGTAACCAATGAGCCTAAAATTAAAGCTCCGAGCGTACCACTAAGAAAACTCGATAATCTTTCTCCTCCTTGATCTTTAGGTTTGTTTTTTTTTTTTTGTCCGAGAAGACGAGAATGCGATATCTAAATTTTTCGATTTCTTTGGTTCGCGAAGGCGAGAAGTCGAGATATACAGGGTGGCCCGGAAAGAACGGAACACCTAAAATCTTTAATTTCAGCAATATTGTTGCAAATATGTCATTATTTTGTACACTGTCTGAAAGGCCATTCTTTTTCCAATAGAATGACACCTAAGTTCTTTAATCTTGGTTAATGTGTTATGATTTTAGGACCATTTTTGTCAACCCTTTCAATTTTCAAAATGTGATCATTTTGCACTCTCAGAGATACCGAAACCAGCGAGAATTCGGCTTGCCATAGAACCAGTAGCATTCACAATGATATTCACAATGACATTCACATTATTCAGAATGGTAACGAACAATAACAATTACACCTTCAGCCCCACATTCCACACATTGTGAACGCTACTGGTTCTATGGCAAGCCGAATTCTCGCTGGTTTCGGTATCTCTGAGAGTGCAAAATGATCACATTTTGAAAATTGAAAGGGTTGACAAAAATGGTCCTAAAATCATAACGCATTAACCAAGATTAAAGAATTTGGTGTCATTCTATTGGAAAAAGAATTGCCTTTCCAATGATATGCAAAATAATGACATATTTGCGACAATATTTTTGCAATTAAAGATCTTATGCCTTTAGTTCTTTTTGGGCCACCCTGTATAGATTCACGTCTCCCTTAATTTTTTCTGATCCAAAAAGTGAGAAGATGAAGTATAATAATACGATTTTGTTTTCAGGAGAAAATGTGAAAGTGAGATACAAGATACAGTATCGTCATCTTGACTTCTCGGGTCCAAGGAGGTAAGAAGAGATATTTTGCCCTGGGCCTGCATTCTAGCCTTTTCAGACCCGAGACCTTGATCTCGGATCTCCCCTGCCCTGCCTCCTTTTCTCCGGGATGAAGGGGGAGGCCGGGGTGGGGGCTGGGCCCTAATTGGCTTTGAAATTTTGTTAGAAGACTTTGTGCCTTCATCAGAATAAATCGAATATTTATTTCATACAATTTGTGAAAGTTACAAAGATTGTGTAAAGTAATGTGAAAGAGTGTATATAGGGCAAATTCCGCCTTTTATTAAACTCTCCGGTTGAATCGATCATGGATATACCAAGATCACCAGGATAATAAAGCACCGGGTAAATATCACAGAGAAAATTAGCAGAAGTAGAACACTGTAAGGGGTAAAACGTCATAGAAAAAAATTCAGAAGTGAAAATGTCCAGTATAATGATGGTGGCAATGTTAGTCATTTATTCATTAACATTATATCTGTTCAGTTAATATTACACTCTTAAAACATCCGGGTCAGTTCTGACCCGGATGTTTTAAGAGTGTGTACCTATACATTGACCGTTAGGATTTTTTATTGTTTTTGTTTTGGTGATTCAGGCTTGTCATATCTAAAGGTGCATATGTTTTTTTTTTTTTAATGGATACTCAGTAGTCCTAAACTAGAAAACCAGTAGTGTGATTTGCTCTGCTTCCTGCCCCGATTTTCTTTTCCTTTTTTTTTCAATCAAGGTAATCATTTTGTTCTTCTTTTTCATTTTTTTCTTTCTTTCCTTCCTAATTTGATTTTTTATTTTGTTTCACAAATCTGTTTGTAGTTTCATAAGTCATTATTCGTTCTTTTTTTTTGTATTTTCTGAGGGTTCCATACCGTACCAGCTTTGTGAATGTGTGTGTGTGTGTGTGGGGGGGGGGTGGGGGGGGGACCCTCCATTTCCATTCCCATCCTTGTATACTATAGGGCCTATGCCTTAAAAAATGCACTTATATTATTACCATGATCACATGTATTTTGTTAACTAATACGTTTTTGAAATCATTAGATATGTTCTGTTAATTCAATTCAATTCAATTCAATTCAATTCAATTCAATTCAATTCAATTCAATTCAATTCAATTCAATCATAGTTTATTTCCAATCAACGAAAATCAAAAACATAATACAAAGTATACATGTCATGAAATAATATTGTTCAAACGTTTGCGAAAGATTCATGTCGTATACGAGATAAATTATAGAACCACTATACAATAATTAGGAGGAACAATGTACAGATACTTCTGGGCGAGCGGAAAATAAATTCGATTATGGAAAATTTATAGTGATCCACTAAAAAGCAAAGCTTGTCGGACGTGGATTGCTAGATAAATAATGAGTAAGTGATATATCATATTCAAGTATTTAATATTTATTTAAGTCATTTATAACAATATACATGTAGTTATCTTGAGATACACAGGTCGGGAAAAAATATAGAATACCAATGCTAATGCCCGGACACTGTTCCCTGAACCACGTGTACCGGGAAAATAAGACAAATAATTCACATTCGTACACACATTCAATTACCCACACGCATACACTGTAAGACGCAAAACAGTACCGAGAGGAGAGAAGACGGTAACAATACAAGTCTACGAAGAACAATAGACAGGAAAGGAAAAGGAGAGAAGAAAGAAGAGAGGTCTGCATACAGAACACGCAAAGTGCTGCGACATCAGGACAGGTGAAAGCTCAAGCATGAATTAAAACAATTTGAATTATCTCAAATTATAAGTAGAGAGTAAATGCTTTCTGAGTTTGTATTTAAATGTGACAAATTTGGGGAAATCTTTTAAACTATTATCTAGATTATTCCATAGTCTGTATATGTTCTATATAAAGAAATGTATTTTGGGCATGTGCGGTTCTCATTAATGGAAGATGGAATTCGTCGGATCTTCGAGTGGGATAGTTATGTACATGACTGTTTCTATGAAATGAATCATGGAATATTTTAGGTAAAAAGTTACTGTTGTAATTAAACATGAACTGACCAAGTTGAAACACATACAAATCTTTTATTTTTGGTATTTTATGGTAAAAAAACAAAGCATCTGTATGTTCTCGGGTATGTAAATTGAAAACAATTCTAAGCGCTCTCTTTTGCAATAAAAAAGTTTATCAAGTAATATCTGATGTGCATTACCCCAAGCAAGGATCCCGTAGTTTAAATAAGGTAGTATCAAATTAGAATAAAGAGTTAATAATGCAGATGAAGGAAGATAATATTTTAATCTGTTCATTATACGCCAATGTTACGTGATTACGTTAATGCATTGTAGGCCTTTATAATTTTCCCTGTTTATCTAATGGAAATGAAAAATAAAGTTGAATTTAACGTTGAATTGAATTGAATTAGATGGCACAAGCTATAGAAATGTTCTTTTATCCGCAGGTTTATTATGCCAGCATTTTTATTAATTATCTGCGCATAATATTCATGTATAGGTCCAATTTTGTGTATTTTGTAAATCTGAGCATCGCATACAGAGCCTTTTTAGACATGCCATAGCTATAGTCTGACTTCTATCAGCCCCCAGTACACACTCTGCCCATTTCACTCATTTTTTTTTAAATTTTGATATGGAAAAATGAATTGAAAGATTGAAAATGAAATGCACAATTTCGATGCTGTCGACTGACTGAACACATGAACCAGCCACCCTTGCTATACATTGTAAGGGTATGGAGCGGCTTCGAATCTCCGATAAGGATAACCGCTATAAAAAAATGACATTACGGTTAATACATTTCACTCGATACATTTAAAAACAACTGTAATGAATAAACAAAATAATTTTGAATGCTTGATGCGTAACCGAATAGAGTAGGCCTATTTATAGGTCTAGCAACCATTCTCCTTTTTTTTTTTAATGATCAATCCGCAGTCAAAATATAGCAATACCAGTTTTCTCCCGTAGAATTCATTCTCATCATGCCCTTGTTTCTCTTTATGATTGTTGTCTTTGAAGGCCTTATTTTTTCTTTCCTTTTCGTTTTGTTTTTTCCTGTCTAAAAACAAGCTTATCGTGGTGTTTATAGTTTTACGTTGCTCTTTGCATCATTATGTTTGTAATATTGTACGTATAACAGGGGAGGATCCAGGAATTCTGTAAAAAAAAGGAAGGGGGGGGGGGGGCAACTAATATTTCTGGTGTCACTTCCGGGTTTCATTCCATTTTGCTTTTTAATTCTTTATAAAAAAATAGAGAAAAAATAAGGAGGGGGGGGGGGGGGGGCGTGCGCCGGTTGCGCACCCCTTTGGATCTAAATTAACCTCAGTATAATGTGTGGACCCCTCTGAAAAACCAGCCTTTAGCTGACGAGGGTGTTCCACCCCATGAGTGGAAAATGAAAATCCAATTTAATTGAGAAGAGTGTGCGTTTTGCAAAGAAATTCATGTCTCTAGTAGGGGCCGGCCTAGTTTACAAAATTTTAATGCAAAACATCGAGCAGTAATTAGGCCTACTCTAGTAACTGTCATATCTGTAAAGCTAATTTCTACTCACTTTACTGTATATTAGGTAGAAAGGGAAAAAGTCTAAATTACCATCAAGAAGGGTTGTGGGGAAAAAACCCCAAACAAACACGTGTAAGTTTTGTACCTCTGACCTTTTACCCCTGACATCTACACACCTCATTACGCTGTCACTCCAAAACTGTACTCGTAGTTGGCGCTATAATTTTCCATTTGACACACAGAATTCCACTTTTTAGCAACTGCTGCTGTCACCCACCGTCTCGTGCAAAGACTTGTTCTTTGATTTGCCTCTAGCTTCCTCCCATCTTTTTTTGCTGTGGTTGTTAAACTTGTTATTGTTTGCCATTTATGGGTTCGTGTAAGGAGAGACAGCTAGCTTTATCTGCAGCGATTTTGTACAGCACTGATCACAACGTTCGATATCAGCGAGGTCACGTCCTCAGCCAATCACGAGCTAGTAAGTTCATCTGACGATGTCGGCTGCTGTATTCTAAAGGTCCGTAGTAGACAGGCGCTCTTTGTTTATCTGCAGCTTTCTTCATTCTTAAAAAGTAAGTATTTGCTGATATTATGAAAGTTTGAATGTTCTGCTTATATTATGTCTTTAGTTTAGGGAGGTAGCTACTCTAAATATCTTTGTAACCGACTGCGGTAGCTCTGACTTGCGGGGTCACTCTGGCTCTCCCCATTGCATCGCTGATGCGGCGGGTGGGTGGTCGGTGCGTGATACACGCAGACAGGTAACGCGCAGTGGGTGATTTCCTATGAATGTCACCATGGGTTGTGTGTGTGTGTGCTTGTGATCGCAAGCTTCCGCAGCTCTCTTGCCGGTGTGGTTTGTCCAGGGCAGTACACCGGCGCCGGCTTCATCACCGGCTCTCCGTCCCCGGGCGGGCGGCGCGGCCTGGGCCCCGCATCTATGCTTGCTTCCATCGAAGCGTAGATGGTCGTGGACTCGCCTCAGCTTCTTGATTTTGCCAGTTTGGGCTTGCTTCCGTTGGTCAAGTTTCATCATGTGCGGGTCTTTTTGTATTGTCATTTTCTTGCCGAAGTTCACCCAGTGCTTTCTCTATTCTGCTTTCAACTGATGTGCCACCAACTCGATAAATCTGTGGAATGTATTTGCTGAAATCACAACTTTGCCGAATAGGTAACTATACACAGCCCAGTCGCCGCTGTACATACGTAGCGCGACAGGCTGTTTCGCGTAGCGTATTAACAGCGTCTGGTCGGGCTACCGAATAGGAAACTATGCACATCAGCCCAGTCGCTGTACGTAGGTACGTATACAGCGTCTGGTCGGGCTACCGAATAGGTAGATAAATCACATTTTTGCAGTGTGGTCTGTACTGTGGCAGTGTGGGTTTCGATTTACCTCTCTCTGTTTTTTATTGTAAGTAGGAAACCTAGATCTAACCCTGTAGTGTACAACTGTAGTAACTGCTCTTACCAATTGCAATGCCGGTTAGGCTTGCGCTCAGAGTCTGATTTAATGTAGATCATCTTTATAATTTAATCGTAAACAGAAGAAAACTACCCTGACCAGAAATGAATAGGCCCCTATAATTTATTAGTGGAGATTGAGCAAAGAAAATGGGATTCCATCGGGATTCAAACCCGAGACCTCCAGAGTGCTAGCCCGGTGTTCTACAGGCTGAGTATAATGTTAGTCCTGAAGAAAGTCTGATAAGACCCTGTTTACAGTGCGAGGCTCGGCCGCGGCTCGGCCCAGCCCCGCTTCAGTGTAAACGCGCAAACGGCCAAATGCGAGGCCAGAATTGGCCTAGCATTTGGCCTCGCTCTGGAGGTAGTCTTGGCCGCAGCCGAGCCGCGGCCGAGCCCGGCCTTTTCTCAGTGTAAACGTAAACTGGGCCAAATGCGCGGCCAATTTTAGTCTGGCTTCCAAACCCTCTGCCTGTACTATTTCGCTGTTCAGGATATTAACCTCCTCAACGTTGAAAACTAGTATAGTTTAAGGTGGTTTTGTCCTGCAAAGGATTTTTTTCAGGAATTCATTTGGCAAAGGGTCTGAAAACCAGACAATACCAAATTGCGTTTGTTTACAAGCAGTACAACAAAATATTGAAAGGTTTGAATTAAAAGCGCGGCCGAGCCCAGCAGTGTAAACGAACAAAATTGAGAGGCTCGGCCGCGCAATTGAGGCCAGGCTCGGCCGTGGCCGAGCGAGCCCGGCCCCGCACTGTAAACGGGGCCCTAGTTCAGTCCCCAACAAAACCCTTAATTCTGGGTTTCTGGGAAGAATACTGAACTATAGACTATAGTGCTGTAGCTCAGTCGGTAGAGCACCGCTTGGCTAGCATCCAGAGCAGAGGTCTTGGGTTCGAATCCCGATGGAATCCCATTTTCTTTGCTCAATTTTCCACTAATAATAATCTAAAGGTGCTTATGTATGGATGTTTCTAAGCGCAGATTAAATTGTCTGCTGCATGAATGATATATGCCAAGTTAAATCAAAACATGTTTAAGTTTAATGTGTATGTACCGTACTCACTTCAGTCTAACTATCCCCATCCAAATTCATGTTTCACAATGTTTTTCCTTAATTTACCTGAATTTGCTGGCTGCCTTATCTAGTTACCTATCTATGATAATGACTGTTAACCGAGGTAGAATTGCAGAGTTTTACTGTATAAACATTTCACAAACCATTTGACTAATATATTTTATTTGATTTTTGATTTTTTTTTTTCTTCCAGGTTTCCGAGCAGCCAGAAATTGTGCACTGATACCAGTTGGTAGAAATCTACCTACGAAGGTGACAGTCTGCAGACATTTTATCTCCTTGCGAGGCAAGGCTCCATTGTGTTTGTCTTCTGCTGGCCAGTCAAGGTATTATAACCAGAAATAAGTTTGCCAGGATGAAGACTAGAGCTTGTCCAACAAGTGTAACACTCTTACAGTGACTAAATATCCAACAGTTTAACAAGATTCCAAAGTGTTGTGTTATTTAAGTTGTAAACTAGTACTAGCCTTCTAAACATCCGTGTTCTCTGTTCTTTGTTTCCAAAAGAAAAGTGTGTTCTGGAGGTGGTGAATGTGTTTAATGAGACACCTCTCCAAGCTCTGGATGATTTTCAGACTTTTGCAACTGACATCTTTAAATTGGTGATAGTGGATACAGAGTTTCAGAATTAAGTTGTAATTAGGATGAGGAATAAGAATGTTTTCAACATTTTATTACAAATCACAATTAAATGAACAAGGATGACGACATAACAGCTTCACATGATGAGTGCCCAAGGAGGCAGAATCAAAAGAAGAAAGCATATGATTCCATGTAGGTGAAGTTGTTCAAAGCAAGTAGTATTGCAATGGAAATACATTACATTACTGGAATCAGTTTGGAGTTTTTTTGAATGTTTGTTTGCCTGTTGTAGGACCACAGTAAATTTCACAAATCTAGTTGTACATAATGTTAAATTATATTTAATCATCTGGAATGTCCCTGTTAGAAGGAAAATGGTGAAATTTTTTGCACCATGAAGTGTTAGATTATAGACAAAAATCATCAAATTTGAAGTGATGTTGGTAGAGGAGTTTCAGCCCTGGTATGCATGGTTAAAAATGTGCTAAGACTTACACAAAGTCAGTGCTCTTTTAGAGAAATCTCAAATATTGTGGGGAAGTTATTAGTCACAGTGTAATTGACACAGACTTTACAGCACTTGTGGACTCACCACTATGAAGCCTTCGGGCGATTTTGGGTGTCATGTTCTAACAATTGAGTACTGGTATCTGAATATAAGAACGACCCAAGTCCATGGAAGACCATTTCGAGTAAACTTAAAAAAAACTTCATATCTTTTTTATTTGTCCAATAATATTCTATTTAACTGTGATGGGAAGGCAACAAATTAGAACATATATAATATCATGACATTCAATATTTACATTAATTGAGGAGAGGCCATTTTGTGTGATGGACTTGGGTCCTTCTTTGATTCATATGGACTTGGGTTGTTCTTTGAATCATAAATGATATTCTGCTATAGAGATGAGAGAAGGACGAGAGAGGGCGCTATAATATGAATGTAAGAATGACCCAAGTCCTTCATTCTTACATTCATATAAGATTTAAAGGTGCATGGTCCCGATGTTTTAGTCATATGCGTACGCGGGCGCACGGCGCAAGTTTCCTATAGAGACCTACGCTATCGACTTCTCTGCGGCGCTTACGCTTTGGCCCACTTTCCCGAGTCCGAAGAAGTCCGATTCACTGTAGTCAGTGGTCCGATCATAGTTCGGCTCATGATTCGGCTGAGGGGGATGACAGCTTTAGCAAGTTTCTTTGTGATGTCATAATAACAAGCACATATTCACGCATCCTGGCATTACCACAGACTGCGCGATGCGCAAAGAAGACAACGAGGGCAACGTTACTTAGCAACACCTACGCACTTTACTTTTGATGACAATTCAACTTCGGTAATCTTCGTATCAATGTTAACGGTGATCGGCAGTTTTATCAACAGCGCCATCTACACTACCGGGACTATGCCCCTTTAACTAATTAATTTCAGGCACTTCTGTGGGTAATTAGGATTTATCATTTATACACAAGATGAGTCCATGCGTAAGCTACAATTCCCGTGTCAAACTGAATTTGGCCATAAATTGGACTTGGGACGTTCTTGTATTCAGGTCTTCAATTCCAGATGATGTTTATTCAAAATCTCGTCTGACATAAAACTAAATGTCAATACTAAAACTTTCACATTTCCATGCAGAGCCATTGTACCACTGACTTCTTTCGCATTGCCTCCCCTGCCTCCCCCTTCTCAGACCATTTTATTTAGACATGACGTCATCCAATGGTGCTCAAGATGTAGAGAAGTTTAAGAAGATCTTCAATGATCTGGTCGACGAGTTGGTGGACGAAGACGCTGCAAATCCGGAAATAGCTGACGCTGCCAACAGATTCAGAGATGTGAGTTTCATATTGTTTGGCTTGAGAGTACTGTTACAGGATTTTATGTCATTGGACACTAACTGCATTGTGGAGATATCAGTCAAGTTTGTTAACTATGTTCTCTCATCTGTCTGAAAACCTCTAGGGCCTTGATTTTATTGTTTGTTTTCAAAAAAAAAAAAAAAATTATTCCATGTTATATGAGATTTGTAATCACTTTGAATGTTGACAGAATAAACAACATAATCACTGCCATTGGATAAAAAATTATTATGCCTTGTTGGTCACTCTGGTCTTTGCTTTGGCATGGTCACTACTATTTTAAATCATAATCAGACTTGGGCTTTTTTTTTTGTTTTGGCTATGCTAAAAGTGGAGGGGAGTGAAGGTTTTCCATTAGAAATATGCACACAATCACAAAATTTTGGGGTGACTTGCAGTTACAATAATGGGTATGGCTTCCTAAAAGTACACATGGACGTTGCAAATTTGGTTTCAAAGTTGCGCGAGACTTGATATAAAAAAATCGAGAAGCCTCATACGAGGTCTTCTGGCATTACAGAATAGCACAGAACGTCTAGGGGGTAGATTCTCCCCCACCCCCAGCCCAGCCCTTTTAGGGTTAAAATCAGTTGTCATAATTTTCATGTGTTCTTTTGTTCAAGAGCTTGCCTGATCTGTTACTTATGTCTTTACTGTTAAAAAATGAAATTTTCTTTTTGTAGGACGCCTATACCTTGTAAGGAGGGTTTTGAACTGTTGATGAACTTGCAGAGTTGCTAGTTTGATTATTCTTGCATCTGATTGACAAATTGCCCTACATCAACGTAAATAAGGAATTTCATAAATCTGATTATTCTTGTCAATCAGAGTTCTATCAAATGCTGAATCCACTAGCGCCTTTCGCATTTGGGGACTGTTTTTAAAGGAAGAATACATTGTTGGTGCTTTTCTATCAGATGTTGGTGTACACAGTCCCTGGAGGCAAGATGAACCGCGGCCTCACAGTCGTGAACGCCTTTCGCCAGCTGGCCACGGCTGACCAACTGACCGAAGACAATGTCCAGAAGGCCATGGTACTGGGCTGGTGCATCGAATGGGTGAGGGAGTAGTCTCATATTCAGACTTCAGATTATGCTGCTTCTTTTTGACTTGATGCAGTTGCTGTTCGGCTGACAAAGTAATGTACATAGTCACAATAATGTAGAGTTCTGAAAATACTAAAAGGAATAAAAGTGTCTTTCTATCTAAGCTATGGGTAAACACAAGTCCCGCTGGTTTTCACATTGCAATGTTGGCCGCCCAGGGTATGTCATTATTACCAGTATGTGACCAAGACACATTTTTTTTTGAAGTTTTAATTACTCTCATCTGGGTTCTGTTTATGAAATTTATGATTTGTAATGTAATATTTATAAATTTATAGAAGTGCAGTTCATAAGTTTCTTAATAAGCATACTCTAGAGTATGAATTTGACCCTGACATCTGGACCCCATTTCATCAAAAGTTGATATGATAGCAACTCTTGCTGGAATGCCTGGCAATTGTCATGGTAATGACAAAGATCTAGCTTCCTAATTGGCTGTTGCTGTATGAAGTTGTCATTCCAGCAAAAGTTATCCTAACATCTTTTATGAAATGGAACCCTGATTGACAGTTGATTTGTTCTGTCACTTTGCTCTGATCTAAAGTTTGTCATGTTGCTCAATTCCTGAAAGCCTTGACCTTTGACATGAAAGTTGATACTGGTCCTGTCTGCTTTGATCCTATCCCTCCCAGCTCCAGGCCTACTTCCTAATAGCAGATGATATGATGGACCAGTCTAAGACCAGGAGAGGGAAGCCATGCTGGTACAGAAAGGTGAGAGAGGTCCTAGAACTGGACTAATCATGATGTCTTTATTATAGGTCTTTCTTGGCTGGCTCTTATGACTACATCGTGTGCTTAAAGGCACATAGACCCGGTGGTTTATTTGAATGTGTATGCGGGCGCACGACACAAGTTTCCTACAGAGACCTATGCTATTTGAAGAAGTCCGATCCACTGTAGTCAGTAGTCCAATCACAGTTTGGCTTACGATTCGGCTGATGATGACAGCTTTAGCAAACTTCTTTTGTGGCGTCATACGTGCTAAGAAGCACATATGCACGCACCCTTGCGTCACTACAGACTGCGTGATGTGCAGAGTTGCCTAGCAACACTGACGCACTTTGCTCTTGATGACAGCCTTTAATTCTGAGAGCTTGGTATCCCTGGTTCAGGGCTTCCCAAATTTGTTACAAATAATACACCTTTACAATACATGATCCCCTTCCTTAACCCGTTGAGGACGAGTCCCGAGTATACTCGGGCAGGTGTCTATGGGAAATGCGTGTTGTAGCAAAATCAAACCGTCCTCAACGGGTTAACCCATTAAGGATGAGCTGATTATGGTATAACACACGTTTCCCATAGACACCTGCCCAAGTATACTGTGGACTAACCTTCAAACTGGTAGATACTGTTATCTTCTATTAACCCGTTGAGGACTAATCCCGGATATTCTCAGGCAGTTGTCTATGGGAAATGTGTGTCGGAGCAATATCAGCTGGTCTACAATTGGTTAAGATCATCATCATTACTTTTGTCTTTTTCAGGAAGGAGTTGGGACGGTGGCCATCAATGACTCGTTCTACGTGGAGGCTTGCATCTACAAACTCTTAAAGAGGTTCATCAGACAAGAGCCGTACTACACGGATGTCACCGACCTTTTCCACGAGGTTAGTTAGAAATGCAGCTCTGCTTTGTTCTGTGTCAATTGCCTGCTTTATGGTAGAAGTACCGTATGTCTCCCCCAAAAATTACGTTACCCTCCGCAACGATAACTTTAAAAATAGTGAATCAATCCAAACTCAATTTCAGAGTGTGAAACTATAACTCATTGCCCACATTTTACAGAAAACCCCATTCAATTTGCTTCAGTGGTCAAAGAGAAATGAGGATTTTTGTAGAGCAAGTCAGGAATCCCTTCCTTCCAAGTTCTGTCCATTGTGTTTACACATTAATGCAGTTCGAAGAGCATCCAAGTGCTAAACTTGGAAGAGTCAGACTCATGACATGTTTTACAACAATCCTCATTTTCTGTGACTGCTTAACCAAATTGAATGGGGTATTCTGCAAAATAGAGCTAAGACGTTTATGACTCTGAAGTAGCATTTAGATGGTTTAATCATATTGGGTGTAATCAATGCAAAAATCTGATTGTATTTTTTTTTTGGGGGGGGGGGGGAGGGGGGGAACATACTGTATAGTGACATGGCCAGATGCATCAATTCTATTTAGATTTGAGTGAAGGACCCAAAAAATAAAGTAGGCTCCCTGTATGCAAGCTCCTTGGGACCAGTAAAATGATATTTGATACAAAATGTTGTTATGTTAGGGTTTTAAAAACCACTAGAGTTCAAAAGAAATCTGAACTTTGGAGCAATAAAGAGACTACCAGTACAGGGGAACACTGCTATAACGAGATATCGGTTATTACAGGGAAACTTTCCCGGTCCCAAATTTCCTTCCACACAAGTCTATGTAAAAAGCTACTCTTATAGCGAGATCGGCTATTACAAAATAAATGCTATAATGAGATAAATTTTGTGATTTCCAAACATAGGAAAATGTAGCTAGTCAAACGTGTTATAGCTAGGTAAAGCAAAATTTCCTCGGGTAAAGCTTTACTTCGCCTGTGCTATCATGTTCCGAGATTGCAAAGCTCAATGCGACGAAAACTGTGTCTTGTGCACACATATTTTCTTCAGTGCACTCTACCTAGCAGCATGACATTGGCTGAATATTCAGTGAACAGCTAGGTGTCATTGAGGCTTGAATCGCAGCTTTTGTGTTGAGACATTCGTACATTGTTTGCTGCCCCCTATAGGTGACATACCAGACAGTGGTGGGTCAAGCCCTGGACCTCATCACGTCTCCAGACACTGACCGAGATCTCAACAGGTTTACACAGCAAAGGTCAGTCATGGGTCAGGGGTCAAAGGTTAAAGGAGAGATGGAGGGGGAGTACATAGTGAGAATGTACAGTGATAAGATACTTTGATGACTTTTGATAAAATGAAGTTTGGACACTCAGAAACTTGAAATAACCAGTAATCAGAAAGTGCATCGACCTTTGATGGCTGATAATTGTGTTGACCTATTGAAGACCAGTTCTGAGTATACCCAGGCAGGTGTCCATGGAAAATGTGTGTTAAAGCAAAATCAGGCCATCCTCTATCGGTTAAATAAAGAGTGACTGAAGGTTCCATTGTACAGAGAGAGAGAGACAGAGAAAAAAAAAAAGTTATGTAGAATACAATATGAATATGTATGCCTATGTTGAGTAGTGATATTGTTAAAGGAATCCAAAGCTCAAAATATAAATGTGGATTGAGTGAAAGCAGCAATATTAGAAGAACTTATCAGTGAAAGTTTGATGAAAATCAGACAATTGATTTAAAAGTTATGAATTTAATTAAGTTTCTTTGCTGTCATCACTGGATAAGGAGACGGCTGCAGTTCATGATGCCATAGTGGATAACCATATAAAGAAAATATAAAGAAAATTCAACATATTTTAAGTTTTCTACCGTAAGGAAAGAGCGCTTAACTTCATACCTCTTTCAAAAAGCAGGGGGAACAGCATTACCTGTGACATGTCAGTAACAAGCCGACTAAATGTGTACTTTTCATGAAAAGTGACTTACAATTGTACCACCATGAAGTAACTTTGGTTGACAGACTAATTTCACTTCTGTTGTGGACATTTGATTTTAAAAAATCTTATGTCTGCCACCTTGTTTTGTCAAGTATATTATGGTGTGAACAAATGAGATCATTTATCAAATTTTTTAATTATTGATTTCATTTCAGATTCCGAGAGAATAAAAGAAACCAAAGATTATTGCAATGTGGTACAGTGGAAACTCGATATAACGAGATGGTCGGGACCGAGTCATTTTCCTCGTTATAGCCGATATCTCGTTATATCAGTAGGCATAAAAGAAGGCATAAAATAAAGACATTGATTTGCACATGTGGGACTACCCATCATATATCAATCAATACTGATAACTTGATATTATGTGTGAGGGAATAACTCACCTTTATGGGTAAGATGTTTTTCGCCAAGGAAATCCAATATCAAGAATGTGTTTCTTATTAGTGGTAGATGTTTGAATTTGTAAATTCATATAGCTTGCGATTGTATCAAGATCGTCTGTGGATTGGTATGTGGTTATCGTATGGGTGTGTGTTGTGTGGAAAGCTTGAATATGGTCTGCACAATGCTGTGTGTGTACGTGACACATTCTGTATGTACATTATGACTGCGTGTGTGTGTGAAGATGGGGAATTCCCTAAGTAGAAGGCCAATCACAGCATCAGATTGCTTCACACCTGCTAAACGTCATGATGATGTCATGTATACATATGGCCAACCCACCACATTTTCTGCATGTATCAGTGTGCGTGCACACATACACTTCACAGGTACAACATGCAGTGCTAGCTGGAGTGCACTGAAGAAAATGATTATGTGTGTACAAGACAGTTTTTGGCGCATCAAGCTTTACAATCTCGGAAGATGATAGCACAGGCGAAGTAAAGCTTTACTGAAGGCATTTTGCTCTACCTCGCTATAGCAGGTTTGATTTACTATGTTTTTCTTTGTTTGGAAGTCACAAAATTTATCTCGTTATAGCAGTTATTTCGTTATAGCCGATCTCGCTATAAGAGTAGCATTTTACATAGACTTGTGTGGAAGGAAATTTGGGACCGAGAAAATTTCCTCGTTATAACCGATATCTCGTTATAGCAGTGTTCGTTATACCGAGTTTCCCCTGTACATTCATTTAAGTATTTCATTATTACAACTTTCAACATGACTGCTGAATGTCAATTTTTTAGGAAAGAAATAAATGAAGACCAGAAAGCTCAAAGAGCTTGACAGTATAGGTCATCTCAGTATGTCATGAAGAGATTATAAGAATAAAGATTATTCGTCCTTTCTCCATTGATTCCGCAGTCCATAGTCCACATTGTTCGCCGACTGCATTCTTCTCTTGGTTTCATGAATCTTCACTTCTCTCTCCTATATCCATGATTTTCCAACAATACATTCAACTCCTCCCTCTCCCTCTTACCTTCTATTTCATCTTTCTCCTAACGATGTCCGAACATCTTACTTGATTCTCACTCTATTCTTCCTTACCACTCTCTCTGTTCCTTTCTCTACCGTCTCCACTAGTGCAACTTCAACATCCAGCCCATTACTGTCTCCCACTCTTCACTTCTTGCCCTCCTTACAACCCCCATATGTCGTTTCCCTCTTCAATTCTCCTCTTTCCAGGCTCTTCTTCTGCCAAACAATGATCCGATTAAGGACTACATACACATGGTGTCACCGCAAATCTTTCTCCCTCAAAAATAAAAATGTTTACGAACTGCCCAGATTTTTTCTTTTTCATGACTAAATGAACATGATTAGTTTCACTGTCACATTATTATTTTTTTTGTTACGTCAGGTACGACGCCATTGTGAAATGGAAAACAGCGTTTTACTCATTTTACCTCCCTGTAGCATCAGCCATGTACATGGTAAGTTCAATGTTTTTCCTTTGTTTCAGACTCTCAAGTCTTGCACAGAGTGATGGCTGTAAGTCACAGAAACAAGTTTTCTTGTCATCGGTTTAATGTTTTAATTTGAGATAATGTAAATAAAGAAGAAATTTTGGTGCAGTGTAAATTTTCACACATAAAATATAATATGTATAATATATGTTGTTGTTTTTTGCAGCACAAAGCTAGCACAAAGTAAAAATGTGGGAATTTTGTTGCTTGTATATCATTTTTTATCTTTTAAAAGGTTGTAATGCAGACAGGTTTAATACCCTGTACCGTAGTATGTGCTGCCCAAACCTTTAGCTACCATTGCAGCAGTGGGCTGTTTTATGTGCTGGCTCAATTGTGACAGTTAGCAAAATCAAAACGTTCATAATTCATCTTGCCTGGTACGTGGTAAAAGTAACAAAATTTCCACCCTTCAGAGTAGAATTTAGCTCTACAAGAGATAAAAGACAATATGAAACAGCTCTACGAGAGACACAAGAGATAGGAGATAAATCTGCCTTTTGTTTGGTGGCCTCTTGTTAACTGTATGGTCAGTAATATGGTCAGCCCCTCACAACAGACAGATAGCTTTCATTCACTCTGCTGTGCGGATTCACTTACCTGACGTCTGCAAATAGGATATGGGGTACAACTCCCCTTTTTCCATTGTAAGAGATCACAAAAATTGGCAAGCGTATCTTTATATACTCGAGGAACGAGCGTAGCTCACCAATTTCATGATTTACTCCTCTTATAAACCATTTTGTGTGTTTTATTGGGTAAAACAGTCTTAAAAATCTGCTTGTCTACATGATGCAGCAGTCGCGTTCAAACAGCTGAACTCGCATGTGCGCAGATACATCGTAGATCACACAGTTCACACTGCGGAGTGAATGGAAGATATCTGTCTGTTGTCAGGGGCCAACCGTATTACTGAGCGTAAACTGTACAGTTAACAAGAGGCCACCATACAGAAGGCAGATTTATCAGTCTAGGATCCAAACGACGTGAATGGAGCAGAGAAGAGTTTGTTATTTGTTTCTTGAGAACAGAGTTTTCTTCTCATTAAATTCTCTGTTTGTCGTCAGGGAAGGACAGTTAGAGATTTAGCAAAATACAATGCATAGTATTGTCTTCTATTCTGTAACATGAGGAATATTTGTACGCATTTTAATTTCACAAATTTCATGAGAGCCAAGATTCGCGGGAATTAAAATGCGCATGATAGTTCTTGTCTACACTATATGCATTGAATGTTAGAGGCAACTTGCGAAAATTTCATGCCGCAAAAATATTGTGTTTTACAGTATATGAGACTCTGCAAAGAACACTGAGTAAACATTTTGATTTTATATTCTCTAGTGGATATTGGTAAGTATTTAGCTAATGGAAGGTCTAGCAACAAGATTTTGTGTTACAATCTTTGCTCATTGGGAGAAAACACCTGTGTTTGATGTTGTTAAAATGCTATAGGGCCTACTAGTCTAGTTCATATTTGTGGAATAAGAATGAATTTCATTTCATACTTGCCTCTGTGTTCGTTTCTCAGGTTGGTATATCAGACGCTAAGGCTCATGCTGATGCAAAAACCATTCTACTCCAGATGGGACATTTCTTTCAAGTTCAGGTAAAACTTGAATTTTATCATCATTGAAGGTTTTTGACATGCTGGATATTGTGAATTTCCTATCATGTGTTGATTTAGAAAGAAAAAATGATCTTGAATCTAAAGAGATAACTAATTGGAGTCTGAATTATTGGTTCAAACATGTGCTTTATTTTTGCTTATGAATGATATTATGTTGTGCTAATCATTGGTCTTGTATAATAATATATACATTGTGCTAAATTAATCAGCCTTGCGAATAGGTTGTGCTAGGTTAACCAGATTTGTTATTAAACCCAGTTAGCCAGCATGACAAGCAACATAATGCTTTTCTATGTTTCAGAAACTAAATGTCTTATGTGTTTGATCTGTCAACCAGTCTTGTTTGTAAAGTATCTTGTGTAGCCGAGCTTTTAATTTACTGGTACTCAGTACAGGGCACCGTACATGGTGAATGAGCAGGATCTGAGCTTAGATCCCAGTCTGATCACTGGTTGAATGTCATCTTGGTGAATTCCACATTAGTCAACTTTCCTCTGTCCGTGTGGTTTGGTAGGATGATTACCTAGACTGCTACGGGTCTCCGGAGGTGATAGGAAAAATTGGGACGGACATCGAGGAGAACAAGTGTGGCTGGCTAGTGGTACAAGCCTTGCAGAGAGTGACACCTGATCAGAGAAAAATCCTGGAGGTGAGTCTAATCCCTTGATACAGTCAAACCTGTCTATAGTGGCCACCCAAAGGAGATGATAAAAGTGACTGTTGTAGACAGGTGGCCGCTATAGACAAGGTCATTAGCATGGCTTTTCTCTTCGGGGAATTGTGTTTAGTGGTTGCATAGGCAGGTGTTCGCTATAGATGGTGGTTGCTATAGACAGGTTTGACTATATCCTGTAAAAGTGGATGAGTGATTGTTTGCGCTCGGCTGGACAAGATGGATTTAGTGTGTTTAAAAATTTGCGAAATGAAAGATATGAAATATTACATGCATGTATACCAAACAAAACCTTTTACACAGTTTTATTTTCACGCTAGTTTCAAAAATCACACCAAATGCATAAAAATTTCACCTTGAAAGTAATTTTGATTCCATTATTTTTCATAAGTGGTATCTTCTCTTTCAAAGTAAAGTAGTGATGGTCGCAGTGCATCTCATTAACCCATCGAGGACGAGTCCCGAGTATATTCAGGCAGGTGTCTATGGGAAATGTGTGTTGTAGTAAACTCAAACCTTCCCTAACTGGTTAAGTGAAGATCCATTTCCAGTAGTCTTTCTGTCAGTCTGTCAGTATTTTTTTTTTTCACCTGATTTGTACCTTTGGCATTGTTTTTACATGTGTTTATAAAATCATGCAGCTGTTTTGTCCTTGATTCGCCACAGTACTTTTTCAGGAATACCTTGACTGCCACACTGTTCCAACCATTAATTGAAGCCTATGATATAACATCACCTCTACAGCAACAATAATAATAATATTATAAGGACATATGTGACCGTGCACCTCAAAACGAACATAAAGTCGCACACACTGATTTTGCATGAGGACTGAAAAATAAGTGAAATAGGTCAACCTAGCTGAACTTGACTTTTTCATATTTTCTGAAAGAACGGATCTTCTTTTACATTATGCTAAAATTTGGTATCATAAAACGGGCAGGAAAGTGTGTTTTTTAGCAGTTTATCTCGAAAATTTTTGGTAGAATAGTGTGATTAGGTGTGTCTTTAGAATCCCTTTTTCATTTCTGAAAAACCTTGTCCACACTTTTCACTTTCAACTCTAATAACTTTTGAAAGGATAGTGCTACTGCTTTGAAAGTTGGCATTAATTATGGACAGAATGTGTTAATGAGGCATGCTTAATTTCAGTGTAATCTGATAATCCCTTCATTGTTGTTACTCTGGTGGTTTACTTCCTGTTTTTTGTCCCATTCATCGCACAGTGAGCACGGCTTGGTAAAGATTAAGCACTTGAATAGACACTACTTCAGAGCCTCTTTTCTCAGTTCACACCTTTCCTGAGTTTGTGCTTTCTTTCCAATATTTAGATAGGTTAGGAGAGTCCATTTGATTTGAGTTATACATCATTTTAAAGCTTGAAGTCTGCTCTTTCAGAATATGGTCTTAACTAAAAATTCATGTCTGGCGACTTTTTGTTTGTTTTGAGGTGCAGGGTCACATATATTGTGCAGCTACTATAAGAGTATACTCTACTGCGCATTACAAACTAACATACATAATTTGAACATGAAATAGTAGTGCAAGGAATGATCTTAAAACACCATCTTTCACTTTTAATCTCTCCTCTGTTATATCTATATCCACAGGAGAATTATGGGATGGATGACCCGGAAAAGGTAGCCAAGGTCAAAGAACTTTACTTGACCCTTGACCTGGAAGCAGTCTACCGTGAGTACGAGGAAACAAGCTACCGTGATCTGATGGAAACGATTGAAGCTCACTGCCACTCTCTCCCGAAGAACATCTTTGTTGCTTTTGCCAACAGGATTTACAAGAGGAAGAAATGATGTTTGGTTGGTTACGAATCTTGTCAATGTTATACTGTATATGCCAAATATTTCACAAGGTTTTTGTTTTTGTGAATTTCTAGAGTCAGGTGCTACTCGCGAAATTAAAAGACACATGAAAATATTGACTCTGTTCACGCTAATGGCGCTATGAATGTGACTTACGGGTATACATTTCTCCGTTGGGTCACAGGACTCCACGATGCGATTTAACCACTCACAAAATCGTCGGGAAGTTCCGATTCTTGAAAATTCAGACTCACTGAATATGTGGCGTATACAGTATCCACTTCATCATCAATTCATTTGTACAGGTATTTATGTGCAGAAGGTTTAGATGTATGCTAATAAGAATTATGAGCAGAGATTCTGATGACACTCAGTTTTGGTATGTTGTACTCAGAATGACATAATGAAATATGAGGGCAACTGATGAATGGCATTTACATGGTGATCTTTTCATGTTTTTATTTTCTTTACCTTTAACAATGGAAAATTGACACCAGAGATAAAAAGTTATCAAAATGTTAGCTGATGAATGGCATTTACATAGTGATCTCTTCATGTTTTTCTTTTTCTTTACCATTCCTTTAAAATGGGAAATCAACACCAGAGATGAAAAGTTATCAAAATATTAGCTTTTAAACATGAGCAACAACAACAAAAAAATTCAATCAGAAAGGAACAGACAGAAGAGAAGATATTAATGGCTGTATGAACATCAGAACTATGCAACTATCTTAACCCTAAAAGGGCCGGGGGGGATCCGCCCCCCCTCAACGTTTCGCGCTACAATTCTGTAACGCGAGAAGGCCTTGTTGCGAGGCTTCTTGACTTTGTTTGTTCAAGTCTCACGTCCGCGCATACTTTTGCGAAGCCACGCCCATTTTTGTAATGGAATGTCGCCCCAAAACGGGCACAATTTTGTGATTTTGTGTACATTTCCTATGGAAAATGGTGCTCTGTCATGAAAGTCCTAAAAACCTGATTATTTTTACAGTTAATCACTTTCATTGATTGATTTTTTGCTAATTATGGTAGAAAAGTGGTCAGTGACAATTTCCAATGAAAAAAAAAAAGTTGAAAAACAAAGAAATACATAAGAAATTCTGAAAACAATAAAATACATAAGAATTGAAATGAGTTTTGGAAGTTTTTGTGATGTACAATTGTTGAATATGCTAAAACATAGTTACAGATCAAAAATTAGACTCTCAATGCTTTTAATTAGGCTAAAATATGATCTTGAGCTAAATTTGCATAATTGATTAATTAAAATTAGAAATTGATTGTTTCAGAAATTTTATGACACAATCTTGTAGATTATGACGTGGGTCTCACGCATGCAAAATTTCATCGCGATCGCACCACCGATGGCCGAGATCTCGGGGGGCGGAATCCACCCCCCGGTCTGAGCATAGCCAAAAAAGCCCGGCCCTTTTAGGGTTAACCCATTCCTTACTGGAACCTGGTGGCCCGAGTATTAAGTCTGTGGAGATTTCAGAATTCAGTATGGAACGGGCCAAGCTGCTGCTGGATGATTACTAAACTTTGTCACATTTTGCTCAAATGCATTTTTAAAACTGTGTTACTTGATTGTGACTCAAGTCCTGAACACAAACTTCTCATATAGGGTACCAAACTCAGGGTAAATGATGAAAATGTTTCGTACATCTGTATGTGGATAGCATTGCCATATCGAGCACAGTGTATTCATGTGTGTGAAAGTGCAGTCAACCTTGCTTTTATAAGTCGAACTTGCATGTATGGAATAATTGCTAGGTTGAAGGTCTTTTCAAGTCCTCTTCTCTTTACATTCTAAGGATTTTAACCCCTCACAAGTCTAATTTTCTCTTAGTGGAAGCCATTTCGGCAGTCCAAACAGATTTGACTTGGGCAAGGTTGACTGTACTTTATGAAACCAAATCTAGAATCTTTGTAAAAGCTAACATGCCATCAGATATGATTTCTATGTCTCATAATGTTTCAGTTTCCACTACCAATAAATGTCTACAATATTGCTGATTAAATCAATCATAAACATCAGCTATCCTGATAGCACAGATTACATAGATACTGTATTTTCACTGACCAGTGGAATATTTCGGTATTGATGAAATAGGGGAAAACCTCCGACTAGGGGAATCCCCTGACACAGATCATCTGGGGAAGCAGTAGCTCTGCTTGGAAGACTGATGTCATCTGGTATCAAAATTTCTGAGGTCAAACCCAAACCCAACCTAATGTTATACTTCTTGTTGAGAAATCAAATCATTCCTCAGGTGTCTATTTTTTGTTTTTTGCATTTTTTTTTTTCCTCAGAGATAAAAGTTACCCTCCAGTCACCTAATTCAAGAAATGATTTGATTGTCTTGCAATCAATACAGTCAACCTTGCTTAAAGGTATTAGCCCACATTTGTAAACCTGCAGCAATTGGTCTCATAGTTAGCATGGAGTTTGGGTATGATTGCAGTAACACCTGTGCAAAATTTCGTTCCAATTAGTCCATTACTTTCATAAAAATAAATTAAATTGCACCGCATGCATGCGTATAAAAACGCTCGCTAGCTCCGGTCCACGCGCGTACTACATGCATGCGATACATGTACGTAATGTACGTAGCTAGCCCGCGCTCGCAATTCGATTTTGGGTCGGGTTGACCCGGTTTGAAAATTGATTTTAAAACGATGATTTTCTCTCTTTTATCGAATGGTATAGACAAAGAGCAACAGGTGAGGTATGTTACTGTTATAACTTGTACTTGAAGTCATATTGGACCTGTTTTATGCAGTTTTGATTTTCGTGGGTTTGCAAATGTGGGCTAGTACCTTTAAGTCGACCTCGCATAAGTCGAATAATCGCCTAAGTCAAAGGCCTTTTCATGTCCTCCTCTTTATATGCTATTGAATTTAATCCCTCATAAGTCGAATTTTCTCTAAGTCAAAGCTATTTCCTCAGTCCAAATAGATTCGACTTATGCGAGGTTGACTTTAAAGGCACCTGGGCATGGTATGTAATAATTACATGAAGCTGATCGTTTTCATTGTCCAGCTATTCCATTTCCCCACTTGTTTTTGTTTTGTTTTTTGAAAAATGGGCTACTATCAAAACAGTCATAGCAAGACATAACTTTCCTGTCAGGTATAAAGCGGTGTTATGCCTTGACTTTGGTCATCTACCACAAGGTGAATGGCTAAGTGTTTTAAAGGAACTGATCATGTACAATAATTCAAAAAAAATTATGAGAAATCAAGCAGTGAGTATTCTCTGGAGAGCGGTGAGTGAAGATGGTGCACATTAAAGGAAGAGTATGTACTGCTGTAAAGTAATAGTTACTGCATGGCAAACCATGTGAAAATATATATATTGCAGGTGACTCACATCATAACGAAGTCCTCGGTACCAGCAGTTTTCTTTCATTATACAGTGCACTCCTGTTATAACGAAGTTTCGGTTACAACGAAGTAAAAATTCAAGCCGCAACATTATCCACTCTATGTATTTTATTGTTTATTTGTTTGGTTATAACGAAATTTGAATTTTAAAATGAAAGAAAACTGCCGGTCCCGAGGACTTTGCTCCAAGGGGAGTCCACTGTATCAAAATTTTGTTACAGCTGAACAATTAATGTACATAATATACAGTTGCATTAAGATATACAGATAATATCTGTGGGACCTTAATTTTTACTTTGTTGTGATGAAAAATTTCATCATAACCATGTTCATTATAATGGAAAGTGCTCTGTACCTGTGTACAAGCAGCAGCCATTGTACCCAATACACTGGCAGGCTGTCTGATAATCATGCAGACACTGAAAAATATAGCATCACATGATTTTTTCTTATTGACTAGACTTTTATACAGGGTTCTTTTGTGGAGTATTGAGATTACTCATGACAAAATCTCAACAGGGGACTGGTTCAGGGGCTAATCATAATTATCATTAGATCATGTTATCTTACTGCATAAGCTGTTACTTTCGTGAATTTCGCGAATCACAGTTGGATTGCGAATTTAACAACACGTGAAAATGTCACCATGCACTAGGTTAAAGGACAAGTCCACCTTCATAAACATGGCGATTGAGAGAATGCAGCAATATTAGTAGAACACATAGGTGAAAGTTTGAAGAAAATTTGACAATCCATTCAAAAGTTATGAATTTTGGAAGTTTCAGTTCCGCAATCACTGGATGTGAAGACTACTACAGTTTATGATGTCATATGAGTACAACCATATAAAGAAACTATAAAGAAAATTCAACATATTTTCACTTTTCTTGCATAATAGAAGAGCACATGACTTGCCTCTTTCAGAAAGCAGGGGGAGTAATATTACTGTTAACATATATCAGTTACAAGTTGAGGGAGTGTGTACTTTTTTCAAAAAATGAAATTTTGTGGAATTCTCTTTATACATTTTGTATTTTCCTTATATCGTTGTACGCATGTGACATCATCAACTGCAGTAGTCTTCTCATCCAGCAGTGACTGCACAGAAACTTTAAAAAATCATAACCTTTGAATGGATTGTCCAATTTTCCTCAAACTTTCACTAATGTGTTCCACTTATATTGCTGCATTATCTCAATCCACATGTATATGAAGGTGAACTTGTCCTTTAATAGTGCATTTATGCCAGCATTGCTGTCCATTCGCGAAACATCTCACGAAAATGTCTTCGAGTTCCTCATTCGCGAAAATATCTGTTTGTGAAAATAACAGCTTTTCTAGTTAATAAATATGTAATTATATTTCTTGCCAAGACAGTCTCTCGTATAGTGCAAGAAGGAATTACAGTGTAGGATGTTTGGAAACTAGATATCACTTTATTGAAGCCACTAGTCATGGTCATGCATTGTCATGTAAGAGTATCATGGATGGTTTTCCTCAGTATTTCGGCATACACAAAATTTTTGTGTGTGTCGTTGTGTATAGCTGCTTCTGTAACCTGTTAATACACATTGGGTGGTGATGACTCTGTGTATGTAACTGTGTGTATTTGGCTGTATGTTTTACATATGTAAGATAACGATATGTGTAATAACTTATACAGTGTGTGGCTGCAGCTATTTGTCTAATACACCCATACATTGTATGGCAGGGCTTAACATTAGTGGTGTCCTGATATTTCCTTTGTGATGTCATTTCCTGTTCCATTGTCTCTCTGAGCTGTTACAAAGAAAAAAAAAAGACAGAAAATGAAAATTCAAGAGGAAGAGTAAGTAAAAATATGTGTCTTTTAAGAGAGGTAAAAAGGACAGGAAAAAAATACATGCAGAGAGAGAGAGAGAGAGAACAAAATCTCATCAAAACAAAGTAAATAAAGTAATGACAGTTTTACCACTAAAATCTTATCGTCATAAAATCTCATATCTATCATTGTTTTACAGGGATTCAACTGTACTTGTTTTGGTTATACATGTATTTGCCAAATAACGTTACCTGTTTACTAATTGCGGACGAATGGAAAAAAAAGTGATAAAGAGGAAGAGAGAATGTGTGTGAAAGAAAGGAGAGAGAGAAGAAGGGACAGAATGAAAGACGCAGACAGACATACAGTGAACTCCCGTTATAACGAAGTCCTCAGGACCGGCAGTATTCTTTAGCTATATTGAAATTTTGCTATAACTGAACAAATAAACAAGAACAAAGAGCGGATAATGTTGCATCCTGAAATTTTACTTCGTTGTCACTGAAATTTCTTTTATAACCGTGTTCATTACAACGGGAGTGCACTGTAAACTTGTAGAACACAAATACAAACAAAAGTAGAAGTGGAAGAAATGAGTTATTGCAGACATAAATACAGTGATAGACTACTGTAGAAGTGGAAATTTGCACACATTTTAGGTGACCACAAGCTAGTGCAAAAATAAAAGCATGCGAAAACTTCTGCATGCCATATGTTCCAGTAATAATATCCTGATTCCATGGAATTAAAAACACACAAAAATTAATCTCATTGGCCGAGCACGAAAAATTACTCACACGAAAATTTCCACTTCTACAGTGGCCCATCCAGTAGATGCTTTACATTAGCTAGGCAAAATCTATCACTAAGTTCTTGGTAATGACGTATTCATGATAGTCTTGTATGCTGGAGTATTTTCCCCATACATTGAATCGTCTTACAGTTTTGTCGGCACAGATTAATCATTTCTTTGCAAATTAATCCACCAGAATGATAAACGGTGTCTCCAAGGGTTCAAGTTACAATAGTAATCAAGGAATATAAACATGGAAGGGAGTGTTGGTATCAAACCCTGATAGATTGCGTACAGATAAATCAATGTTGATAGACAAAGACAATGAGTGTATGTTGATAGTAAAGTACAATTGAAGAGTTTGTTTGCAAAAACCAATAAGTCCATATTTGCCAAATGGAGATATTTGCGATTAAAGGTCAAGAAAAATAAAGAGAATAATAAGAAAAATTTGGCTTCTTTTGACCATAACTTCAAAAAGTACCTCTATATGTAGTGACCAATATATCATTTAAAAGGTATTACTTTGTACTTTATGACAGAGATTGTACTTCAAAATCTTCAAAAATGGACTTATCGGTTTTTGCAAACAAACTCTTCAATTGGACTGTCATGAATACTGCAATCTTTAAAGAAACATGAATATGGCAAAGCCGGTTAAAAATGAAAACAAACCACAAGCAGACAACCATTAAAATTTCTAGTTTCACTTTTATTTACAAACAGACATCAATAACAATAAAGATTTGAGAAAGGTAAACGAGGCACTTTTGAAATTTGCACCATGATCATGAAAGTCATCAGTTCAAGAAATTTGAGATGGCTGTCTAATGCTATTCACAAATGGATACCTAATCATCACCTTTGAGATTTCAAGAGTTTAATTGCAAAATGGGCTTAGCAGCATTCTTAAACAATTTTTTTTTAAAAGTAAGTCTAACATCAGACAGAGCAAAATCAAACCTTTCCAGTGATATATTACTTGTAACACAACAAGAAATATTCTTGATAAAAATATCATAAAAAAACCCCCATATTTCTTGTTACTCTTTCTGTTTATCAGCAGCTTTAATCAGATATATCTCAATTAATGAGAGTATCCACTTTTACTGTGGAAGGAAAGAAAAGTAAAATTTAGGATTTTTTCACTGAGTTGCAACTTGTATGATGTTGACTTACATGAGATTTTCCTGTACACAGCTATGTCATTCAAAAAGTCTTCATTTCTATATTCCCTGGTTTTAACCTCCACAGAAGTGCTATACCCAGCAGCTACAGTAAAAAGCTGCTACATAGATGACCACAACCCTTTATGCTACATATGTTCCAAATCACTCTCAAATCATCTTTAAATAAAGTCACCATAATAATCCCATTACCTTTCAGGATAAACACATAGAATAGCTGAACTGTGCCGCTATTAACCCATTGAAGACGGACAGATTTTGCTATAAAATGCATTTCCCATAGACACCTGCCCAAGTATTCTCGGAACTTGTCTTCAACGGGTTAAGGTACAAACTGGTCATTTTTTCTTCTCAGCATTGTGACAGAAAAGTCAATCAAGAGCTAAACTTGAAGAGCAAGGGAAGGGGACATGAAAATATTCATTGACAAGATTAATGATGACTAAACTGACACAAGTCAGCTTTGGTAGACACAACCATTACATGCCTTTCATCTGCATCTTTTTCTTCATATTTATCAAAAAGAAATGTAAATACACCCTTGCATAGAATCTGAATTTTCGATGGTTACTAGTCATCATCCATTGTCCATGACTGGGTTTACCTGAGACTGAATATGTTTACAATGTTTGTATGCAAAGTTTGGATTTAAGTTTTCTCAAACAACTGGGCCATTTGAAACCAACAAGTATCAAACATGACGGAAACAGCATTTGTGTGGCAAGACTACAAAATAAATGTTACAAACATTTAAATTCTATTCAGTAATTCTACATAAACTAGGTTTTATCTATATAAAAAATAGGCATTACAATTCTTACTTCTACCAAATGTCCACAATAAAGACATCTACAGCAATAAACTTAATTGTAGCTGTGAAAATCCTGGTTTCTGGTGAGAAATTTTCATATCTTAATTATTTCAGAGTAAACAGGTGTCTCAAGAAAGGTGGAAATTATGCACAATTTAAATAATCCAAATCTCCTTGCTTCAACACACTGCAAGTTTGTATCAAAATCATCCCAGTTTGATGTGTGTCACTAATGACGTAAACATTTACCGAGTTACATGACTTCATCATTGAACAGAAACTCGAATTTGTCGTAAATTCAAACATGTAATTCATCTGCATCTACAGGAATAGAATCAAAGGGAAAGAAGGCAAACACAAATTAGATCTACCATAAAATAATGAAATATTCTCAGTCATTTCATACAGTGTATTTCATGCAGGGCAATTTCTGAAGTTTAATATCTACAATAAAAACTCTACAGAATTAATATTCATCTAACATTTATTGTAGTATTTATCTAAGACTCAGTACTTGTATAATTCATATCACTCACATCATTAATTTTTCATCACAAAAATCAACTGAAACCATTATACTAAAAATGAAACACTATAAAACTTTTTGGGGTATGTTATGTCAGACTCTGGGGTTTATCATATAGCAGCCTTCACTGAAAATACCGGTACATCGTATTTCATGTCAAAAACTCCATAGCATTCTAGCATGACTGTGTGTGTGTATGCTGACAAGCAGTACTTCTATGACCATTAATTCAAAACACAACATAAGGCAACATATACTTAACTCAGCACCATCCTTAGTGTAAACAGAATTCAAACTCTTGTAAAAGATCGAGCAAATAATTTATTTTTCTATGATATCTAATCAAATGTGAAAACACGACACATGGCAAGCAGGTTGGCTGTCTGCATGGTTTGCTATGGGACTTCCTATGATACAAGCAAATATATTAATTCAATATTTAAGTACTTTCAGTTTGGAACTCTTGAATCTTATTTTTCTCAAGATGCTGACAAATATAGGAGGTTTAGCTTCAGGCCAGACTCTCAGGGCACCTAGAGATTGATTGAGTCAGTGATATAAATAGTGGAGGGACTCTCATACCGTATGTCCCCCCAAAAAATTACAACGGGACCCTCTGCAATGATAACTTTAAAGATAGTGAATCGATCCAAAAAAAATTTCAGGGTATGAAATTATAACTTATTACCCACCTCTTGCAGAAAACCCCATCCGATTTGCTTCAGTGGTCAAAGAGAAATGAGGATTTTTGTAGAGCATGTCAGGAATCCCTTGCCTCCAAGTTTTGTCTCTTGTGTTCACACATTAATATGCAGTTCCAAGAGCATCCGAGTGCTAAACTTGGAAGAATCACATCCATGACATCTCCGATTCACATTTCTCTGTGACCACTTAACCAAATATCGGGATTTTCTGCAAAATATAGGCAAGATGTTATATATTTAGACAATGAAATAGCATTCAGACAGTCCAATCATCACATTATTGGAAGTTATCAAGGCAAAAATCCAATTGTATTTTTTTTTTTCCGGGGGGGGGGGGGGGGGGGGGGGGGGGACACACTGTAGAGGGAATTTCCTACCGACAGAAATAATTACAGTGTATTCCTGTTAAAATGAAGTCCTTGGGTCCAGCAGTTTTCTTTCGTTATATCAAAATTTCATTATAATCGAATGGTATTGTGTATAAAGAGATAATTTTTGGACCAGAATTTTGATTTCTTTGTATCAAGAATTTTGATATACCCAAGTTCATTATAGCGGGAGTGCACTGTACTGTCTTACTGGAGTCCAGGCATCATTGATACAATGAATTCACTGGTTTCCATAGTAACCCTCCCTAGTGTACTGTTCCTCATAAAGTGTGTTAAGCTTGTCAGCTGCCTTGAAGAATTCTAGCTCCCTGAATCGGGGGTCAAGGGTGAACCACATCGCTAGAGCGCAACGGCGACCTCTGATGACCCCTTTCACTCCGTGCAAGTTCTCTGACCCAGCCGAGAAACCAACCAGACGGCCACAGTGTGGTGTGACCACTGACTGTGACAAAAGAGAGAGAGAGAAAAAAAAAAAAAAAACATTAAAAATGACACACAAAGTAATACTTTTTTCCTTGAACTTCTTTTTTTTTTTTAAAGTGATTGCCCAATTTTTCTTCATCCTTGTTTATGTAAATAAGCACTTATTGCCTAGCAATTTCAAAATAACCCGGGCTACATAGGGTAAAGGAAAATTGAGGATCTGTAATCAGTTTCAGAGTTTCACGTCACTGGACTATATCTTGTCACAGGAGGGCACTGTTTCTTCTCAATGAAGAGTATAAGATGCTGTTTCACAAACAGCATAAATATCATGCAATGAAGGCCTTTTCACATCAGCCCAATGACAATATGAGCTTGAGATTTTTCAGTAATAACAAGTTAGCGTGCTAATTCATTTCCTATTCACATCCGCCCGAAAAGAATTGATCTTGCATTTCACTTACTGCAGCTGACTGCAGTTCACCCACACTAGACATGATGGGATGTATTGCGCTTATCTCTTGATGCGACTCTCACAATCAAATCATTCCACTATTTCAAAAATCTCATGAATTTGACTCAAGAAATTTTCTGAATCAAATCTTTCAAATTAGTGCAATTATTTGAATTCACATTCATCAATCAGAGCTCTATTTCATGATCGGGTTGATTTCCTGAATCAGAAAAAAGGCCTAATGAGAGTAAATCTTGGAGAGAAATGGAATTAAACCTGAGCTGTCTGGTTGAAGTGAGCAAAAATAAATTCTCCCCCCTCGAAGTCCTCATTGAGGTAGAGAATGGCGCTCCAGTCCCGCCAGACAAAGGCAGGTAGTTTCTTGTGGCAGTTCCCAGCGGGATCCAAGTTACAGTTATCAGCATGGACTGGGTGACTGAGGTCTCTTCTGGTCCAGTCCGAATCTGTTGTGAGGAGGAGTAAAGACCAGGACTCATTTTTTTTTTTTTTTTCAGCAGCAGACAAGAGTCTGGTGAGAGGTGGAGAAAAGACCAGGGCGTGTTTCATAAAGCTGTTCTTAAAGTTACGAATGACTTTGAGTATGAACGACTGGTGATCAGTTCTGATGTGCTATACCCCACGGGGGGGGGGGGGGGGGGGGGGGCATTTTGCCCCCCCCCCCCCCTTGACATTTCGCGTGATTATTCCGCAACGCGTGATGCTCTCGCCTCGACATTTAATGACTTTTTTCTTTCACGTATCGCGCAACTTTTGAGACCAAATTTGTCACTCTCGGGCATACCATTTTGAAGCCACGCCCCTTTGAAAAAAATTTGTTGACCCCAAAACTGCTCAAAAACATGATTTTGTGTGCAAATCCAATGTAAATTGTGTTTTTGCAATAAATTCATATAAGAATAAATATTTTCATTTTCAACGACTGATGATTTATTTTAGTGTGATTATGCTTTAAAAGGTTTCTGAGACAAATTCTGATGGAAAAACAACAAAAACAAAAAGTAAAAAACAAGGAAATAAATAAGAAATTCAATAAACAATAAAATACATAAGAAATAATTATGAAGTGAATTTTTGCTTCAATATCATTGTTGAGGATATTGAAAAGAATATGTTCACCAAAAATTAGAAGTCTTGGAGCCTTATTTTTTTTTTTTATAGGCAAAAAAATTATTTTTGCATAAATTAGCATAAATTAACAAATATAAAATACAAAAATAAAAATTTGAAAAATCTAACTACATGTATGTATACAGCCTTGTAGACTACATTCGAATTTGGCTTCTACCTTAGTGCAAATTTTCGCGAGGATCGTGCAATCCACGACCGAGATCTGGGGGGGGGGGGTGGCCAAAAAGGCCCCTCCCCCCACCCAAAACCCAGTGGGATTAGGGTTAAAGTCATTAGCAACTTTACAAACAGCTTTATGAAACACCCCCAGGACTCAATTCATCAGTAGCACACAAGGTTTGGATTCAAACCATCATTGGTTCTCAAAGTTATGAACTCAATAAACCAGTTTGTAATTAGCTCATGTGTACATGAGTACAAATGACCTTTTTTTTTTCATTTTTGTTGTTTTTTTCTCAGTTGGTTTGACACTTTCCACTCATTTTCAAAGTGACATAACGCCTAGCAGCCTTGCACTGCCATAATGTATGGAATTTATGTTGAAACAAAGAATAAACTTGGCATAATGCATAGATTGTTTTGTACTGAATGCATTAACAGACATTTTTTTTTTTTTTTTGTTATCTACATTGCAAAATAACAGGCTTGCTGTCAGGTTGATGTGCTGGTATGTACCATCTCAAAGAATTGCAATTAATAATCATAATTGCATCACAGATGCTAATCTCTGTGAATATAAAAACCAAATTGCCTGCTGGCAAAAATGACTTCTTTTTTTTTTCTCATGGAAAAAGATTAAATCACACTGAAGCTGGAAATTGGCTTATCTATCACTGGTAGGGAAGATGGTGGGATCAGATGATTTTATTGAAACACTCAGGTGTCAAATTAAGAAGAAAAAGAGCAAAACCAGTTTCTTGCAATTGAGAGTTTCATTGGTACAATTTTGTCCCAGAAACTCCTTCCTTTAAGTGCACAATAAAACCTCAAACATAAATGACAATCGAGGAGGACTTTCAGCTGTCACAATACAGTACTTGCAGCTCTTTATACTGTTGGCAGCCAAATTCCCAGTTCTAATGAAAGGAAAACAGTGAACATGCTGTGGCACTAAACTAAGCCAATATCTGGCCTCTTTATAACAAGGTTCCACTGCAAGAGAATATATTACAAATATATCAAGAATTTCATGCATGTTTACAAGAAACAACTTTGCTCGTTGTCTCTCCTGCATGCACAGGTGTACTACATGGCTACTCCACCAAACTTTATGACTCTTTATGGCTGTACACATTTCATGGAAAGCTCAGTAGCCAATGAATTGGATATAAGAGGTTACAAGGGAGCTTTTCTTTGATGATTTTTGATGACATGAAGACTACATGCATCCTAAGCTAATGATTTGCTGCAAAAGAGGAATATCAACATAATATTTTATCAGCAACTTTATGTGTGCTCACACCTGATTCCATCATGCTTGCTATCAATTGTAAAGTTTTCTCCTTATTACTCCCATACTAGTATTACTTTCACACTATGGCAAGACAACATCTCTTTCAGGTTAATCTTCTGCTTCATTTTAATGTTCACATTACTCTACCAAAATATGATTCACTTTGTATCTGATTTCATAGTAATTTTCCTTAACTTCACTGAGGAGTCACAATATAGGTCATATGTCACATCATAAAGTCTAGTGCACTGAACAAAAATCACACTACACCACTAGTGCACATGCTACCGTAAGCTGTCAGTTTTGCCGAGGTTTAATTTTTGCTAATTTTGTGAATTACTGTTGGACCGTGAATTGAACAAATATGTGAAAATATCTCGAAGTGACAGGCATCAGTGCAAGTATGATAGCCTTGGTGTCAAAATTGCAAAACAAAATTGTTCATGACCTCATTGGCAAAAATATCTGTACACAAGAACAACATCTTATACAGTAATACACACTTTTGAAGTAAAGCTGCACAATGAAAATTGACACAACAAACACACAATGATAAACATGGAACAAACACTCTAAAAACTACTGACAAAGAGGGCACCCTTCTCTGATATTAGATAGTGATTTGATTCAAGTTACAGGTCTTGTTCAAACCCTGAATGGAATCGTGTATTTGTATGCTGTACAAAGTCTCTGTATTATTTCAAAAACAGACATGTACATGATATGTACATGAAATATCATACTAAAAATGTAAGTTGTGACCTACTCACATAAATTTTGTGCCTAAATAGTATACCGTAATGTGATGCAATTTGATAAATTTATGAAAGATTAACCTTTCCAGTGAGGTTCTATTGAAAGCCCAATAGAGTTCTTTCCTGTAAATGAATATTTGTGATAATCGGGTAATTTCTGTGAAATTAACCAAGAATTTAACAGTAGTTGGTCTGGCAGTAAATCGACTGGTCTCAGAAACTTAAAACTTTTTTTTAGCGTTGATTTCCATAGTAAACACACACTTATGATTTCAAGTGAACTACGTCAAAGCACTCCAAAGCATATCTTGCTTCACAATCTATCTCTCTAGGGGAATATCTTGAACGGAAGAGCAGAAGGTCATTAACTTACAAGGGAGTGACGACCTTCTGCTTCTAAATTCATGACATGCTACCATGGTGATAACATGCTTCATGCATTATTTATGAGATGACTCACTGCATCCCATGAAGCCTGCCTCCTATTGGCTAAAGTGTGGGTAGAGGCGTGTCTAGGGCAAGCTGTATCCTAGCAACCAGTGAGGGGGAGGGGCATGCAACCTTTCTCTCTCTGTCTGTATCTAACAAAGACACACACACACACACACACAGACAAACACACACACTGATAAGAAACCAGTTCACAGCTAGCAACAGTCTGCAGTGACCACTGAATCACAGAACTTACAACACATGGGTTGATCTTTCAATGAGAAAAGCAGTTACAAAAAGAGATAGGCAGAAATGTGTAATTTACATGTAAGTTCTACATGAATGGCTTTTGTGGATGTGGATGAGAAGCATACACATTCACCTTTTTATACGTATATGCAATAGGAATATTTATAACAGTTCCATGACATTTGCTCCTGAGACAATTGCTCCCATGAAGTATGTGTACATATATATATATTTTTTTATCTGCATGCTATTAAAGCCAAACATAAATTCTACCCACAAACATAACCCTAACCATAATTCCTACATATAACTAAACCTAAAACCCTATCACAATCCTAACCCTATTCTAACCGTAAGTCCTTAGAGAAAGTAAGCCCGGAGCGATTGTTGGAAGAGCAAATGTAGAGTCACCATTTCTATCTAACACAATTTTCATATAGACCTATGGAGTTTATGTAATATCTTCAGGAAAACTATGATATGAAAAGTTGGTTATACAAGTCAGTTTCAAGAGAATGTCTGCAATGAGCTATATCTACCCATGCTGAGATCGTAAATGTGAACTGACTCCTACATCACCAACTGTCAACCTTCGCTTTGTATCACATCTGTCTACTAGTAACCATGGTAACCAAACCAACCAATCAAATCCATCCCACCTCAATGTCCATCCCACCTGCTATCTTAAACCAGTCCAGCAAAAGATAATCAGAAACTTTCTTACAATTCTGCAGTTCTGTTTCAGAATAATCCCCCTCTAAAACTACCATAACTTGAAACTTCATGAAACTTCATATCTCTCCTTGCACTTTGAAGACAAAACATCCTGCAAATTTAATGAAGATGACGAACACATCTTTTAGTGCCAAGTTGTTTTTACTGCAACTGATCAACAAACTACCAGCCACTGACGTAAATACACAACAATTATTTAGTGTTTGAGTAGCAACCATGATAACAAATCATGGGCATACATACTCTGGTGGAATTCGAAAACACAACCTCCTGTAGCTAGACAGGCTTCATATCAACTACCGGAAGTCCATTTTTTATCATAGCTATTACTCAAACACCAAATAATCAGTGTCCACTTTATGTTAATGAAAGCCAATTTATCAATCAGTTTCATGTCTTGTAGCAGTGGTGGATCCAGAGGGGGGGGGGGGGGCAAACAGGGCACGCCCCCTCTTTTTTTTTAACAAAAAAAAAAGAAAAAGAAAAGGAAAAAATGGGGGGGGGGGTAAAGGGGGGGGGGAGGGGTTGCACCCCCCCTTTAATTTTGTAAAGGAGCCTCCCCTTTGCGGAATTCCAGGATTGCCCCTGTTGTAGTGATTGTAGTATTAAAAATGTGTGTAAACTGGGCAAGAATGATTAGACCTATCACAAAGAAATGATTACAATGACAACCAAACTAACATACAGACACACAAACAGACAGGCTAAACAGAGAGAAAGGCCAGGAATGTGGGTGTGTCTTACATGCCAGCTTGCTACCTGGCCTGGACTGGCGGCAGACGAGATGGGTGAAGGAAAAGAAGAGGTGGGTCTTCAGCTGGAAGTGACGTTGGAGGAACTGTCGGGAGCGTTCGGCGAGATGCATGTAGATGGTGGGATAGAGGAGGGGGATCCGTCCCTCGCTGGCTGCCTGGAGGATGGATGGATGGATAGACAGACAAGCAGACAGATAGACAGACAGACAGATAGATAGATACACAGATAGATAGATAGATAGACAGATAGACAGACAGACAGAAAGACAAAAAGATGCAGGCAATCCCATTAAAACTATCCTGTTCCAGCAAGGTACTGCTTCATTGAAGAGAACCTGTTGGTCCCAATTTTCCATTACCTAACAGTATTTAGCTGTTCTCTTATCTAGTACATTTTCCACGAGGTACTGATTATAATTATGTAAAATCGACTGTCCCAGGAACCTTGTTATAACTGAGGTTCTCTGTGTTACACACAACTGATGGAAGCACAGACAGACCACTAAAGAAATGTCAAAAAGTTGACATTCCTAGTCATTTGCTAATGAAATTTACAATGACATTTGTATTTAAATCCTCTGGTAATATTACTTAACATCATTTTTTTTTTCATTTCATCCTGAAGTAGTTTAAACTTTGTACAGACTGTATAAGGTGTAGGAAACGCACATTTCAAAGGAGGATTAGATCAGCTGAGAACCAGAAGGGTGCTATTGTGTTTTGAGATTTGAATGAAAAAAAAAAGGACAGACAATCAATTTTCAGTAGTTCAGAGGTCTTCTTCATCTGTATGGGCAGGATAGTTTTAAGAAAATGACATCAGATATGACTTGTTGCTTGGTATGAAAATGAAGACCAGTCCTGAGGATACTTGGTCAGGTGTCTATGGGAAATGTGTGTTGTAGCAAAATCAGCTCCTCCTCAAAGGGAGAGAAGAAATGGGTGGAATATACAAACTGCAGTAAGGTAGATATTAACTATATTTCTTTTCAGCTTAAAAGACTACTCACCACTAGTTTGCAGGCAATCCTTGTTGGTCATAAAGGAGTCTGCATCAAGACTACTACATGCACCACCCT
>CM067065.1:687346-734846 GCA_033980235.1 Diadema setosum
GAAATGAATGATGTTTCTAGGTGTACTGAGTTTGTACTTAGCTCTCTTTTGTATCATCATGTAGGGTAGCCATTTTGCGTCCATTTTTATCGCGCGCCTACGTATCTTGTTATCTACTATCTTTGGTGTTTAGTCAGTATAGAATCACAGGAGTGTCAGGGTTAATAGAAATGGCATTTGGACAGTACAGAATCACAAGATTATCAGAAATATCAAGAATAGTATTTAGTCCCTGACATGCAGTGACTTGCTCTACTTTTTTTAAAAATCCCTTCCTTAAATTTTCCAGTTAACCCATTGAGGACAAGTCCTGGGTACACTCAGGCAAGTGTCTATGGGAAATAAGTGTTGTAGTAGAATCAGTCTGTCCTCAATGGGTTAAAGAAAAATACAGACATGCCTTGACATAGAGCAAGGAACAGCCCATATTAGGTTTGTCATTGCAACATGCCTCTGATAATATGTTATCAATAACTCTGAGATCACAAGAAATGTTTTACAGTGAATAATTCCTCATAGTAGTCTGTAAAAACCTATTTGCTTTGTGAAAGAAAATTAATTTCTTCATAACTTTTACACCAAATATCAAGGTACAAAACTGTGAATGACACAAAAGATATGAAGTTTCCTTCAAAACTACTGCATAGTTTACATGGGACTTGTTAGAGGAGGAAGTGTGGTTTATTTCCGGAAAATAGCAAACTTATCGAGGGGCCTACTTCAGAAGGTAGTCCTTTTTTTGGATGTGGTGCCTATTTTAGGGAAAGGAACCTATTCCAGAAGGTAGTGCCTACATTGTATTTCAGGAGGTGGAGCCTATTTAAACCGTCAAGACGAGCCCCGAAAATACTTGGGCAGGTTGTCTATGGGAATGCATGTTATAGCACAGTTTTAGTCCGTCTTCAACGGGATAAGAGGTAGTACTTGTTTTACAGGGGAAGGGGCCTGCTTCAAGAGGTGGTGCTTGTTTCAGGAGGAAGGGGCCCAATTTAGGTCCTTTTCAGAGGTTAGTGCTTCTTTCATGAGGAGTCTACTTACAGATGTGCTATTTTTTACGGATGTGGTGCCTATTTCAGAATGAGGGACATATTTCAGGAAGTGGTGCCTAATACAGGAGGTGGAGACTATTTCATGAGGTGGTGCTTGTTTCAGGAGGAGAGACCTCCTTCAGGAGGTAGTGCCTAGCTCAAGAGGTGTGGCATATTTCAGGAGGTAGTATTTCTTCCGCGAGATGGTGCCTACAAATTGTGGGGAGTATTTCAGGACGTTTGGCCTACAACACAATTCTGTCAAGACCCGCCTACCTTGATGCGATCCTTGATCTCCCTTGACTTGGGATCCTGAGCGAGTTGAAGAAGGAGCTGCTCCGATTCTTCCTCACTGGACCCCATTAAACTCTGCAAGATCTTCTTCATCCCAGCCAGGATCTGGGCCCTGGTACTGGACCCCATCCTCCGCCCCTCAGACCCGGTGGTGTCCTCCGGGTGGGGTGCCCCAGTGGGTGTGGCAGTCTGAGATCCATGATTAAGGTCTCTGGAGTATTTAGCCGCGCCCCTCTCGTTCTCATGATTTGTTTTCTCCATGAACCTCCTCAGCATCTCTTTATCCTCCATCTCCTCAACATCCGAGAGAAGACCAAGATCTCCCGTCGTGTCTGCTCCCTCGTTCTGTTTGAGGTTGACCTCCATGGGGTCGATAGGCTCCGCCCCTAGATACGCCAATTCCGATTCGTCTTCTTCATCATAATCTCGATCAGGATATAAGTACTGGAGGTGAGAAAAAACAGGAGTAAAGAGACAAGGTGATAAGTTTTGAAATCTCCACATTTTTCGAAGAAACTCTGCCAAAAATACCCATCAAGAATTTTGTGACTTTACTTGTTTCTATAAGCCAACATAAACAGATATAGCACAAAACACACTCATTATGATTATAACTGACATGACAAAGAAGAAATGCACCTGTCTATACAATGGACATATTTCTGGTCCCTAATGTAAAGAATTTTGTATCGCTTTTGTTTTGAAAAAAAGGTATGCAACTCCATAAATTCTCACTTCAAAAAGGTCCATATTAAATCCCCTAGGATACATCAAATGAAAGTGTGTATTACAAGTGCAATATAGCATTATTATAACAATAGAAAAGAAATGTAACAACCCTTCTACAAGTAGTTACATCACATCAATGAAAACCACATGACCTTTATACCACCAGCTCTATGACAATCTTTCAATCTTAGTCATCACCATGGCAACCAGTCTCTACACAACATCACTGGGACTGAGAGGTGATAGTCTTAGTGGTTTATGCACACAAAAAAATCAAGAAAACATAAACCTTTTAGATTCTTATTCACTGCACTATCACATTCAAAGAGCCAATCACTGCTTGCCTTTAGAGGTGAACAAACTTTGTGACAGTGTGCATCAAAAATTCAAACTCAGACTTCCTTTTTAAATCAGCCAATCTCACTGTGACATACTACTCCATTAATCCCTTGAGGACGGACTGAGTTTGCTACAACCGCATTTCCCACAGACATTTGCCCAGGTATACTCAGGACTCGTCCTCAACGGGTTAAAGACTAGCCCCACATATACTCACTCAGGCAAATTTCTATGGGAAACATACAGTATAGTATAATCAGCTCATCCTACACAAGTTTAAAGGGTATACATGAAATGCACTCTTTGAAGTAATGAGGCAAAAGAAAAATAAATGTGTCTATACAATTAGATTAAGATGAAATAAACAATGATAAAATTAGATTTTTTTGCTCTAAACTGGGAGGCAGTAATGACTTAATACCTGGACTTCAGTTTATTAGACTTTGTTTATGTTTGTATGTGTTTGCACAAAAAAAGGAGCTTCTGGTCAAATGGGTAGGTTTAAGTGAGGTACTGCAATTTTGACTTGATGTTGCAAAGCTATGATTATATTCACAACAGAGATAATTTGTCAGACTGAAAGATTCTGTTATATTCTGGCAACACCTATCAAACAAATTGCTCTGACTTGCCAAAAACCTACAAATTTCAGTTTTCTACAATGTATAAAAGAGTCTCTCTATTATTATTATTATTATTATTATTATTATTATTATTATTATTATTATTATCATTATTATTATTATTATTATTATTACTATTACTATTATTATTATTATTATTATTACTATTATTATTATTATTATTATTATTATTATTATTATTATCATCATCATCATCATTATAATTATTATTATTATCATCATCATCATCATCATCATCATCATCATCATCATCATTATTATTATCATTATTATCATATCACATTTGGGAGTTTGTTAACCCATTGAGCACGAGTCCCGAGTATACTTGGGCAGGTGTCTATGGGAAATGCATGTTGTAGCAAAATCAATCCATCCTCAACGGCTTAATAAAAATATTACTATTACAAATATTCCTCCAGAATATGAATCATACTTTTATAGTCAGTGTGAACAACAAATTCATTGAATATTCAGCCATCAATCAAACCGTAACTGAAGTCATTTTTTAATACATGACACATCAAAATGTTTTGTTCACTTTGGGGGTGGGTGGGTATGGGTTCACTGGCCAAATGTATTCCCTTTGGATGAGATTCTCAAGGAGTTTCATTTTTATGGTTTAACCCTTTGAAGACTAGTCCTGAGTAATTGGAAGCAGGAGTCTAAGGGAAATGTGCCTTGTAGCAAAATCAGTTCATCCTCAACGGGATAAAGGGAATATTCCAAACTCTTAGAGAAAATAGAGTGAGAGAGAGAGAGAAGGGACTTACGGCTGAGTTTATTGGCCAGTCTCGCCTTCTTCTCAGGGGTCACCAATAGAGGGCTCCCTCCAATTTGGCACTACTAAAAGAAGAGACTAGGAAGAGACTGGTAGGCATGTTAGGCAAAAAACCCAGGACTAGCATACATTACACATACAGCTCAGAGAGGTTTAACTCAGAGAAATGGTAACAGTCTGTCATTCATAAGCCCCTCCCACATTGTAATATAATGATGCAGAGATAACTTTGGAAGTAATAGCAGATGTTAAAGCCAAACTGCCTCCCAGCTCCACTACACAGTATCAATCATTCTGTTGGTATTTACTTGGTGGCTTAAAATGATTACTGTACAGCACATTCTGGTATGCAAGCTGCCCAACTGTGCCTAATCTATTACATTAATGTGGCACTATGACTACACATCACCCATTCTCTATGAGTTAAACAAATCAAATCATCTTTATTCATTATGTTGAAATGCAGGTAAAATCTACAGTCAAAAGACTAATTTCCACATACTTCATGTTGATTTCAGAATAATATACACACTACAAAAATTGTGTACACTCAGGAGCCAATTTACCTTGTTTTAATGACAATAAACAACTCATCATTCTTAAATAAAAACTCTCTCATATATTCAAATGACATAGAACTTAGATGATGAATGTCATACTAACTTCAAAGAAGCCATTTTGACACATCTTCATTAATATCAGAACAAACAACATAGACCACTGAAATTAGAAAATGACAAACAATAAAATGCCAGAAAATCACTTTAAATGAAACTAAACAGTGCTACCATTGGTATCTGATATCTTTCTGACTGAAACATGTCACCTGTATCATGTTAATGTATTTTTTATTTATCTATAATTAATCATACAAAATGTTTTCCCTGTACAGATATTTGATGATTCTTTGTTGGCCTGTTAGAAGGTGTTCTTGATATTTGAAGAGTTTGTTCGCAAAAACCAATAAGTCCATTTTTGAAGATTTTGAAGTACGGTGGCTGTTATGAAGTACAAAATAATACCTTTTAAACGATATATTGTTCACTACATATAGAGGTAGATTTTTGAAGTTATGGTCAAAAGAAGCAAGAATTTTCTTATTATTCTCTTTATTTTTCTTGACCTTTAATCGCAAATATCTCCATTTGGCAAATTTTGACTTATCTTTTTTTGCAAACAAACTCTTCATTTGTTCAGTGATACTATCAGTGTAAAAAGTTTTGCTAACATTCACAGCACTTTAAAATCAGGAGATTCTGATACAATACCAGGGAGGTACAGTATGTGTGTTGCAATCATATAGTTTACGCGTAAGCAGTGGAAACGTTTATGGTGTAGAGATGTTTGCAAAATTTGCATGAGAAGAAACTAATGCAAAAATAAAAGCTCAAACAATTTTTTCCTTGTTGTATGTGACATCATATGTTTTGACTTTGCTGTGGAATTGAAAAATTGTTGAATTCATCTTTACCTGCATGAAAGCTTCTGATCTTACACGAGATAAGAGTTTTTGAAATATGAGAAGGTTTGATATGACTTTGTCTGGATATGTGGAGATATTTTGGTTTCAAGGAGCCTCCCTTAATGAACCTGTTGAGCATACTCTGGCAGGTGTCTGTGGGAAATGTGTGTTAAAGGAAAATAATCTGAACCTCAACAGGTAAAGATTACAGAGATTTGGCAGAGATTAGAATTGAGGCACTGATTATGTAACATCATCTTCCTGCCTCCTTGAAAGTGACCTCCATGCAGCTTTAATTCTTCCTTAATCGGCAAAAACGGACTGGGTATTAGAGGGATGATACAGTATTGGTGGAGAACTGGGCTTTTAACTTTTTGCGAGATACTAAGAAAACATGTATGATATGATACAGAGCATACCGTTTTAAGAGGAATTCAAAGTTTATTTGATTAAAATCGGGTTTGGAATGACTGAAACATCCAAAAACAAAGTAAAACAAAACAATCGTAACTAAGTGTGGGTCCCACACTTTATTAGAATCGCTTATTTTTTAGATATCTCAGCCATTTCAAAACCAATTTTCATCAAATAAACGTTGAATTCCTCATAGAATTACATGCTCTTTCATATTTCATAAGAGGTTTCTCATTATTTCACCAAAAAATGTTAGAAACCTGAAATTAGGTCTCAACCAAAACTGTATGATCCCTTTAAAGGGGCATTCCAAAAAATTTTCACATTATGTAGTATATAAATTGACAGCTCCATAATACATTTGTGGAATTAATTGTGATCCTTGAGCAGAGAAACCAATAGGCCTAATCTGGAAAATCTTGAACAAATTACACTGAACAGTGCTGATGACATAGGAGCCTCACATATTTCAGATATGTAGCAGTGTAATTCCTTTACAATACTGCTTGCTTAACAATTTCACCTGTGTAGAATCTATATTTTATATGCATGCCTTCTTCTTTTGTTCTGCTTCCTTGGGCCCCAACTCATGCATTATTACGGTGAGGCTGCCATGTCATCATCCTTGTTCATTGTGATTTGTTATGCATTTTGAAAATATTCTTATTCTTCATCCCAATCACTATGAATTCTGAAACGCTGTACTCGGTTTAACCGATTTATAGTTGTTCAAATGTAAAAGTCTCAAAATCATCTGGAGGTCTCCTTTAACTCTTTGTCTGCTTTGAGTACTGATTGACACAGAAAACCCTATAGCATTGTACACACTGTTATAAGTCTCTGGTACAGAGAGGGTAGCAAAGATAGATCTTTTTGTTTCTTGCACACGAATTCAAGTCAACTGAGAACACCAACACACACTGGATTTCTTAACCCGTTGGGGACGGACTGATTTTGCTACAACACACATTTCCCATAGACACCTGCCGAGTATACTCGGGACTCGCCCTCAACGGGTTAAAGGACAAGTTCACCTTCATAAACATAAGGATTGAGAGAATGCAACAATATCAGTAGAACACATCAGTGAAAGTTTGAGGAAAATTGGACAATCGATGCAAAAGTTATGAATATTTAAAATTTTTGTGTTGGAACCGCTGGATGAGGAGACTACAAAGGCTTGTGATTTCATATGAGAACAACAGTATAAAGAAAATGTAAAGAAAATTCAACATATTTTCACTTTTTTCGTTTAATAAAAGAGCACTTGACTTGCCTCTTTCTAAAGGCAATGGGAATAATATTACCCATAACATATGTCAGTAACTAGTCAAGGGAATGTGTACTTTTTTCAAAATATGAAATTTTGTGAAATTCTCTTTATATTTTCCTTATGCTGTTGTACGCATGTGACATCATACACTGCAGTAGTCTTCTCATCCAGCGGTGACTCCACAAAAACTTCAAAAATTCATAACTTTTGAACGGATTGTCCAATTTTCCTCAAACTTTCAATGATGTGTTCTACTAATATTGCTACATTCTCTCAATCCTTATGTTGATGAAGGTGAACTTGTCCTTTAACTCACTGAGGACCAGTTAACATTGCCTGAACACAAATTTCCCATGGATACCTGCCCTGACATAAACAGGACTAGTCTTCAACAGGTTTAACTTCAGCAGTATTGTGACTAAAAGTAGAAAAGTGAAAGGAAATTCATAATACCATAATGCTTCCATAATATCCCCAATCAAACACAACTTGTTCAGTAAAAATATCCCGCCTTACATGTTTGTTTCTTCACCACAAGAAGTAGCTATACTGTACATTTTGGCGAAAACATTTTTTTTTGGTATTGATATCCACAGGATTAAGTGATGTCCTACATAACATGTTATAAATTTAAAAAAAAATACAAATCCATTGTCATCACTACCATGCAACACCATAATAACCAATAACTTTATTTATTTTTCACTATGTACCCTCAATATATGTTTTATTTTTTCTTCAAGCTGTCTGCTTCTTCTATTACAGTCATCACCTGCAACCTGATCCCACAAATACTCTCTGGGTGTATGTCACGTCACAAGACAGACACCCACGAGTCATACAGCCCACGAGTTATACAGCCCACGAGTTATACAACCCACGAGTCATACAGCCAATGAGTTTGACACGAAGCAAACAAGGTCCATGAAACCAACACATTAAATACTGTGTTGTATCCATCAAACTTGTGGGCTATTTTTACCTAGTGTTGGTCTCTATGGGCTTTGTTTGCCTAGTGTCAAACTTGTGGGCTGTAGGACTCGTGGGCTGTATGACTCATGGGTGTTGGTCTTGTGAGATGACCCTACACTCTACCATAATTCAGCCAGATCAAAATTTATTCCCCATAATCTATCTGAATCCATGTATCTTTCCAATCTGTTATTAAGAATATTGTAGGTATGATTTTAATCATGTTTGAATGTATGTCTCTGTTTTTGAAAAATGGAAAATGAAAATGATTATTTAATTTGTGATATGTTCAATGCAGTTAACTCTGAATTAATTTGAAAAAATATGAATTTGAATATGCAAAAACATAGTAACCTTTTATCTGAGACAAGATATTCAATGAGACTGAATTCAAATCTAATTTCAAATTCAATTTCAAAATTTGACTTTATTGATTGCAAACTCTTAAACATACGATATAAAAACCTTTTAATATGCAAGCTATCAAACTCTCAAATGGCTTTGACATCAAAATCTCAATGAGCTTAAGTTGTTATTTTTGTTTTTTAATGAACATTTTAGTTTTAATATGGCAAGATTTTGAGAGTGCATTGATGTACATTTACCAGACAAATAACAAAACAAAACAAAACAAAACAAAACAAAACAAAACCCTACTCCATGAGTACACAATGGTACAGGATAGAGCTCGAAAAGTAATAGTTTTCATAGACTGTTCATACAGTCTATAAACACAGCATAATAAACCATCATGCATTTCTTCGATCATGTAATAAAACAATTCCACACAAAAGTTTTCCTAAAAGCAGTACAAACAAACCCAAAGCTCTGAATTAAAAAATGCTTCAAGCTCATAATTTGAATGTTTAGAAAGATCTTTGTATACAAAATTTCTCTTTTCTTTGCACCAGATGTATAAGATATGCACACTAAACATGGCTTCACACAAAAAATGATGTTTATTTAAATGCAAAAAAAAAAGAGAAAAAAAATGATCACAGAATAATAGCACATCTGATAAAGACAATTCATACCTAAATATATATCATCAAAAACAAAACACATCACATCAAAATGAGAAAATTTCTAACAAGACGCAAAGAACAGTTAAAAAAATCATGTATATATATGAATTACATCACAGTGTAATGACCTCAAAAATATATATCTCCCATGAATCTGTCACACACGTCATTAGCACCATTGAAAAGTGAATTTCAAAGAATGTACATTCACTGGCTGCTATGATGGATCTAATACTGTATGAAATTACAGTAGTCTTTAAATTGCAGCCAATTAATCTCGATTTAAGTTCACCTTGATATATGTGTGGATAGAGTGAGTTCACACAATCCATTCAAAAGCTTTGAATTTTTAGTTTCAGTGCTGCCATCAGTGGATAAGAAGACTACTACAGTTTGTGATGTTACATGTGCAGAATGATATATGAAGACAAGATTAAAAAAAAAAAATCACTTTTTCCAAATTCATGATTTTCTTCCGTCGAGATGTTTTCATTGCAACTGATTGACAAATTGCCCTACATCGACGTAAATACGCACTGAATTGATCAGTGTTTAAGTAGTAGCCATGATAAAAAATCATGGGCGTACATACTCGAGCAGGATTCGAACCTACGACCTCCTGATCACCGGACAGGCGTCATCTCCACTAGACCACCGAGCTTTCGCCCGAAAGCAAGTGTTGGTTCTAATCCTTGTAGCATGCAGCGGGTACTGCTTTGTTATTCAAATTCATGATTTTCTTCCGTCGAGATGTTTTCATTGCAACTGATTGACAAATTGCCCTACATCGACGTTATTTACGTCGATGTAGGGCAATTTGTCAATCAGTTGCAAAAAATCACTTGTCTTAAACCCAATGAGGACAAGCTGATTTTTTTTTAACACAAAAGACATCAGCTTGAGTAGGCTACTCAGGTCTACATGTAGCCTTCATAACATCACCTTAACATAAACAATTCAAACAAACAAATGAAGAGTTTGTTTGCAAAAACCAATAAGTCCATTTTTGAAGATTTTGAAGTACGGTCTCTGTCATAAAGTACAAAATAAAACCTTTTAAATGATATATTGGTCACTACATAGAGAGGTATATTTTTGAAGTTATGATCAAAAGAAGCAAAAAATTTCTTATTATTCTCTTTATTTTTCTTGACCTTTAATCGCAAATATCTCCATTTGACAAATATGGACTTATCGGTTTTTGCAAACAAACGCTTCAAATATTGATATAAAATCATAAACCTATTCATACCCAGTTACTAAAACAAGAGATTAATCCAAGGAAAATAACTCCACTCAATATCTACTACAAACAAGACAAAACATGAATTTAAAAGTTCTTCTATTTATGGTAGATAAGTGATTAGACTTATGTATGACAATCCATATCTAGATCTGCAAATACAGGCTCTCAAAACAACTGCTGCAAATGAACACAGGAGGGCGCTTTTACTATGTTTAATCAAGTTCACTGTGCCCATTCCTGCTACACACGTAATAGAAAGGATTAGAAATTGAGTCATAAGGGATTTGACCTTTTATCCCTAGCAGAATCTTTGTCAGAGACAAAATGACAAACAAACAAGGTAGACATGGACTATACACTCACATGGACTATACACATATTGTCGCTTGGGTGACAAGACCTTGCATTTGCATTTTTGGTGAAAATGACTTTTTTGGATTAATGGTCAAATAATGGGTTAAGTGATGTCCTGTCCAAATCCCAACTGTCTTACTCCAAAAATGAAGCCACCACGGCATGTCAAAGGAATGGCTTTCCCATTTGCTCTAGTGCTTTGGCCGCCATGTTTTTTGGGCTCTTCTGAACATTTGACATTTTGTAGATATGAGGTTTTGTCGCCCCAGCGATGATATACAGCAACATGATATACACTATCTAAGAGAGACTGTGACATGTAACAATCTGTTTGCTAGAAATGGACATGGATTTTGAAGTAATGGAAAGTGAAAGATTATCTTTAAAAACCACACACAACTGCTTGACATGATTGTCTTGGTTTACACATGAGAAATTGATGATGTACAGACATGTCTGTCGCAAGAAATTTGAAACTCTAAACAAATATCAGGTGTAACTGGCTTTAAAATGTCTGCTCATTTGTCTGCTTGTCTAAAATATAACAGTCTCAACAATTAGCCAGAGAACAGTGGAAAAGAGTGTTAAAAAAGGGTTATGTTCAGGAGACACCTCTGCTACAGTCAATACTTTATTTGGAAAGGCTGATATCAACAGAACATAGAATGGTGACAGCGAAAAAGATTTTGTGGATGTGTCATACCTGTCACGGCTACTGTATGAGTGGATATTTCCGCATGAACAATTTTTCGCCCATTTCGGTTTTGCAAAAAAATGGATATATGTGACCCGCTACAACAAAAGGATCCGAAGTTGAGGGAGGTTGATTTTCTGAAAATGACATGACATTATTTCCTTACTCTTCTGCTTTAATTTCATATATAACAAGACTCATAAAAGTACACAGTTTCGGATACATTGATGATTTTATGAAGCCATTATGAGAGGTTTTAATAGGAAATAAGTGTTTCGAGAAAACCGCTTTGAAAAAGTTTTCTTTCCAATACAGTCATGATCAAGGGGAGGTCACAGTTTTCACCTTTTGACAATACAAGGTCTGCTCATAGCAAAGCCCGCGATGTTCATTCAAGCTTTCTAGTGCTAGCGGTCTACGCATGACCAATCAGTAACCAGGATGCCACACACTGACCAATAAGACCACTCCCTCGTTGCTAAGGGCGGAATCTATCTGTGGCACTAAATCAAATTCTTTGGACACTTTTTTGTTCCGTTGAAAACTGGAAAATCACGGGACAGAAAAACGCTAATTTCTTGCCTTTTCTTTGATCATTTAGTTTCGAAATTTCAGCAGATGATAGACAAAACATTCGACTACAAAATACTGACAACAACAGAAATTTAATGGTTTTGACTGATTTTGATGATCTGACTTCAAACTCGATTTTCTCCGCTCAGCCATCAGCGACTTTCGGATCCTTTTGTCGCGGCAGGTCACATATACACACCCCACATGACCTCTGCTCCTTGGGTCAAACTGTGCAAACAGTGACAAGGCTTCCTCCTTGACTAAGGACAGAGATGATACAGGCAACAACTCGGAGGGAAAAAAAAGTGATCCGAAAGGCCTTTGAAAATGCGTTTTGATAGTGGGTATTGAAATGTGCTCAAATTGGGAAAGATGAAAAACGCAGCCCCAGAGTGTTCATGGTACCTTGGAGAGATATCTCCAGACATGTAACCATAAAAACACCAGGAAACAACAAGAGGAACCTTGGAGTTTCAGCAAACAGAGCTGGATGTGATGATAAACATTCAGAGATTTATCATGACTCTAGGGTCAGACACCAGACAGCTAACATTCCTACCCAAATGTTTCTCCAAACTTTTCCTAATAGAATCAACAAAACTGGAAAGAAACCATGAGGAGATTGTATGAGGATTACCATCAACAATCCAAACATTCACTGATCTTCATCTCAACTTGGCTTAGCTTTATACCAAGCTAAACTGTCATCATCATGTTGGGCGAATTTCATGTTTAAAGGTGCTGTTTACCTTTGGTAGCAGTGATTTAAAAAATATTCAAGATATCACTTTTGATGCATGTGTAGGTCAGTTGTATCACAAAACATCCTACCATATATAAATCTTTTGCAATAAAGCCTACAATATACTTCACTATTCTTCTCATTAAACCACATCTACAGACGGTTCAGTATGGAAACATTTTTTTTTTTCATCACAACTACTGCTCACATTTTGTATCGATACCAATACTTCAAAGCGATTATACTGGTTTAAATTTTTACATTGGTTGTTTCTATCCCTAACTTAAATTTTAGAACTATTTTGAAGCACTAATGCCGGGTTTTTGTTTCATCTGGAAATGGTAAATTATGCCTTTAACTTTACAAAGAACCATCTGAAAGCCCATTCACACTTAAGATGAAATACCATGCTATTTTCCCTGACATTATTTTGCAATGTGAACAAAAGCATAATGCAAGATACAAAGAAATGCAGTTGCATTTAGGATTCATAGTCATTTAAACCTTGCTCGAAATATGCATGCATTGAGTGTGAACGATGTCACAAAATATCACCCATGTGTGGACCCGCGTCATGAATTCACGGGTGGAGCTAATCACTGACAGTTAAATTTCTAGTTTGGAAACTGCGTGTGAACCTAACTAATGTTTAGTCGGCCCCTATATTTTATTTGATACTAAAGTTGATGCAGCTTTCAGACTAGACAACTTGGTTTTGTTAACCAAATTTGTCTGTGTCCTTTTCCTCAAGTTCCATAAATCATTGTAGTTTTGTTATCACTATAAACTATCTAGATTGTATTTCTGTTTGGCTGGTTTTCATTCTAAATGTATACTCAAATTGATTTGAAGTATATAAAGCAGCAACAGCAGAAACATAACATATAGGCATCAATTACATGTGCCAAAACCTGTGAAGCATCATAGAACATCTTTCTAACTAAATCTGAATGATACAGGTCTTCCCTGTCTATGCTTGCTATTGTCTAGATGACTGTTGACTTTTAGGGCACTTTAACTCTTAAAGGGAAGATAAACCCCAGAGCAATGTGGATTTAGTGAAAGCAGCAACATTAGTAGAACACATCAGTGAAAGTTTGAAGAAAATCGGACAATCGATGCAAAAGTTATGAATTTTTAAAGTTTTGGTGTTGGAACCGCTGGATGAGGAGACTACTAGAGGATATGACGTATGAGTGGACAACAATACCAAGAAAATATAAAGAAAATTCTACAAAAATCCATTTTTCATGAAAATTACAAATTCCATCAACTTGATATTGACATATGTTAAGGGTAGCAATTATTCCCCCTGCTTTCTGAAAGAGGTTGGTCCATTGCTCTTTCATGATTCTAGAAAAGTGAATTTTTGTTGAATTTCCTTTATATTTTCTTTGTATTTTTGTCCTCTCATACGTCATATCCTCTAGTAGTCTCCTCATCCAGCGGTTCCAACACCAAAACTTTAAAAATTCATAACTTTTGCATCGATTGTCCGATTTTCCTCAAACTTTCACTGATGTGTTCTACTAATGTTGCTGCTTTCACTCAATCCACATTGCTCTTGGGGTTTATCTTCCCTTTAATGTGCCATGGTGGAAACCCCCTGTGTGCCACGTTATTGTGGGACCCGAAGGTAGTCATGTTTTGAGAAAGAATTCTGTTTTTTCAATTTGTATAACTTCTACAAATTTCTGTTAAGCTGGACATAATAGTGAGCAAAGTTAGAGGAATGCCAAACTTTGCTTCCATATACAATGTATAACAATTCTATTTTCAATTTTTCTTTTGAATTACCAGTTGCTACATTACTGTAAAGGCATGACTTTTGCACATAAAATAGTGACAGAAACTAAGAATGTACACGCAAATCTAGTTGGGAACACCGCTTGATAGTCAATCACCACATAGAATGCAAGCCGTATGTGAGAGGAACAAAAGCGCGAGAAACTCTTTGATTGTACCGCGGGATTAGCGATTCATCGATCGGTTTTGGCGGCTTTGTTTGTTGAGTAGAGTATGCGAAGTTGGCATGCCGTCGACTGAACCGGACGTGCGAACGTGGCACATAAAGAGTTAAAGGTCCTGTTTACCTTTGGGAGCAGTTACTTGAAAAATGTTCAAGATATCACATTTGATGCATATGTGTAGGTCTGTTGTATCACAAAACATCCTACTATGTCAAATTTTAGCAATAAAGCCTAAAATTTTCTCAATAAACCATAACTGTAGACGATTTAGTCTGAAAACATTTTTATTAGTTACTATTGTTGCCATTTTGTGCATTTAACAATACTTCTTATCGATTACACAGATTCAGATTTTTACATTGGTTGTTTCTATCCCTAATTCACATTTCAGAACTATTTTGAAGCACTAATGCTGGGTTTTTGTTTCATCTGCTAATGGTAAATTATGCCTTTAACAACCTGATTTCTGTTAGATGAAGAGACATGATTTGTGGAAGTGTTGTCTAGACAGAAGATCAAGATCCATTTAGTCAGAGACAGACCCACTTGATGATTGATAAGAGTCTAAAATGAAGACTAGTATGCCTGTATCATATGTAAGAGGTGTACAAAGTTCTCTCCCACAGAAATCTACAGACAAGTGGAAAGTAAGCCACACCCCTCATCTCATGGATAAATGAGCTTGACCCTGACCTTTGACCATTGCTCATGAGAGCTGGTTGCCATGGCAACAGGGCAGTGAAAGTCAAGATGGCTGGCACATTTTACTCTGAAACAAAAAAAAAAAAGGTTCACTCTCTAGTGTGTGAATAAGAGGCTTTAAAAATCTAGATGGCTGTAAGCAACTCCTGTCAAGATTCTAAAAGAAATTCATACCTTTGCACAAAATGTTCCCTACAATGACAAAATTTGTAATGTATCAAAGCGAGGATACAATATAGATTTAATTCTGTTTTGGTTTAGCTCAAATCCTTTACTTCTAAAGACGGTGATAGTTTTTAGATTACGATCCATCAACTAACAGGGAATCAACTCTTTCTGACATTTTGCAATGTGAAAAGTGAGTCTAGACAGGGCACAAGCCATGATAAAAGCAGCAAGTTTATCTTTCTAGTGTAAATTGCCAAATTCCTTAAAGGACAAGTTCACCTTCATAGACATGTGGACTGAGTAAATACAGCAATACTAAGAGAACACATCAGCAAGAGTTTGAGGAAAATCAGACAATCCATTAAAAAGTTATGAATTTTTAAAGTTTCTGCTTAGTCACTGCTGGATGAAAAGACTACTACCGCTTGTGATGTCACATGTGTACAACAATATAAAGAAAATATCAAGAAAATTCAAGATATTTTCACTTTTCTCGCATAATAAAAGAACACTTGACTTCTCTTTTTCAGAAGGCAAGGGGGAATAATATTACCCTTAACATACATCAGTGACGAGTCGAGGAAATGTGCACTTTTTTGAAAAAGTAAAATTTTGTGAAATTCTCTTTATATTTTCCTTATAATTGTTGTACGCATGTGACATCATACACTCTGGTAGTCTTCTCATCCAGCAGTGAGTGTGCAACTTTTGAACAGATTGTCTGATTTTCCCCAAACTTCCGCTGATGTGTTCTACTAATATTGCTGCATTCACTCAATCTACATAAATATGAAGGTGGACTTGTCCTTTAAAAAGAAGTGTAAAACATGATGTGCATAATGTGTGACAACACTTTTATGAATCTCTGTGGAACACAAACTGCCAATAGCTTATTTTGGAAAGTTGGCAAGATATATTTTCTATAAGTTCCTTCCTTCAATTTGCATAGAAACATTAATCTATTTTTATGATGATTATGCACTGGATACATGTATGGTTTATTATTATTATCATCATTTTAGCCAGCATAAAAAATTTTACACTAAAAATATCTCATATCAAACCTTGTGACCAGTAGCTGTCTGACTGACATGATTTAAAAAGATTTGACAGGGGATTGAATGGAATGATCCAGAGAGGTCTAAATTTAGAATCAAGACTCTTCCATTCCCACGGGAGGGGAGGTCATCACTAAACATTTCTCACCCTTCCTGAAGCTCTGTGAGTCAAGTCACTGCTTACATTTCATTTTCCTTCCACTTTCAGATCAGATTATATTTCTTCCTTTACAAGATACCAATCATCTTTGTAGTCTCAGGTTCAGGCTTTTTCACATAACAGTTAGTGACCATCCTATTTGTGACCAAACATGAAAATATGGCAAGAAAAATTATATATATAATGACTGTACCTCTTTACTTGAGGAAATAAAGAACCAGCATTGACACTTGAAGAGTTTCTCCCAGTGAAGTGTATGAAAAAAGATTACATTGATTAAGTGAGAATCAGAAGACTTGTGGTCATCATTTTACAAAACTTCAACATCTGATAGAAGTCTATGGGTCAAGAGGTCATTGAATAGTATGGAGAATCCAGATGGTCTATTGGCTACCATTTCACAAGGGATGGCATAGTATTGGATGTCTTTTTTGCAAGATACTTAGAGTACACTTCTTGAAATATTATGGAACATACAATTCTTAGAGGAATTCAAAGTTTATTGTTGAAAATCAGTTTTGAAATGGCTGAGATAACAAATAATGTCTCCAGCACCCTTCAGGCTGAGGCATATATAAAAACAATGTTCAGATTCTAAAGATCTCTCCTTGTCTACCGAGCTGCTATACAGTGTAAAAAGTCCACTGCAAAGGGCACATTATGTCTCAATGCACAGAGACTCCAACCCCAAGCACATTCTGATCTGGAGATTCTCCCGCCGAAACCCCTAGCAAACGGGAGACTCCAAGTTGATGTGTGCGAAGCACGAAGTTCGGGTTCTAGATGTTCTCTGGTGCTATCTAAGGCTTATTTTTTCATCATACAATAGCAATATATCATAAGTAAGAAATCCTGTCCACCGGGAGACACAGAGCCAGGGCGGGAGAAATTAAATCTCAAACGGGAGAACGGGAGATTTTGCAAAAATGGGCTTTCGGCGGGAGATCTCCCGTCGAAAACGGGAGAGTTGGAGTCTCTGAATGCATTAATACAAGCACCTGACTACACATACCCAATGACCCACAACCTGTGGCTTTGTTCTTTTTTTCCCTTCTTTAAAGGTTAAGTTCACCTTCATAAACATAAGGATTGAGAGAATGCAGCAATATTAGTAGAACACATCAGTGAAAGTTTGAGGAAAATTGGACAATCGATGCAAAAGTTACGATTTTTTTAAATTTTTGTGTTGGAACCGCTGGATGAGGAGACTACTAAGGCTCGTGATGTCATATGAGTACAAGAGTATAAAGAAAATGTAAAGAAAATTCAACATATTTTCACTTTTTTCGCATAATAAAAGAGCACTTGACTTGCCTCTTTTTAAGGACAGGGGGAATAATATTACCCATAACACATGTCAGTAATGAGTCAAGGGAATGTGTACTTTTTTCAAAATATGAAATTTTGTAAAATTCTCTTTACATTTTTCTTATATTGTTGTACGCATGTGACATCATACACAGCAGTAGTCTTCTCATCCAGCGGTGACTGCACAAAAACTTTTAAAATTCATAACTTTTGAACGGATTGTCCAATTTTCCTCAAACTTTCAATGATGTCTTCTATATTGCTACATTCTCTCAATCCTTATGTTAATGAAGGTGAACTTGTCCTTTAAATAAGTTCGTAAGTCAAACATCATCTCTCAATAATACTTATAACCCACTGAACACCATGGAAAGTGGATGTACGCCTACCTTGTGCAAATCCTGTCTACGGGATATAGGCTTAACTAATTCTCATCTAAGAAGGTAACTGGGTAGGGGTAGATTGCTTCTTATCCATACTACTTTACATTAACACATTATGACTGGCGGGGGAGGGAACATATACCGAATGTTCCACCCTCAGGGTTTGAAATGCTATTGAGGGAGGTTATAAGTCCCGAGACGAAGTCGAGGGACATATAGCCTCCTGAAATAGCATTTCAAACCCTGAGGGTCGAACGTTTGGTACATGTTCCCAACAACAAAAGCCATCATCTGTTATGTTATATGGGTAAGTAAAATGCATTGTATGGAATAGCCAAATTTATCCTATCAATTGCGTGAAAAATTTGATCGTTCAATCGTTTGGTATCGTTTGTCATTTGTTACGTGAAAATTTTTTCCCTGGGAGAACGTTACAAAAATGTTCTGTCCATGGGCGAACTTAACCAATGTTCCTCCATCACGTGACTGTGTTTAGCCAATCACTAACCGGTATTTGACTAACCCGTTTGATTGTAGCCTAATGTATTCTACATACCGAGCTAACGCTACAGGACTGGTAAAATAATCCATTTCGGTATCACTTACATACATTTTTCAGCATACACGTACAATATGTAAATGAATATTTTCACTCCCTAGTGATATATAAGAACAGACAAACAAATAAAAAAAAAATCTATGGCATTTCTTTTAATATTTCGTTGGTTGGGAATGATTAGGGCATTAAGTTGCCACTAAATCCATAGTGTTCGAGACAACGTAACGCCCGTCTCATTCTCAACAGATGATTTGTTTCCAAAAAGCCTCCTGATTCAAGTGTTTTTACCATCTTTAAAATGCATGTATCCCAGTCCAGAACTAACTACTTTTACTGCTGACTGAATTGATACAGAATCAGAATTTTAGACCAAAGAGAGCCAAATTCTCGCTGAGAGGCCACTAGCTCCTCCATGCTGACAGACAAAAGTTTGAGAATTCATCCTTCTTCCACATGGAGTCCTTGGGGTCATGACCTTTCTAACGTCCCACGAGGGGAAAAGAAATAGGAAACAGACAATCTGTAAAACTCTCATCATTTCTTCTCTCATCTCATCCTTAGGACCAGGATTCCAACTTTGCCCTTGCTGGGGTCTTTCACACTCCACCATCATGGCAGATCTCTGGTGTTGTACAGATTCCTTGGGGTAGTAATATACCCGAAAATTAGCTTTGAAGGGTTGCTAGGTCATTACCATGGTAACTGCAGATGTGGTAATTCTCCACAAAATTTTGCTTAGAAGACAATGCAGCTAGAAACTAAAATATAACTTTAAATAACTCTAACAGAGTATATATGATTGTATTTTAACACTTGTGACAATACCTGCACTGTACTGACAATAGATACATGTATGGCCAACACAAGTTTCTACCGTACAAGTTTCTATTCCTATTATAGCACCAATGTCAACTTTAAACCCATCTGCACACTGACCTTCTTGTATGCACCAATGAACTAAACTTGCCAAAAAAGCAGGTGTAATTAAATTAAATTAAATTAAATCAAATTAAATGCTACATCCACTAATTAATCTGTCTGTTAGTCTTTGCCCCTATAGTGTCAAAGGACAAGTTCACCTTCATTAAAGGCATAATTCACCATTTGCAGATGAAAGCATTAGTGCTTTAAAATAGTTCTAAAATGTGAGTTAGGGATAGAAACAACCACTGTCAAAATTTGAATCCATATAATCGATGTTAAGTGTTGTTAAATACACAAAATGTGAACAAAAGTTATAATAAAAATGTTTCCAGACTAAACCGTATACAGTTACGGTTTACTGAGAAAAACCCTGATATCTCCTTATATTTTAGGTTTTATTGCAAATATTTCATATGGTAGGATGTTTTATGATACAACAGACCTACACATATGCATCAAATGTGATATCTTGAACATTTTTGAAATCACTGCTCCCAAAGGTAAACTGGACCTTTAACATCAGGATTGAGAGAATGTAGCAATATTAGTAGAACACATCACTGAAAGTTTGAGGAAAATCGGACAATCCGTTCAAAAGTTATGTATTTTTTACTTTTTTTGTGCAGTCACCGCTGGATGAGAAGACTACTGCAGTGTATGATGTCACATGCGTACAACAATATACGGAGAATATAAAGAGATTTCAACAAAATTTCATCTTTTGAAATAAGTACACATTCCCTTGACTCGTTACTGACATATGTTATGGGTAATATTATTCCCATTGCCTTTAGAAAGAGGCAAGTCAAGTGCTCTTTTATTATGCGAAAAAAGTGAAAATATGTTGAATTTTCTTTACATTTTCTTTATACTGTTGTACTCATATGACATCACGAGCCTTTTGAATAGTAGTCTCCTCATTCAGCGGTTCCAACACAAAAATTTTAAAAATTCATACTAGTAACTTTTGCATCGATTGTCCAATCTTCCTCAAACTTTCACTGGTGTGTTCTACTAATATTGCTGCATTCTCTCAATCCTTATGTTTATGAAGGTGAACTTGTCCTTTAATGGGGTGAAGGGTAGAAAACCTGTGGGTCATGGTAATGAAGTTTACCTTTTCTTGCCCCTGGCAGCCCTGTTTAAATTCTACATCACAATCAATGTCTGTTTTTCCATTTGTGCTTTGTCGCTGTGTTACAATTTATCATCTCCTTTGTTATACTGAACAAAATTTGTTTTGTGTTTGTCTACGTACACATGATGTCTAAAATGCAGAATAACTAATAACGATAATTTTTATCATCACACAACAAACAACAGCAACAATAATCAGGAGTTTTTTTCCCACTTAACTTGGTGGGGCCTCTCCTTTTGAACAATTCTCAAGTGACAGCAGTCTAATGTAATGAGGTATGATAGCTGGGGCCATGGCTTTATGATACCACAGCAGCCAGATAAACACACTATGTCCCTTTCACACACTAACATTAAATTAACTGCTTCTGAAAATGAAATTTTGCAAAACAAGGGAAACCATTTATACTTGAGTGTAGACACGCACAAAAAAAAAAAAACACCAAGAAAACAGACAGAATGACATTTACAATCGATCCACTCATACAACCATATACAGAATTAGGGAAAGAAATAGACCATAGACCCTATCACAAGTGGCAAAGTGGTAGCAGAAATAGTTAAAATAGTAAATGTGAGCAACTTCAATAACATGATTTAACTGTAATTTGGAGATAGTTTTTTCTGAATGCTTTAATGAATTTTTCTTATAATACATTAGCAATTTTAAGGAGAATGAGCAATACTTTTTTTATCTCTCACTTTAAAGAGAAACTCCAACAGTCTGGAAGTTAGGCTACCCCAGTATTGACTTTGTAATTTGTGTCTCTTGAGATCGATAGGAGGCCATCTGGTCTAACCATCAATACTCTCATAAAAACAAAACAACCCAACTAGTCTCCCATCAAGACATCCCAGTTTACTGATTGCAGATAATATCTTTTAATGCTTTTTATGACTGAAATAACATAATTATTGCATTTCAAAGAGAGCATGTCTCTTGAATTGAAATGTTTTAAAGGAAAAAGCCCAAAATATTTCAGACATGAAAAAAAAAGAAAGATTCTTATGCCTCTTGGATGGTATTTCATAATGTCCTGAGAACGACCGTGCTACAGTGGTTAGGTTTTTCATCACAAAGTGAATCACACATGGTGTATTCATTTCCACACAATTCTCTGTCAGCAGAATGAACAGATGACCTGGCTCTAAGTTCCCCTGGCCTAATTTCCCTTTTAAAGACAAGATAGCAATGGCTACTGGTAACAACCTGAAATATTACAGGCCTGAGGGTGTTTCACAAATATTAAAGGGATGGTATAGTTTTGGCTGATGGGGGATTCAGATTTTGGTGAGATGCTAAGAAACCAATTATGAAATATTTAAGAGCATACAATTCCACAAGGAATTCATAGTTTATTTGATGAAAATCGGTTTTGAAATGGCTGACATATCAAACACACAGTAAAACAAAGTGGTCCTAATTAGAGGTGGGTCTCACCTTTTATTATTATTATATTCTTTATTCGCCTCTTACAAAGCACATATATATACAGTAAAATATTCCTAAAAACATGCAGATACAATGTGTAGACATGGATACAGAAATGAAATATTGAAAAAAAAAATTAAACAGACACACACATAGGTCTAAAAATGCCCTCAGGGAGATCCAACAGACATCCACATATTTTCTCCCATCAACCCTCCCTCATCCGTGCCCACTCTGACTGTTCGGGGAAGTGAGTGGAGCACAGTGCCCATCCGTATCCCGGCTAAAAAACTACGCACCCAATCCAGCACAATGTACAATGTACCTCACTCTCTGACTACTAGTACATGATGTGTACACACAGGTGTGCACGTGCGCCCGTGCATGCTCTCATAGGCATGCACACATTGTTCAATAAGTACGATGTTCTATGTACTATGCACCCGTATACGCACATTCGAATGCATTCACAATTTGGCATTCACTCGCTCCCATACACTCCCGCAAATAGACTACCAGCAATATGACAGTGTGCATGTATATAACTATGTGTACATGCAGCACAACATGTGTATGAAATTCAATAACTGTCCCCGTAGCAGTCATGATGATATAAAAAGCAAAAAAAAAAAAAAAATGCATCTTTTACTCTATGTTCTGTATAATAGTGTAGCCAGTAAAAAAAAAAACTAAAAGTACAGTATTTCATTCCAACTACACTATGCCACATTAATGTAAACACAGATACGAAATCAACTCATTACATTCTTGAGGGTTTAAAAAAGAAAATTCTTTGTAATCCCTCATATGTATCAATTCCCTTATTTGCTCGGCATTCCTCATGGCTTCATCCATCTCACCGCATAATGCCTTCCATCTTTCATTTATCTTCGACTGGTCTAAAAAATACCTACTATTCAAAAATCTCAAATTACCACCTAGTACAGAATATGCTCCAAATCTACTCATTCCTGTTATATAAGAAACAATCTGATTCTTTGTGTTTAAAGATTTTGTTATAAAATTCAAACACCTTCTATGGAACCATAATTCAGGGCTCATCATTGCTGATAAAAAAGGCAAGAATGCATTATGTGTCTGCCATGGAATTTTCCATACTCTTCGAACAGCAGTTCTCCAGTGTCTATATAACGCATCTAAAGAGGAGTCATATAATGGACATAACTGAGAGCCATAAAAGCTACAACAAATTTTTTGAAACAAAACATTACGTACCGCTTTGTCTTTGGATATCTCAACCATTTCAAAACCAATTTTCATCAAATAAACTTTAAATTTCTCTAAGAATTGTATGCTCTTTAATATTTCATATAAGTGGTTTCTAGTTACATTGTATCTTGAAAAAAAGTAAAAACCTGAATCCCCATCTCAACCAAAACTAGAACATCACTTCTCGATCTGAAAGCACTACATAAGCCTGATTAGGAAAACCACTGGAGGCATGATGCAGTATTGGTGGAGATGAGAATTAGGCTTTTAACTTTTTGTGAGGTACCAAGAAATAACTTATGATATAGTACAGAGCATACCATTTTAAGAGGAATTCAAAGTTTATTTGATGAAAATCGGGTTTGGAAGGACTGAAACATCCAAAAACAGAGTAAAACAAAGCGATCGTAATAAAGTGTGGGTCCCACACTTTATTAGAATCGCTCTTTTTTGGATAATCTCAGCCATTTCAAAACCAATTTTCATCAAATAAACTTTGAATTCCTCATAGAATTACATGCTCTTTCACATTTCATAAGAGGTTTCTCATTATCTCACCAAAAATGTTAGAAATCTGAAATTAGGTCTTAACCAAAACTATACAATCCCTTTAAATTCATTGTGAAACACTCTCCAGGTTGCATGAGGAGACTATGAATGGGAAGCTTGGCCCAATAGCATCAGTCTTCAATCGCTGCCAAGCGAGCACACTGAAAAAAAAAAATAATAATAAAAAAATGAATGCACCCCAGGCCTCTTGCATCCACTCAGCCCCCTTTCCTCTCTCCATGACAGATTGAATCAAAAAGACTCTATCCCTACACTGTCCACTCACTGTCCACTCACTGACCAGAGAGGATGGACACAGACATACCTTTAATTTGGCCCAATCACACTACGGACAGCTCAGTCTATGAGTAATGGTCACCTGCTATGTGTATAACAGCTATGTTGGAAGGCTGAATCTGGTTTATAAAGTCCCCAAGGATCCCCAGCTGAATATGCCATTGTTTACAAAGAGGTTGCCATGGTAATAATAAAGATTTGGCCTGGAAACCAATCAGACAATACTTTTAGACTTCCAAAGCAAGAAAGTGAAAAGCTCCTTATATTCTGATCCCTATGACAGACTTTGCTTATTATCTACCACTACAGAATGGAGATTATATAAAATGACAAATGGTCCCAAACCCTTTGACTACTTTCTCAGGTTGCCAATATTTGCACATCAGGACTAGAAAGGTTACAGAAGCAACCAGGGAAATACTTCTTGGTCTTAACCCTGACTAGGCCGGGGGGGGGGGGGGGGGGGGGGGGCCTCCGAGGCCCCCCCCTCGACGTTTCGCGCGATGTATCGCTATCGCGAGAAGCTATCGCCGCGACGTTTCATGACTTTTTTCTTTCGAGTCTCCCGCATCTTTTGACACCAAATTTGTGATGCCCGGGTGTGCGTTTCCGAAGTTGCGCATAAATATGCACGTGCATGTCAGACCAAAAATTGCTCAAAAACGTGAATTTGTGTACAATTTCAATGCAAACTGTGTTTACAGGCAAATTTCATAAAAGCATGATTATTTTGGGGTTTTATTGATTAAAATCAATTAATAACGCATTTTCTTGTTCGGAACAATGTCACGGACAAATTTCATCGAAAAAACAATGAAAAACATAAAGTCGAAAAAACAAAGAAATACATAAGAAATTCACAAAACAATAAAATACTTAGGAAATTTTTTCTGATTGTGCAATTTTTTTCTCTTACATTTACTAAGGACACTAAAAAGAATATTTACACAAAAAGTGTGCCTGTTTTGAGCTTTATTTAGTGATTTATACCAAATTGTCTGATTTCATGCATCATTATGCATAAATTAGCATAATTTAGTGTAAATGTTAATTTTTGAAAAAATTAACTTCATGGTACTTTAGATTACATCATAGGCAATGTGTGTGCCAATTTTCGTCGCAATCGCGCGGTCGACGGCCGAGATCCGGAGGGGGGGCCTGGGAGGCCCCCCCCCCGGCTCTATCATCTACCTGAATAGCCCGGCCTAGTTAGGGTTAAGCATCTCAAATGGCAAAAATAGTTCCTAAATTACAGCAGCTCTTACATTCACTTGTCACGACATATGGAGGTATTGAATGGTTTGTGGTGTTTAGATTTTTGTGATTTTCATGAGGTGAATGAAATTGTAATATTAGCAACTTGCAAAAAATTGCCCTCCGTAACACAATGTGATGTACAGATCACTCCCGTTATATCAAAGTCCTCGGGATGGCAGCTTCCTTTTGTTATATCAAAATTTCATTATAACATAAGGAAATTTTGCACCATGAACACTTGTAATCATAATTTTGGGAACAGAATTTTCACCTGAGTGTAATTAAATGTTGTTATAGTTGTGTTCATTGTAATAAGAGTTTAAAGTTATCTCCACAGTGGGAAATCAATAAGTTCTCTTTTTCATCTAAGAAAAGGGAAAATACCGACTTCTCACTCAGTCACTATGGTTCTCACTTGCAAATTCAACAACTTGTGAATTTGTCTTGTAGGGGCCAACATTCAACTTGGGTAATATTACTGTAAAACGAGGAATGTTCGTGTGCATTTTAATTTCACAAATTTCGTGAGAGCCAAGATTCGGGAAATTAAAATGCATGCGAAAGTTGTTGTCTACACTATACGCAATGAATATTAGAGGCAACTCGCGAAAATTTCATGCTGCGAAAAAGGCCGTTGGCTCCAATTCGCGAAAATTTCATGCCGCGAAAATATTGTGTTTTACAGTACCCTCAGGAAATGAATGACTTATTAGAGATGTTAATTTTTCAAGAGACCCCCTACATTAACCAGGCAGGTTTGACATTGAGGTGGGATCTCTGTGTGATATTTTTTATGGTACTTTATCGTCCTGACATAAAGAGCTCCAGTCAAAACACTGAAAGTGGGCCTACACGTTTTATTACACCTGTAGCCAAAGTTATCAATCACTGCCCTATACTCTATTGCCATGGAAACCTGACAGGAAATTGAATTGTGCAGACTTGTCATGTCAGGAAGTAGACTGAAGGTCAGGGGGTATCAATGGACGCCTGGCTATCGTGTGAGACTTTGATTCACTATTAGTTTCCTTAGACCAAGCTCCCTTTAGTTAGGGCTCAAACTACTGACCACTGACTCAAACTAACCACTTGATTCACTCACCCAAAACTCAATGGTTGTATACTTTCCTCCAAAATTATGCACTCTAAAATCACTCCACTAATTGTTCTATGCCTTAAAAACATTAATACTAAATGTTTTCTGAATTGCTTTTATACTACAGAGAAGTTTGTTGGCTGTAGCATACTTACAAAATTCCTAACAATCAAATATTCTTCCAATCTATGAAGTAGTTTCAAATTAATAGTTGTTTCCAAATCAAAAAGGAAGTTAAAAGATGGGGCTTATGAGGTTATAATGATTTTTCCTTCTTTTTTATCTCTTGTAATGCATGAATACTCCCACACAATCTCCTTGTCAATTCTACACTAATTCATCGTAACAAACCTTTGATACAAGGATTCCACAAAGTAAAAAAAAACAGCGAGCTGGAAATATTGTGTTTAGGATGTGACTGTAATAATACCACTGAGGCCAATATCTACTTCAAATCAATAGTCTGTTCCAATTCGGATACAGGCCAACGGGGTGAACAGGTGCAGAATAGACAGATAGGCAGACAGACACACTGAGAGACAGACAGGCAGACTGACTGACCAGGGGAAGGGCAATGCACTTTCAACCCATTCTCTCCACCAAAAATTTGATCAAAACTCCTAGAGCATTTAATGCTTATTTAAATATTAGTATCTGATGAAATGGACATCTCAGAAAAATGTCTGCACTTGCATATTTTGTGAGATCTATAAACCAGACTCTGGTGATCATTGCTAAATTTGTCTAAATAGACTGACAGGACTAGGAACTTTGTGACTGTACATCACCACTCTGTGAGAAGCATGAAGCCATGTGATAAGATCAGAAGAGGTGGCATAACATGTGAAGATTTCATCACTCTTACAATCTGACATCTATCTCCTGTCTGGATTAGAGAGGATCTCTCAGTAAATTAGCATCACATGGATTGGATGGAAAAATCTTTGACAAGCCGTGAGTTGATGTAAACCGCAATGGTTTTCACTTTTAACATAAGACAAAGTTCGATTAGAAAAGCATGGATCTGCCTCTCTCGTTCGATCAGTACGTCTCAGGTCAACTGTGGGTGAGAAAGAATTTGATGTCAATGACTGGATCTCTCTTAATCTCTTATGGATTCTTCATCCTCCTACAAACATTCTAGTAACAATGTTAAAGAGAGAACAATTAAATTTAAAAGCACAAGTTTTAGTTGCCCTGCATTGCTATTATATTGCTCTCGATCAAGTCAGTTTGAGTTCGGTCTCGAGTTGGTATGTAATTTGAATTTTACAAGATGTACTCAGGGTGGTCTAAGAAGGGTTTCAGCATGTCGCGGAAACATGCTCAAATTCTTGTGCAACATCCTCAAAAGATAGCAAATATTCTCAATAATTTGCGACAAGCTCAAAATACATGTATTTATACATGTGAAAAAACATGTGCAAAACATAAGAAACATCAAACTAGGTGGTGCTGAGATATTTGTTTTTGTGCAAAACATAGGGAGAACATTGAATGTAAGTAGCAAAGAGACAGATAAGTTGCAAAAATATTGCTTACCATGTGCTCGTGATATGCGCTCTGTACACTACAATTTCTGCAATATTTTCAGATTCTGAGCTTGCGATAGGCTCAAATCTCAAGTCGTGGATGGACCACCCTGGTATTGATACAGAGCTAATATAACTTTGACACAATGTTTATGACATAGGTCTCATAACTTCATAAAAATCATCTTTTTACATGGCAATATGAGAGATGTTTCGTAAAAGAATACTTTACATCTTTGACATTCTTACACTCATGGCATATAAACTTGGAATTAATCTGTGACTTTGGCAGTATGCTTACATGTCAGTTTTTTGTTTGGTCAAGAGGTAATAAAAGCTATCTCCCCTTGCCTCCACCTCAAGCCCCTTTGAGGAGATTGTCTACCGGTGTAACTACTGCCATTTCTGTCCACCAGTCTACCGGTATAACTGATGCCTTCCCTGTCCACCAGTCTACCAGTATAACTGATGCCTTCCCTGTCCACCAGTCTACCAGTATAACTGATGCCTTCCCTGTCCACCAGTCTACCGGAATAACTGATGCCTTCCCTGTCCACCAGTCTACCGGAATAACTGATGCCTTCCCTGTCCACCAGTCTACCGGTATAACTGATGCCTTCCCTGTCCACCAGTCTACCGGTATAACTGATGCCTTCCCTGTCCACCAGTCTACTGGTATAACTGATGCCTTCCCTGTCCACCAGTCTACCGGTATAACTGATGCCTTCCCTGTCCACCAGTCTACCGGTATAACTGATGCCTTCCCTGTCCACCAGTCTACCGGTATAACTGATGCCTTCCCTGTCCACCAGTCTACCGGTATAACTGATGCCTTCCCTGTCCACCAGTCTACTGGTATCACTGATGCCTTCCCTGTCCACCAGTCTACCAGTATAAATGATGCCTTCCGTGTCCACCAGTCTACCGGTCTTGAGTTACTGTCTCTGTCTCGGCCATCTCCCTGTGAGCAGTGGGAGGATAAACAACATCTCGGGCGTGGTCCTCCTCCTCCATTCTCTGCTTGGTATCATTGTTCTCCCGCGCCCCTGCCCCGCCCCCTGCCCCAATACCATTCCCCAGGACGTTCTTAAGGAGTTGCGCCTTGGGCCTGTCACGCTCTTGAACGATTCGTCGATATTGCCTCGCCTCCTCTGCGTATTTCCTTGCATCATTCAAAACATGTTCGGCCTTCAGAAAGATGTCCCTCCTACCGAGATCATTCTTACTCTTGTAGCCGTGTTTCCTTAGAAACTCCTCCCTACCATCTTCAACATCTTCCTCCCCCTCCTCCTCTTCCTCCTCCTCCTCCTCCTCTCTCTCATCCCCTTCATACCCTGCATCCACGTCAAATCTATTCAGCATTCCATTTAATCGTTTCATTACCTCTTCGGCGTTCTCGTTCCAGAAGTTCTTCTTCGCGAAGTTCAGCATTCTGTCCTCCAAGACCGCCCTCTCGTGGTAGTCCTCCGCCTCCCTCCGGGGAACGAACTCCATCTGCAAATCATCCATGTTCTCGTAGAATGCCATGTTTTGTAGCATGACCTCATCAGCAGGGTGGAAGAGGAGGTATGATAGAGCATTCTTCACTGCATTTTGGATGTCACCAACTGGAGGGGAAAGTTGTGAGAAAGATGAGAGGTTAAAGGTCACAAGTGTGATGCAATGAAGCAAGTTGTCCTAAATTGATAAAAATGACCCACTATGTTAGATTATCTGGATGCCATGTAGTTACCAGGGTCTCTTTTAATCACATTAATCTAATCCTGATCCTAAAGATCCAACTACTGTGTACACCATATATTTAGAGTATTCATTTCCATGAATTAGGAATTTTTGATGATTTCGCGAGTGGTTAAATTTGCGATGGTGGAGTACTGTACTGAATGGAGAAATGTATAAATGTGGGTCACATTCATATCGGGATCAGAGTCATTATTTTTGTGTGTCTTTAATTTCGCGAATAGCACTTCAGTCACGAAATTTGCGAAAACAAAAACCTTGGGAAATTTTTGGCATATACAGTGTCTCAATCTAGGCCCTGTTGCATCAAATTTGAGATTATACATTCTGATTGGCTGACATCTGAATTCTGTTTCATTTTCTGACTTGCTTGATTACATTCTTTAAGCAACAGAGCCCTGATCTCAGTCACCTTAATACAGCTCTGATAATCATGCCATCAGCAATCTAACTACATGATACTCACAATGGATCAAGCCCTACTGTTAGCCGGGTCCAGCTAGGATAAAACTTGATTCACCTGCTGTAAAGTTGGATCACATTCCACTTTATCTAGAGCTGATCCCAAGAATCTCTTGTAACATCCTCATTACATGGATCACTTACACATGATGAGAATTTATCCACCTGTATAGGACAATATGTTCCCCCAAAAAATTACAATTTGATTTTTGCATTGACAAATTACAATACGATTAAACCGTCTAAATGCTACTTCAGGGTCACAAAATATGACAACTTAGCTATATTTTGCAGAAAACCCCATTCAATTTGGTTAAGGGGTCACAGAGAAATGTGGGTCGTTGTAAATTATGTCATGGGTCTGATTCTTCCAAGTACTTACATGGATGCTCTTGGAACTGAATAAATCAATGTGTGAACACAATGGACAGAACTTGGAGGGAAGGGATTCCTGACATGCTCTACAAAAATCCTCATTTCTCTTTGACCACTATAGCAAATCAGATATAGGGTTTTCTATAAGATGTGGTAAGTAGTTTCATACCCTGAAATTTTGTTTTGGTTGATTCACTATTTTTAAAGTAATCATTGCGGAGGGTCTCGATGTATTTTTTTTTTTTTTTTTTTTTTTAAGGACATATGGTACTACTGAATGCCAGTACATCCAGTTCACATTTCAAAGATATTGATATGATGAAACAGAATAATCTCTCTTTCTTTTGAAGTAAATTTGCAAGGAATAAAAACTGGAGTCATTTTACAGATTTTCCAGGCACATTCTTCAGGTTTTAACTGCTGCTGAGATAAAACCCAACTTAAGTTTACCAAAGATGCAAGAAATCTATTGTAAAATTAAGTTCAACATATTTTCTTTTATTTCAAGTTCATTTCCAGTCCATACATTTCTTTAAGATAAGGTCAGCAGAAAGGTAAATTTCAATCTTTGTGGCATGAAAAGACTACCAGATGAAAAGTTTAGTGTCAAGCCTTGCCTGATGTGTGCATTTCCTGAATGAAATTGACCGAGATTCATTGGACCAGGAGTGAGTGATATTGGTTTTATAGGTCAGCTTACCTTTGTAGTATGCAAACTGTAGGAAGTGAAAATGACTAGGGAGATAGTCCTCCACCTGTTTGCCATTGATCCTGGCTAGCCAACTCTCACACTGCTCCTTACAGTACAGTGTTGAGGCATAGTGATCTATGGGATAAAGACACAGCAGTCAAAGATGAATGATTAGTGACAAAGTGCTCTCTACAGATTTACCATGATTCATTAAAGTGCTGGGTTTTCTGCATCTCAAAAATCATTAACTTCTATCCTATGGCTACCATCTCCAACTACTGAAAGCAAGAAATATTTGTGGCATGAAATTTCACAAATTGGAGCAAAAAGTCTTTTTCCTGGCATGTAATAATTTTTATAAATTGCCAAGGAAATCCATTGCCACTGTCATCCATTACATTACAGTTACAAGAACTTTCGCATTCATTTAAATTCTGAGAATCTTGGCTCTAATAAGATTTGCAAAATTGAAATGTTTATATGCAAAAATTTGTGATTTTATAGTTATTTTTTTTCTTATTGTTCTTCAGCCTCTCCTTTTCTTATTTATTTTCTTTTCATTACCTCATCAAAATAAACATTTAAACTTCACCAATAAGCAGTAAAAACCATACAAATAACTAAGAGTTTTGACAAAAAAGAATCACACACACAAACACACGCATACACACACATTATACAGACATAGTCTCATTCTTTACATGGACACAACTTTTAACACTATGTTATATCTTACTGTGAATAGCAGAATATCTGCAATTCACACGAGTGTCTTGGGTGAATAAACTTCAACTTTAACTTAAGAAGTTTCTTTCCACCTCTTAGTCATGATGTAATGATGACATCATTACCTCCACACAACAAGTAACATTCTTCCTGAAATGAGCCAATAGAAAAGATGAAGTCACCCAACAAACCTGAAATACATAGCTCTGTACTGCAACACCAATAATCGCATTATGTCATTGAGTCCAATCATCAAATTCATCACAACTTTCTACCACTGCAAAACCAGAAGTTTTTGCATGCATGAAACATTTGAGACAGTATAAAATGCACCTGAAAGCGTTTGTCTATATAATGCATTGAATGCTAATACTAGGGCCAGTCTGAGCCCATTCTGTTTTTGTGTTTTTTTTGTTTTGTTTTTTACTTTGAGTAGTTAGTTCAGAGCACTGCCATTGTAACAAACAGAGTCATAACAAAATTCTTGTTACAATTAAAAGTACAAAATTTAGACTACAAAATTACCATCTAGATATTATATCTTTCTATGCTTTACTGTTCAGTTATAACATAATTTTGACATAACGGAAGAAAACAACTGACCCAATTAATGACTTCATTATACAATGTAATAGGATTGCACTGTAATGCACACTCAGTTCTATGTTTTCATAAGCCTATATTGACCAGCAGTATGTGGCTTAACAAATCCCTGTATTATACTAGTTTATATAGTATGCCCAAAATTCTTTCAGTGTTGTTATTACATGGAGGTTTCATGACGCAAATGTTTCTAGTTTTACAATAAGTTTTATGGTTGAAATAACACCTAAAATAAGAATAACAGTGGATCACCACTTTGCAGAGCAGTTTTTGGATCACATCCAGAAAATAAATTCAGAACTCCCCAGTCATGTCATTTATGGAAGCCACAGAGTGCATTTTTTTTTTTTTTAAAGAAATGTGAGTGAAGGTTGTGAGGAAAGATTTTATTTCTGGCGAGTTGATTCCACCATAAACCTCATGAGACTGTTTATTTGCTGATTTAGGTCAAACTCCATTCCTCCATAAACTGAGTAAGAGGCTCTTGGAGCCTTACCAATAACATGTTGGACCTGCAGCCACAACCTCTCTCAAATTCTGACTAAATATTTAAGAAAAATCCCCCAAAATGAAAAAAAAAAAATACAAACCAAAACTTCTGCAAGCCAACAACACTCTTGGGGGGGGGGGGGTCTTGCACTCATCTGAGTATCGCAAGATCATCCCATGAAAAAGGCCATCAGATTCAATTTGTAAAATTTTCATGCAGCAATTCTTGCTTTACAGTATTCTGTAAAACAAGGAATGTTCGCGTGCATTTTAATATCCGAGCGCCAAGATTCGCGAAATTAAAATGCACGCGAAAGTTCAAGTCTACACTGTAATGTTTCGGGGTGATACGTTAACTTGGTTGTATCGCTGTCTGTATGTTACTATAGAGTACAGATAGTTGGATACTCAGAGGCAATGGATAGAACTTCACTCAGTGGTAGTTGGGAGGATAAGTGAGACTTTATTGTTGAAACTGGGAGTATATACACAGTCTGCAGTAGGAGCTCATTTAACAAGTTTGTTTGGGTTTGTTTGTCAATCAAGTGGAGACAGTAACTGTTAATCTGTGTGGTCAGCTTGGGAACGGAAAGAGGGGATTGCGTTATCAGTAGAAGTTAGTGAGGGGGGAAAGCTTGGTGGTAAATGTAAACATAGAACATGTTATTAGAAGATGGGGTGTAGGTTGTGGTCTGGTAGTATGAACATTACATCTCTCCCTTGTTTTTTTTTTTGTGTGTGATGATGACGATGATGATGATGAAAGAGACTGAACAACAGTGGACAGGGAGAATGACTATGAACAGAACAGAATAATGAAAAAGAGAGGCTGAAGAGTGCACGTTGCAGATCAAAGTTTATGAGTCAGGCGTTGTGGCAAAGAAAGGTTCTGGTGTATGGAGACAGAGGGATAGAGAGAGAGGTGGGATGCAACGGTTGTGTATTATCGGAAAGTTGTGAAATGACAGAGTGGCAGTCGTACAGGTATGCAGAGTAATGAGGGTGCCAAGAGAAAATGATGAAAATGATGAAAATAAAATGGACAAAGGATATTTACATTTTATACAAGTTCTTATCACATGATTAAAAATGTTATGATTTGTTGATACAGTATAGGCTCTGCTACATAATTTTGTTTTATCTTTACCATGTTTACTCTCTCTTTTCTTTTTTTCTTTTTGTTTGAAATGGTCATTGAAAAAAAAATGATACTCAAACACTATATTTTCTGTTTTGTCATGAGTTGCTTTACAATTACAAATAGGAATAATAATCAAGCAAATTAATTTTAGGAGCCTATGAACATTGTTATGAAGAATTTAAATACAAAACCTACACATTCTGATCACTTTGAAACAACTGAAATCAACCCTTTAAAAAAAATAAAAAAAACTGATACACTCGACATTCTTGGCTTGACGTCCTCACAATTGATCACTGGATCGTCAGTTACATTGTAATTTGCACATATTATCATTGACGCTTGACGCATAGATGTATCTCCACAATTGTCACAAAATTGTTCGTGTAAAAGGAACGACCATAAAACTGAGTTTAAAGTGTCCGCTATTTGTATTATACATTTGAGTCTTAAATTGTGTTCGAGCTTATCAATATGTACGTCCATATTGTTCCACAAATTATGCGCACCAAGTTAAATTAGGAAGTGAATTGGGTTCATGTCCAGTTTATAACAGTTCAAATTTAATTTGAAACGCCAAACCCTATCTGTCGGGTGGATGTCGGTCTCGTCGGGGATATTGTTTCCGATTCGCAGTCTGTAGCTCATCGCGTTGTCGTCGGTCACGGGGTACTACGCTAGGAGGGTTGCTGTCGAAATCGTGGTCCTGATCATGGTCGTAGTCATAGTCGTAGTTGGAATAGGACTTGGAGTTGCGATTGTGACTCGCTGGGTTGTTTTTGTTGGAATGCGTCGCTCGCTTGACGAGAACGTGGTTGCTGACTGCGATAGCTCGCTTCCTTGGTTGTCGCTTAGTGTCGGCGAGGTGTTTCGCTCGTTGTTTCTTCACTGCATCGCGTCTACAGAAGCTGTCGTTGTCGGTGCGTTGCTTCTTCACTGTATCGTGTGTGCGGAAGTTCTCGTTGTCGGTGCGTTGAGAAGTGGTCTCAGCACGTAGATGGTTGACGTGGTCGCGGTGGTTAGGGCTTGCGGCATTGACGATTTGTACCGATTCGTGGAATCTCATGAGTCCGAGTGCAAATGCTGTGTTGAAACTCAGAAGAGATGTTGAGTATGAGTGTCCGGGCACAACATAGAACTGAGCTTCCACGAGGCGCTTGTCGACGGCTGTGACGAAAGCTCGAAATTTCCCGCTGACTGGGAGAGGGCGCGAAGAGCCGTAAGCGAATAACTGAATGTGTGTACGGTGCAGCTGTAGTTTCGAAGGAAGTTTGGCGAAGTCTTGCTCACGGAGAATATTAATACTCGATCCCGTGTCAACTATGAGATCGATCGGTTGACCACTGATTGTTATTGTGGCTTTCGGCAGCTTGTTGTTCTCTCGAACTGAGTGAACGAAGAAGGCGTTATCATCACTGTATTGCGAGGATTCCGATGACGATGACGAGTCACGGGATAGGTGACGGACACGTTCCTTTCCACGACGACGATGTCGGCTATTCGAGAATGAGGATCGCCAGTCACTGTGGCGATGCCGGTCCGAATCTCGAGAGCGTTCACTGGAGCTCTTCTGGTCACGGTGCGAATTTCCGTGATGTGAGCGAAAGCGAGATGATCGGGAGTCGTCGTCGGATCTGTCGGGCTGCTGACAATGTGGCGGCTTCCCAGCAATCCGAGAGCGGCATACTTTCGCGAAATGATGTCGCTTCGCACAGTGATTGCATGTCTTTCCTCGAGCTGGACATGTATCTCTGGCAGTGTGTTTCCTGCCACAATTGGAGCACGATGACGAAGCTTGCTGATTCGGTGTTAAGCGTGATCGACCAATGTGGTGAGCTGCTGCTAGACTGTCAACTTGTAGATTACTCAGTCCTTTTTCCATCTCTCGTGCCTGCTGCTCCGTTACTTCGTGTGTTCTGGCTAGGGTGAGCAGCTTTGCGAGGTCTAGAGTGGTATCGCGAAGAGCACGACGTCGAAGTCCGGGGTCCACACAGCTACAAATGATTTGCGATTTTATTTCCGCATTCATGTCGGGAAAGGAGCATCGGGCGGCTAATGACCGAAGACGATCGGCATATTGAGCAACAGTTTCTTCTTCAAGCTGTCTTGCCTGGCGAAATCGGTAGACTTCGAAGTCGACGTTGACACTTGGTGCGAAGTGCAACTTGAATGCACTGGTGATGTTGGCATATGTCTCTGCCAAGGGAGGCGTTTGGGCGGCGAGTTGCGGCCTTATCGTCTGTGTGAAGACGCTCTGGGCAGCTGCTCCCATGTGATGAAGAAGGAGAGCTTTCTTCCTGGCGGCTTGTGTGATTTCAGCAGCATCGAAGTAGAATTCGAGGCTCTGAAGCCATGCTGTCCACCGAGATGAACACTCGACAGGGTCGGCATCTGGGAGAAAAGGTGGAAGCATCATCGATGTCGCCATGGTTACATTGACTGTATCCTCGTCGTTGTCCTCGTCTTGATTTTCGTCGTTGTCCTCGTTTTGATCCTCGTCGCCAATGTAATGTTTCGGGGTGATACGTTAACTTGGTTGTATCGCTGTCTGTATGTTACTATAGAGTACAGATAGTTGGATACTCAGAGGCAATGGATAGAACTTCACTCAGTGGTAGTTGGGAGGATAAGTGAGACTTTATTGTTGAAACTGGGAGTATATACACAGTCTGCAGTAGGAGCTCATTTAACAAGTTTGTTTGGGTTTGTTTGTCAATCAAGTGGAGACAGTAACTGTTAATCTGTGTGGTCAGCTTGGGAACGGAAAGAGGGGATTGCGTTATCAGTAGAAGTTAGTGAGGGGGGAAAGCTTGGTGGTAAATGTAAACATAGAACATGTTATTAGAAGATGGGGTGTAGGTTGTGGTCTGGTAGTATGAACATTACATCCACTATGTGCATTGAATGCGAAAATTTCATGCCGCAAAAGAGGCCATTGGCTCCAATTCGCAAAAAATTCATGCCCCGAATATATCATGTTTTAGAGTATACTGATATTCAACTCTCTAACAGTAGCAAGGTGTTACTGTTAATACCCTTTGGCTTTGAACCTGGTAGTCCCTTCAATGAAAACAGTGAGAGAGAAATTTAAGGACTTTACCATCTCAAGATATGGGTCCAAGGTGTATAATGTCAATGTGTCCAGAACTCCACACTACCTCCCACTTTTAGATTATCATGGGTGGCTTTAAGTTCCCGCTTACCTTTGGAAACAGTGACTTCAAAAGTGTTCAAGATATCACATTTGATGGATATATGTGTAGGTCTGTTGTATCACAAAACATCGAACCATATCAGTTTTTCACAATAAAGCCTAAAATATAAGGAGATATCAGTATTTTTCTCATTAAACCATAAATGTAGACGGTTTAGTCTGGAAACATTATAACAATTGTTCACATTTTGCACATTTAATAATACTTTACATTGATTATACTGGTTCAAATTTTTACATTGGTTGTTTCTATCCCTAACTCACATTTCAGAAGTATTTTGAAGCACTAATGCTGAGTTTTTGTTTCATCTGCAAATGGTAAATTATGCCTTTAAACTTCACCAAGTTTAGGAGGCAAGATGATGGCTGGCTCCTTGCCAAGAGACAAAGACTAAATGAGGAAGGAATATTGGAGACCTTAACAAGTCTAGCAGGCAAACCCAGGAACTCCCAAGGAAACCAGGGGGAGGGCCACACCCACTTAACTTGCCTCAAAGACCGGTATCAGGTGGGAAAGAGGGTAGTGATGTCACCTCTGACAGTGTGTGAGATCAGGGCTGGATTTAAAAGTAGGATCCAATGGTTTGTTGTCATATCTTTTACTTCCCTGTACCACAGTTTCAGACCACTGTAAAACATGATATATTCGCGGCAAGTTATTCTTGCGAATCGGAGCTGATATCCTTTTTCGCGGCATGAAATTCTAGAGACTTGTCACTGACATTCAATGCACATAACATAGTGTAGACAAGAACTTTCATGTTCATTTTAATTTCGCAAATCTTGGCTCTCGTGAAATTCATGAAATTAAAATGTACTTGAACATTCCTTGTTTTACAAGACAAACCTACATTAAAAATTGCATATTGAACTTAGTAGCCTCTATCTAAAGTCCTTTTTATTCTGAGATTGAAGTGGACGAAGATCAAAGCTAGTCAATGAGCTTTTCAAGGACTTTTGATAATTTCTAAATGTATACAATGTGTCGCCTATCTCCATGTCTAGTCAGGAAGACATGTTTAGTAACCAGGAAAGCAGGCTGATAAGAATTATAAAGCATGTAGGTGGATGTTTAGCATCAAGACATAATTAGTTTTTGATTACAAAGAAAGTGATGTTTGACAGAATCAAGCATGGCAAAGACCAGTGGTTTAAGGATTCCAATCTGGGAGTGGTTTCCTTCTTACACAGACAGCTCCCTTGACCAACACACCTTAAAGGGGCATAGTCCCGGTAGAGGAGTCGATAGCGTAGGTCTCTATATGAAACTTGCGCCGTGCACCCGCGTACACATTTGACTAAAACACAGGGACCATGCACCTTTAACTTACCCCTGAATAGACAGCAGTAACATGACTACAGCCTGAATCTTTACAACCATCTTTAAAGGGTGTGTTCAGTTCTGGTCGAGGTGAGAATTTAGCTTTTAACGTTTTGCAAGATATTCAGAAACCCCTCTGTGAGATGTCAAAGAGCATGCAATTGTAAGGGGTATCAAAAGTTTATTTGATGAAAATTGGTTTTGAAATGGCTGAGATATCCAAAAACAAGGTGAAACAAAGAGTCCTAATAAAGTTGTGGCATGTTGCCTTTTATTATTAGCACTTTTTTGGATATCTCAGCCATTTAAAACCAATTTTTATCAAATAAACGTTGAATCCTTCTTAAAATTATGCTCTTTCATATTTCATAGGAGGTTTCTCATTATCTCACTTAGGAATGTTCAAAACATGAATCCCCACCTCAACTAGTACTGTACAGTCCCTTTAACAACCATCTTTAAGATGTTAAATACACACAGAGACTGACGTACAACCTTTGCCTGGTTGAATTCGTTTCTGTATCATCCCGATTGATATATTTACCTTCAGAAACATTTCAGCAATTTGTCTTGAAGTTGAAACCAATACGTAATTGAAAGGTACTGCATCATTTATTGAACAGAGGAGGATGATATTACTATGATAAACCTGTTAGTCATATTAAAAGGGTAAAATATTTTTTTACATTTTTAAACCAAATCACCTCATTAACAACCCTTTGGTGACTTTAATGAAAAACAGTGCATATTTTGCTACTTTTTTTTCTTCGTCTTCTTTTTTGTTGTATTTTGCCATGTTCCAGTCACCTTTAGTCACTAGTATGTAAATTTTATTCATTTGAATTGATTTTAATAAAAACATATAAAAAAAAAATTCTTTACTTACATATCTATAGGAAAGAATGGAAGAGAGATAGAGATGGAGAGAGAATGTTGGCCAGCTGTGTTCATGTGAGATGTCAAAACTTTGATATCATGTTGTGGGGTTCAGGAGTCAAACGATTCCCATCAGATGAAAACCTCTTCCATACTCACAATGTGAGAGTCTCCCAGCCGACATCTGGTGGAATCAAAGTCATTCCATTTTCATTTAAAACCTGTGTTCCTCATGATGTCATCCCCTCTCTCATGAAAATGGATCATCAATTATAGCAGATTACTGTCTCATTGAATTACTCCCTAAAACAGGTGTAACTATTACAGGATCCCAGGTATTGTTAAAGGAAACCAAAACCCAAAGAGAAATGTGGATTGAGTGAAAGCAGCAACATTAACACATCATAGAAAGTTGGAGGAAAACTGGACAAAAGTATGAATTTTTACAGTTTTGACGTTGGAACCACTGGATGAGGAGAATAATAAGAGTTCATGACGTCATGTTTGGACAACAATATAAAGTGCATATCTAAAGCTTCCATTACACAGCTGTGACAGAAATAAGCTTGAATCGGTAGAAAGTCTGGGTTCTCATTGAGGAATTTCTGTCTTTCCTCTCAAAACACCTCCCCATGACATGCCATGCACAGTTCACACAGGGCCAAAGGATGAGCCTAAAGTGGGCCAATAAAATCCATCAAGGAGGGGTGAAAAGGACCCCATAGAGGACCGATTAACTGGTCCCAAGGACCAGGCTACTCACTCTCACTGTCTGTGGATGCAATTTAACAGGTTGCTATCTCCCAAAAGCTCTTTCAACTTCCAGAAAACAACATCTGGTGATGACATTTAGTCGAATCTCTTCCCCAACGTAGCACATCTCACATCTCGTTTGCTCCAGATTATCAAAGTATTGAAGAAAACAAAAATATGCTCTTTAAAGGCATAATTTACCATTTGCAGATGAAACAAAAGTCCAGCATTAGTGCTTCAAAATAGTTCTAAAATGTGAGTGACCTACACATATGCATCAAACAAGCTAACTCAAACATTCTCTAACTCTGCTCCAAAAGGTAAACAATAAGTGAGTGCATTTTACCAAACTATCACTACCTACACCTGTGTGAAACACTCTCGTTTCCTTTCTGTTTTTGGTGGCTGTCGTATGTCTACCTACTACCATCTGTCACTCACATTTTTGAGTCAATATCACTACTTCCTACTACTTCTCACAAGTAAAATATTGACTAACAGGTCAAGCCAATACAACAGTATGCAATAGTATAAAGTGATAACTTAACGTTGTGAAGGGAAAGTTGTATAAACTCTCTTGATTACTGTAAAGTGAAACTTTTTGTGCATTTCGCGCAACCAGAATCAAGCATGAAAATAAATGCACGCGAATATTTTTGCTTGCCATACGTTCCAGTAGTTGAAGTCGTGATGCCCTAGAATTAAAAACACGCAAAACTCTTCTTACCCTGTCGAGCGAAAACTATCAGTCGCACAAAAATATCAACTTTTACAGTATCCTCATCAGATAATGTTGTGTGTCTTAACCCACCGAGTACTGACTGATTTTGATATAACACACATTTCCCATAGACATACACCTGACTCTACTCAGGTCTAGCCTTCAATGGGTTAATCAGTAAAATGTCAAGATCAGTTGCAATAATGGTGACAAAAATCACTGTCCATCAATTATTTAACACAGGTCTATGGCAATTACCTCCTGGGAAATTACCCCGACCCTTCCCTTGACCCTTAACCTAATCCTAATCCTGAACCTAATCCTAACTCAAGCTCTAATCCTAAACTGACACTAAAACTGTAATCTTTAATGTATACCTTATCACTATAAACCAGCATTCAGCCTGGGGGGTTGTCTTGATAGGACTTTACACATCTCTGAATGAAGTAGATATACAGTTGTACAGCAAAAAATCAAAATACAGAGATCTCTGACGGTATTAAAGAGACAAACATTGAAAATATACATGTACAGTCAAACCTGCCTTAGCGGCCACCTCTCTATAGCGGCCACCTGTCTACAGCGGCCACTGAAAAATCCCCCCGAGAGAAAAGCCATGTTAAAGACCCTGTGTATAGCGGCCACCTGCCTAACGCGGCCAGCGGCCACAAATTTTGTTTCCCGCGGTAGATTTTAACCTGTCTATAGCGGCCAAAAACCCGATGGAGCCGTAGCCGAGCCGATAATTCAGCGTGTTTTTCTACTTTTTAGCCGTGCCAGTCATTCCTGGGCAGCGTTCAGTGATCGCTACCTCTGCATTCATCACTTATTCAGTCACAATAATGCACTAGTGTTAAGCTTTCTTCATGACTGTGCACATGCTACATGTATACTACTGTGCGACAATTTCATAAACACCGGCATTGTTCTATGCATGATACACACGTGTGCATACGTACACACATACATGTACATGTAGGCAATGCACACAAAGTTGGATTACCTGTCTATAGCGGCCACCTGTCTATAACGGCCACTTTTTCCGTATCCCTTGTGTGGCCGCTATAGACAGGTTTGACTGTATTTGACTTGACTCCACCCACAAATTGGACCAAACCACCATCAGGGCCACCCAGGGGGTAGACATCCCACTGATTGTTGGAGGGACTGGACCAGACTACTAATTGATGACAGCGCTAACAAGGTTCAGTTGGGAAACATTGGTCCTAACCACAAATTACTCTTATACAGCATACACTGTACTAGACCTCAGCATACAGTATGTATGGTTGGGGTACCACCTATCGGCAGGGCACCTTCCCATCGGCACCCTGCGTATCATGGCTGTTTGCGTATAGAACGAAAAGGTACGCGCGGGATTAAGTGTCATTAGCTATATAGACAATAAAAACGAAGAAACGAAAATCAAACTCAAACAAACCAAGCTAAAAATTACACATCCGCTCAGTAACGACGCATGGCTGTGAAATTCACGTGTATTACCTATATGCGGTGAAATTCACGTGTATTACCTATGCTGTGAAATTCACGTGTATTACCTATGGAGGGGAGGGGGTGCCGATCGCAAGGTACCCTTTTTAGCTGAGCGAAGAAAACGGAACGCACGCACTAAAATTGCGCTATTTTAAAACGGAGATTCATAATCAACGAGACGGTCACGACATTAAAAACTGCAGTATTTATGGCATATTTGAGGTAAGAATTAGGCGAATTTGTGTTATATTTTTAGAATAAACACGCTACAGATCCTTAGGGTGACGATAGGTGGTACCCCCAACCCTACATTTTTTATCCCCAATGTTTGCAAGTACATTAAAATGTCTCCAGATGAATAATAACTGGGCAAATTTGTCTACTTATTAGGCACAAGACACTCATGCATAGAATGGATGCCTGCCTCTAACATAATATGCATTCAAAAGTGATATCTTTATTGAAAGTGCTAACAAATTAATGATTCACATGCAAACTTGGAGGTAGCTTGGAAAAGAAGCTTTTTGATAAAATTTGAAATCCTAAAATAGGCTTCACAGCCATTTCTTCCCAGTTTAGACCACAGACAAGTTTCATGAGGATATTGAAGAGAATATGCAAACGTTATCTAGGGAGAACAAGTTTGTTTATATTATGGGTGACTTCAATATCAATCTGCTAAATTCTTATTATGATGATAGTGTGAAGGGGTTCTTGGATCTTATGTATTCACATAATATGTTCCCTCTCATCACTAAACCTACTCGCATTACTGACACCTCTGCTACCCTGATTGATAATTTTTTCACAAATTGTATTCAAAATAATGTTGAGAGTGGTCTTATATTTTCAGACCTATCTGATCATTTGCCTATTTATTGTATAGACAAAGGAAAAGTAAGCATATCAAATGGTGAAAGAAGTATAAAAACTAAGCGCGCAGTCAATGCTGAGAGCATATCTATTTTCAAACAGAAGCTTTTAGAAGTTGACTGGCATGACCTATATAGCTTAACTAGTGCAAATGACTCATACGATTATTTTATTAATGTATTTGGTGATGTGTATGACAAATGCTTTCCTGTTGTTGAATCATGTGCCAAGAAGGGATGTAAGAAACCCTGGATCACACATAGTTTGCTTAGGTCCATTAGGAAGAAGCATAAGCTCTATAAATTATTCATTAAACATCCAACCTGGATAAATAAGAAGAATTATGTTGATTACAAGAATGAATTGACAAATGTTGTGCGCTTTTCAAAGCAAAAATATTTTAGAAATTTATTCCATGATATAAAAGGGGATATCAAAAAAACATGGTTCCATATAAACAAATTGATCGGAAAGGGGAAATGTCACAACCTTCCCTCAGAAATGTATAATGGTGATATTTCATTAAGTACAAATACGCAAAAGGCTGAACATTTCAATCAGTATTTTGCAGGAATTGCTGCTAAGATAAGTGAAAAGATCCCAAGTACATCCAATACTTTTCAGGATTATTTGAAACCTACAAAAAACAGCAAATCCTTATTTTTGAAGCCCACTACTGCATCTGAAATAATAATGCTAGCTTTATCACTGAAATCCTCTAAGTCATCAGGTTCTGATAATATAGCTCCTAGGGTTGTCAAAGAGTGTATCCATAGCATTGCTGTGCCATTGTGTGACATATTTAATAAATCTCTGTCGCAAGGAATAGTTCCAGACAAGATGAAAATTGCCAAAGTAGTTCCTGTGTATAAGAAAAGTGATAACAGAAACATTGAAAACTACAGACCCATTGCCTTGCTGCCTGTATTTTCTAAATTGTTAGAAAAGATTGTATGCTCAAGAGTAAATAATTATTTAGCTGTAGAAGGCATTTTGATCCCCGAGCAATTTGGTTTTCGCAAATATTCTTCTACCAGTATGGGTGTATTGCATTTAACTAACATTATTGCTCATGCACTTGATGAAGGGAAATTTTGTCTAGGCATTTTCTTAGATTTGTCCAAGGCGTTTGACACCATTGACCACCACATTCTTATAAGCAAACTTAAATCTTATGGTATTCGTGGAGTTCCTTTAGACTGGTTCAAAAGCTATCTGCAAAACCGAATGCAGTTTGTGGTTGTCAATGGGACCAAATCGCTTTCCACCCACATTGATTGTGGAGTGCCTCAAGGCTCAGTGTTAGGCCCACTATCATTTCTTATCTATATCAATGATATCATCAGTGCTACATCATTGTTTACTTACTCACTGTTTGCTGATGATACAAGTCTTCTGTCCTCTCACAAGGATGCGTACAGTTTAATATCTTCAGCAAATGAAGAACTTAACAAACTTTATCGTTGGTTTTGTTGTAATAAATTGTCACTTAATCTTCAGAAGACACAATGTGTTATTTTCAGAACAAGGAATAAGAGGATACCTGTAAACACCCCTTCTCTCATTATTGGTGGACATCAGGTAGCTACAAGCGAAAATGTATTATTCCTTGGTATTACTATCAATGAATTTCTGTCATGGAAGCAACACATACTAAATGTATGTTCCAAAGCTTCTCGGGGTGTTGGTGTGATGCATAAGCTAAAATTTATTGTTCCTAAAAGTGTCTTGACTACACTGTATAATAGCATCATAATTCCTCACTTGATGTATTGTAATGTTGCCTGGGGTAATACTTATAACAGCCATCTTCATAAATTGTTTATTGTACAAAAAAGAGCTATCAGGCTAATAACAAGCTCACACTTTACTAGGCCAAGTGCCCCCCAGTTCTTACAGCTGTGTTGTTTACCTCTAAACGAGTTAGTGTGCTTTAACTCATTAGCATTCATGTACAAGCTTCACATGTCCAGTTCTCCCTCCTTATTTCTAGATTTGTTCGTCAAAAACTCAGTTGTTCATTCCCATAATACACGTCAGAAAAACCTTCTGCATCTACCTCGTGTAGCTACCAGTATTGCCCTAAATTCTATTTTTGTGTCTTGCATAAAAGAATGGAACATGTTGCCCTCAGATGTTAAAGATAGTACCACTTTTTCCAGATTTAAAGTGTTGGCTCGGAAGTATTTGCTTCATCGATATTCTCAGTCTCATTGATGCTGCTCCTTTTAAATTCTACATACATGACTTCATCTCATCGCTTTCCATTTGAGTAACATAGTCTAATGCCAATTATGTTTTGCTTTAAAATTCCATAGGTAGTGTGTGTGTGTGTGTGTGTGTGTGTGAGGGATTGAGGAATTCCACTAGAATTATTCTATGGCTTTAATGTTTGTATATAGTAGTGAGTTGTTATATTACATGTCTTAAAGATAATAAAAAGTTTTGGTACCTCAAAAGTGTCCTTGAATTTCCTTGTCTTAGTTTGTGTTTCAGGTTAAAGTACCTTTCATATAACTAACACTGTGAGACTTACTCGCCCCAAAGTGCTCTCATGTCTTAGTAATCATGCAATTAACTGCGATCAGCAGCCCCATACGCATAGCGTAATTGGGCTTCGCATTGTAGCATTCAGGATCATGACAGATTTAGTATCGCAGGGTAAATGTCAACTTAAAATCCCATAAATTCTTCAATTTGAAGACTTACCAATTAACTTGAAGTATTGAAAACAGGCTTCGGGCAACGTTTGGTTCTGCCTATAGTCCCTTTCTGTTCGAATTGATGACTGAATGTGACTCGGTCGACAGGACCTTAGGAGAGCTACATACAGTACACTGAATACTACAGCCAGTGCATGCGAACACATCACATGCACACAAATTTCAAATCCATGAACGGATAAGATGTTTGTGTGCGCATGCGCTGGCCATGGTATCCAGTGTATGTAGCTCTCCCAAGGTCCTCTCGACCGAGTCACATTCAGTCATCAATTCGAACAGAAAGGGACTAATTGGCAGAACCAAACGTTGTTCGAAGCCTGTTTTCAATACTTCAACTTAATTGGTAAGTCTTCAAATCGAAGAAATTTTTGGATTTTAAGTTGACATTTACCCGCGATACTAATTCTGTCATGATCCTGAATGCTACAATGCGAAGCCCCATATACGCTATGCGTATGGGGCTGCTGGTCGCAGTTAGCTATGCGTACAATGGGCCGCACGCTGCTGGTCGCAGTCAGTGGTTTCGTACATTTATCGACGCTGTACAGCGTCGGCTCTGGTACGAAACCATTATTGCATGATTACTAAGACATGAGAGCACTTTGGGGCGAGTAATTCTCACAGACAACGTACTTTAACCTGACACACAAACCAAGACAAGGAAATTCAGAGAAGCTTTTGAGGTACCAAAACTTTTTATTATCTTTAACTTGCCTTTCCAGGGGTTCTTATTATACAAGCTTGCTTTTCTAAGACCCCTCCACTTTACATCTATATGCATCTACATGCATTGTCAATTTATATTCAATTCTGCAAATTGTTTTAATCACATATTCAACAATGTATTCCTTGTTATATATTATTGTTCTTATGTAATTTTTGTATTGTGGAAACTTTGAATAAACTTGAAACTTGAACTTGAGGATGGTTACGTTTATTGTAAACTGCATTAATTGCAAACATACTGAA